>JAZKJV010002672.1:0-400712 GCA_037367405.1 Ottelia alismoides
TCCATTCACTCTTCTTATGACAATGATATATTTTTATTTCCTGAATGGTATATCTTGCTTCTTTGACTTCTTTCACAAGTTCTGCATTGCCTTTGGGGCCATCTTTGAATTTGGCTAAATCTTCTTATTTTTTTGATAAAAAGTTTCCTCATGAGTGTCAGTCATATTTTTACTAGGTGGTTATACTCTTGGGTCTTTCCCTCTCCTTCCTTATCAAGATTGTTGAGAAAAAATACTAGTTGTTATCGTATTTACCTATCTTATCTTGGGTCTCTTCTCCTTCTCAAGCTTGTTGTAACTTCTATTTATATTAATATATGAAGCCTTTGTAACTTCTATTTACATTAATATATGAAGCCTTAGTGTTCTCAAACCTTTGGGTCTTTATATGTGGTGCCATGAATCATCCTATCAAATCTCTGTCCCTACCCATGGGTGCATTCTTAAGGATGCATGGGTTGCAATCCAACCTAATACAAGATGGGTTATTTCGCCCTATTTCTCAGACTCCTCCAAATATATACGAATTCACTCAAGTTCTTGTTTCTAATTTCCCTGAAACAAAAATATTTGGACGCTCGAACTCCCTACTCATATCTCCGTCTTCCTTTGAAGACACCTTTTAAAGCGCCGTTTTTAAGCAGCATCGTCCTATGCAGAGATTTTAAAGAGGGTGTCTCTATCACCTCTCGTCGTTATTGTTGTCATGTGTCCCCTTATTCCGACAATCTCCTGAGCTTTCTTGCTTCAATTTTGAGTCGATTAAGCAAAATGTTGATACTCTTCTTAGAATTGCTAATCTCTTCGCCTTTTTCCTGCTCCCCAAAAATTCATCCTACCTTAAAAGGCATACTTTGCTTTTACTTATTGGGCTAGCGTAGGGGAGAAGAGCATGGTCGAGTATAGAGTACTGCTCGTCGATGTTAGAGGCAGATAGGTTGTCTACTATCTCATGGCAACGCCATATGTTGCCCTCTTCTCCATGACCGACATCTCGCTCAGCTTCGACGCCACTGGTTCCAGAAGATGGGACATGGAGTGGATCTTGACTCATCGCAAGGCCAAACATCGAAAGAGTACCGTTTTTAAAACTTCCTTTCTCGTGCGTAGCACAAGCTCTCTACTAGTGTTATCTATATTGTGAACATAAACATGAGGTGGAATGGAAAGAAAATGTACAAAATGTGTGTAAAACAAACTCAAACATTCTTATACAATCCTTTTGAGTAAATAATAATCACTTATATAAAAAGTAGTTATAAATCATTAGGTTGCAATGGGTGAAGACTTACACATCAAAGAAGTGAATGCATATTTTACGTAGTCTTAAAATACCAAATAATGCAACAATTCAAGCACCTCATTAAAATTCACATGATCATCACTCATCATTCACCTTTCCAAACCACATGTATGAGAAGTGATAGAATGATTGATCGAAATCATCAAACAACAATCATTTTGTTACTTTTGAAAGAATCATTGACGACACTGAAGGAAGCAAGAACATTACTGGAATGAATCTCTGTATAACTCGTACGTGCGGATACGATCCATATAAATGCGAGACATAACACCTACACATAGACATGCTACAAACACCGACTTGTACGTAGAATGACACGTGCACGCTCTTAGGCATGGGAAAAAGGGAACAGATTGTCTGTTGTAATACAACAGGTGTTGTAACCGAGGGAACCGTCCGATGAGGATCGAACGATCCTCAGAAGGTCGGGGGATGGTCGACCTCCTATGAGAGTCGTCCGATCCCAATCGGACGGTTCCCTCGATTACAACGCCTGGTGTATTAGAAATTAACAAACAGTCCTCCATTTGTAGTACCAGTGAAATTTGAATACCGTAAAATTTGGAACTAATCTCTTGTAAATTATTTGGGATTTCATGAAGCTCTCGAATACACAAAATAATAATTCACCTTAAAAATAGAAATTCAGAATTAAAAAAACAAATTTCCATGGTTTTCTTCCCAGCGGATAAAGTCTCACACCAAAAACCTACCACATCTTATGTGAGAAGCACACCTCTCCTCCAATCCCCCCACGATGCCTTCAGCTCCGCCATCCTCACTCCGCCACCTCCATCCCCCGCCGCCATGCCCGCAAGGTCTTCGACGAGCTGCCCCACCGCCCTCCGCCTCCCTCCGCCGCCACTTCACCGCTCTCCTCCGCCCGCTGCGGGCCCTCCGCCTCCGCCTGCGAGCTCTCGGACCAATCCCACCACGAGGAGGCCTTCCGGCGGTTCGGCCCCGCGGGAAACTTCGACGACGCGAGGCGTGCGCTCGCCGACATGACCTCCCGCGGCGTCCCCGTCGACCAGGGCGCCCTCACCTTCCTCGCGCAGAGCTACGCCGATAGGTTGATGTTCGAGGAGGCGGCGGACGTGCTCATTGGGGCGGCAGCGGAGCACGGCGTGGAGGCTGACGTGGGATGCTTCAATTTCGTGCTCAATCTTCTCGTGGGAAGCGGGGAAGCTGAGGCTTGTGGAGGACGTTTATGCCGAGATGGGGAGGAAGGGGGTGTGCCCGGATGCGAGGACCTTCAACGTGCTGATCAAGGCGCTGTGCCGGGCACACCAGGTGCCCGCGGCAGTCGCCATGATGGGGGAGATGTCCGCGTATGGTGTGGCACCTGACGAGATCTCCTTCACTACTGTGATGCAGGTATATGGTTCTTGAGTGATGTCAATTTGCTCTTCATGTTGAAATATGTATATCTGACTCTATCTTGATTTGCAATTTAGAATTCACTAATCATGTCAATGTCCCATCTTTGAACTTGTCAGGAAGTGGGTCGCCTCAGGAACAAAAATATAGATCAAATTGATTGGTTTTATTGACTTCTAGTTAATATTGCTATACACAGTCGTTAGCAATCTGAATTGAAATCTTGACGATTATATATGCATGCTTTGTTGTCAATTTTAGTTGGTGTTGGTTCTGGATGTTTTCGAATTAAATTAAGTCGACTGAGCGCCCGATTCAACCAAATGCCATGAGATATGTAATCAGCTGGAAAAATCCTATTTCTAGTTGTTTTTTGTTTGGAAAGCCAATATATGCTTGCTTGTATTTTTTTGTACCTTTGCAATATACTCATTTTACTGGTTTTGTCCATTTGGTTTATGAAAGATGTTTTATTGGTTGGTTTTCATTTTTGTTAAAAATAGCCTGGTTGTTAAACAAGGTGCCTTCCACCCAATTAATAATCAAGGAAAAAACTCTACATGTCTGGACATAAAAATGGTTTGGGACACCCATATATTATCATATTTATTCATTTTCACTTTTAAATGCAGGGTTACATCGAAGAAGGGAACATGGAAGGTGCACTTAGGATGAAGTCGAGGATGTTGGAAAGTGGGTGTCCACTTGGATCCATCACCATTAACGTGCTGGTTCGTGGGTATTGCAATGTGGGGAAAGTGGAAAAAGCTCTTTATTTTATTGAAGAAGAGGTTCACAAAGGTTTCACTCCTGATAAGCTCACCTTCAATACATTGGTGAATGGAATGTGCAAGGTTGGTTATCTTTCAAGTGCCCGTGAGATCTTTGATGTGATGCTACAAGAGGGATTTGATCCAGATGTGTTCACCTACAATAGTTTGGTAACCGCATTGTGCCAAACGGGGAAGATGGAAGAAGCCATTGGGGTATTGAGTCAGATGTTGGAGAGGGACTGCTTGCCAAACATGGTTACATTCAATACATTGCTCAGTGCACTATGTGACAACAACAATATTGAAGAGGCCATGGAGCTTGTCGATGGACTCACAGACAGAGGCCTAGTACCTGACGTGTATACTTTCAATACTTTAATTAGTGGTTGTTACAAGGCGGGACTTCACAAAATTGCCATAGAGTTGTTCGAGGACATGAAAAGAAGTGGGTGCTCTCCAGATGCTGTGACATATAACATATTGATAGGTGAGTTGTGCTCTAAAGGAAGACTTGAAAAGGCCATGGATTTGTTGAAGGAAATGGAGGATAGTAATTGTGCCCGCAGCGTGGCCACATACAATACACTTATCCATGGACTATGCAAGAATGATAGAGTCGAAGATGCAGAAGAGATATTTGATCAGATGGATGCTGAAGGGGTCTCGAGAAACATTGTTACTTATAATGCCCTCATTGATGGTCTATGCAAGAGTCGAAGGATAGATGAAGCTATGGAACTCATGAACCAGATGATATTGGAGGGATTGAAACCAGACAAGATGACTTATAACTCCTTACTTTCATGCTATTGCAAGGCTGGGGACATAAAGAAGGCAGTGGACATCGTGCAGATAATGACTTCCAATGGTTGTGAGCCTGACGTGGTTACATGTGGGACCTTAATTAGTGGGTTGTGTAAGGCAGGTAGAACACAGGTTGCTAGCAAGCTCTTACGGAGCATACAAATCAAAGGGATGATCCCAACTCCCCAGGCGTACAACCCAGTCATTCAAGCACTTTTCAAGCAGGGCAAAACCAAAGAGGCAGTGAGACTCTTTAGAGAAATGATAGAGAAAGGTCAACCACCTGATGCTTTATCTTATAAAATTGTCTTCCGTGGTATTTGTCGTGGAGGAGGACCTATAAAAGAAGCTGCTGACTTTCTGATGGAGATGATAGAGAAGGGGTTTATTCCCGAATTCTCTACCTTCTCGATGCTTGCAGAGGGCCTTTTAGCATTGGCAATGGAAGACACACTTACAGATGTTGTTGATCATGTAATGAAGAAGGCATATTTCTCCGATAACGAGTTCAGAATGGTAAATGGTTACTTTAAAATTAGGAAGTTTCATGATGGACTGGCCACTTTAGGGAACATTTTGAATAGCAAAAGACCCAGAAAAACTTATGGTTGATTAAGGTTGGCTTCTTCAAGGATAATATTTTGGAACAGTTTTGGCTAATTTGTTATTCATGGTTACAAGCTTCAGATGTAGAGGGCTGTAAGGCATGACTTTGTCATGCGATCTCTTTCTACTGGTGCAATCAGCATTTGCATGGAATCAGTCAGTATAATGATATAATATCCATGCTTGTTTTAGTTGTTGTTGAGAGGTGAATATCATTTTAAAAATGAAGGTTTTGGTGAGGTAAAAGAAAAAAAACTAACTTTTAAGGGAAGAAAGGATTCTCCTTGCGTCTCACGACCACAAGCTTGTATGCTGACTGGTGGATATTTGTTGCCATTTAATGAATTCGGAGAGGATGGATAAACTTGTATGAGTTCGGTGAAGTTGTACTAGGGATTCAGAGGATCCGAATGTGACATGAATGGGTTGTGTATTTTCTGAAGTAATCTAAAAGTTGGCTGACTCTTAGCTAACCATCCAGTGTCTTAATTAACAACAGGTAAAGATATGGAACTAAAACAATCTCATGACTGAGACACTTTTATGGAATTCGGCAAGTACACTACACATCACTCATTTCTGTCTACTGTTCCTTGTTGGATGCCTCCTATCTGCTTTCTTTTGTGTAGTATTGGAGCATACGCAAACATATATAATCGAGCTTTAACTCTTGTTTTGTTTGGTATATGAGGTGGTTTGTTTTACCTCTGTAATTTAGGATTTGTATGCAAGTCTGTGGTGGTGTCCAGGGTAATTTTACAGTGGCTGGTGGAAATTTTCTTCTGCTTCTGGAATTATGTAAGCTGGGAAAAGAACTTCACTCCTATGGGTTACCTTTTTTCCCCTCCTAAAGACCCACGGGAGAAGAGTATAAATGTCTAAAGACTATCATTAGAGGTGAACTGTCATACATGAGGATTTTTTAAGGGATATTTACACCAGAACACCCAATAGTCTTGTCTAATTACATTACAAGTCTTATGTTTTCCTCATAACCCTCCATTTAACATTTAATCACATGTATCAACTTACTCTACAAAGTTGATCATTCTTGAGTTTACCAAGTGCACATCCACACAATATAATGTTCATATTAACATTATGAAAGTCACTTTTTTTAAAATTGCAATACACTTCTTATTCCCTTACACGCAATCCTCGCCACCCATCATTGTTGCTACTCATCTCTGTGGCCACGTATTGGGGAGGGAAGACCAAATTTGCAACGCGTCGGTGGGTTTTCTCTCGTCTTCCCTTTTGGGAGGGGAGAGATGAAACTCAGGAGGGTGAGGACTAGGAGGCAAATCTGCGCCCGAGGTGTGGAGGAGGGATCGCATGGTTTCAAGATCTAAGGTGGTTGAGGGGATGCATAGTGAGCAGAGTTGCATGAGGGATGTAGGGGAGGGTGTCTACTGGCTTCAAGAGGTTGGGGGAAAGGAGGGATGGAGCTATATGATGGGTGCCAGTGATGGGTTGGGCAGCTTGAGGTGGTTTGGGTGTTACTTGTTAGGGATGAAGGGGATCGAGTGGGTAGGGTGCTTGGGGTTAAGTTGTATGAGGGGTGTATGGGAGGAGTTGGCTATCCAGGGGCCAGGGTGGGGGTTGCGAGGGGACTTAGGATGGGGGACAACATTAGGAGGGTGGGTGATGGAGGAGCGTCAAGGAGGGGATGGTCGGCTCGCGGTGGCAAGGGGGATTGAGATATGGGATATCAAGATGGTAGGCATTGAGGGTGAGGCTAAAAGGGATGCTAGTAAGTAAATACACCATTTGGGGTTGCTAGCTACCTAGAGCTTAGGCAGAAAAGGGAGCAGGGACATGAGAAACTTAGTGGCAATGGTGGATAGCTAGACAAGCTCGGAAGGAGGGACATGAAGATGATGGGGAAATCAAGGCAACTATGATCGAGCAATGGCCACTTGCAATGAACATTTATGAGGATAATGGTGGGTTCTTGGATGAAAAAGAAGAGGAGAAGGATGGGAATATCTTTACAAACTTGATATGCTTTAATACATTTTTTTAAAAGATTGTGTTAGAGTGGACAATAGTATGGATGAAAATTAATCCATATGGATTTTTCTATGAAAAAGGGTGTACAACCATAACGGTGTTCACCTCAATACATATTAAAAAGAAACACCTTCTAGCATATATAATCTACGACTCTACTAAATTCTCGACATAAAATCTCTTTTAACAATCCCACTGGTCATAAGAGGATTTATGTTGAGAATGGTGTACAACATGACAAACTCTTTTGGAGTCGTAGACTATGTATGCTAGAACGTGTCTCTTTTGACCAAAAACAATCCCATTGTGAGCCAACCAAAGGCTCTAAACAAATGACAGAGGTTTCATATGTTATATGTACACCAACCGCTTTGAAACGTGCGGCATCAAGGGATGTCCAGAAACTCTCCAAACACGAAAATCAAGCCACTCAATAATGACTCCCTCCAAACAATCTCGACCCAGTCACATGTAAAGAACATGTGTTCAATGTCTTCTAGGTTATCATAACAAAAGGGTTCTTATTCATACTCTCATCCTTCTCATCCCCTTGTCCTACAGTATGTTTTACATGTTCCAACAACAAACAAAAAATTATTATCCATCCAACACCGTGCTACTGACAAATCTTTTTATTTCAAGATGTTTCCTCACAAGTTGGAGGTAAAAGGATATCAAGACTCACAAGCTACTTCTCCAAGGTTGCACTAAATGGGGGCTCTACCAGCTTTGGTTACCTTCAAATGCCACCAACTGACCAACATACAACTCTCACCTGAAGGACAGTCTTCTGCTGCAATGCTCTCTGTTAGAGCTTCTTATGATGTATGCCACCAACGACTAGGGAACACACACAAAATTCTAGGTAAAGATATCATTCACACCTCTCAGTTATCTGTGCTCAGTTCATCTTTCTCAAATATATGCAGTTCATGCCAATGTTCTAAACTAATAGGCAATTTCTTCCTGAAACTTCATCTAGGAGTGATGATGCATTTGCCTTAATTTTCTTTGATCCGCTAAAGTCTCCAGTTATTGGATACAATGGTCATCGTTATCACATGGCCTTTTATTGATGATTTTACAAAGCATATCTGGATATATACTTTGGAAACTAAACATCAGATGTTCAATGCATTTCTTCAATTCCAAAAACTTATTCAAACACAGTTCAGTATGACTCTTAACGCACTTCACGTCGATGGTGGCGCAGTATATCACCACATTCGATGGTGGTGCACTGCTAATGGAGTTCATATATGTAGGTGAAATTTAAGATATAAATATGAATGTATAAAAATATATAAGGAGGGTTAGATAATACCGGATTTGATGAGACGAACCAACTTGCCGAGGCGTGCAAAATGCACTGACCTTAAGAATAGATTCGTACCCCCACGGAGATTCCGATGGTGCAATCGGTATTGGTACGACTATTCTCCAGGATACAACGACGAGATCTCAATGGGTATGCACGTACCAACATCGAGATCTATTGAGCAACAATAGATTGTTTCTTCGGAATAAACTCACTCAAATGAGAAAAGAGGAGAAGAGGGATATAATGATTGTGTGTTGTGTGTTCTCAAAGCAATGCTATATGCCCCTTTATATAGATACACGATAAGAGAACGTTACACATTCAAAACAATCAATTAAATCCTCCATTCAATTTGAATATTAATCATTCATAAAATAATGTATTAAAAATATAATAAAGAGGATTCAATATTCTCATAATGTGCTCAACATTCATCATCATTATTATAAGGTAAAATGTGTAACATACAACATGCATGCAACATTAAATAAAAGATTTAAATATTATATTAATGATATTATAATTAATATATTGACTATAAATCATATCCATGTAAAGACGTTAGAAAGCATGATAGTGATATAATATCACTAATAAATTATCATGCAAAAAACATATGCTATAAATCACATGCTCATTGATGCTAACCAAATAAAGTTCATGCACCACTAAATATAAAATAAATACACCTTTATATTTTTAACAAAGTAATAAAATTATTTGAAATATAATAAAATACCAACAATCCCCCACTATTTCAAATACTTTTTTTGAACTATCTCTTCTCATCCCCCACAATTTCAAAAAAAAATTAAGGATAATAAATATTAAAATATAGATGAGAAACTCAAAGACGACACTTGAAGGAACTCAAAAATGTAAAGCATTAGACTTGATGTCTTATCGACTATGAACCAAGACTTAGAGAATATGAATGTGGTTTCTAAAGGTTGGTGAAATTAAAATTTCTATGAACCAATACTTTATTTGTGAAACCATTGACTCATATCTCACATTACATTTTTTTATCTATGTTGCCCATGCGGGTTGACACGTTTCGGCCATGCGTCTACCTGGATTTTCATGAGTGCTCTAGAGATTTTGCCCAAAAATCTCATAGGATGCGGCCTCACCTCCACACCCATATAGGTGGATCATCATCAAGTGTATACTTCTTTAATACACCACCCAATTTGGGCTATGATGTCCATTAAGAACGTTTATGTTCAACCTCACCACTTATGATACTATCATATTGTACACCATAGGAATAGGGAATAACTGATAGTATCCTCTTAGTCGTCCAGTGAATTGTTTATCCCATATGAACCTCTTTCCCGGGATCTCCGTTCATGAAGGTTGGGTTTCCATCACTTCGACTATTGATTTGGGCACAATCCCATTCCCCTCGATGTACTCTCCACAAGCTTTTTGCTTAGTGGTTTAAATAGAGGATCAATCAAATTTAACTCTAACTTCACATAATGCATTGATATTATGCCATGAGATATCTCATAATATTGTCTCTCGGACAAATATGCCTACTTTTTCACATTATAGAATATTTTTAGCAGCATAGCTTTCACGGCAGGAATATTGATGGCATTGGCTTCATCCAAATGAAAAGATCTGCCCAGAAGTTTCTCAAGCACATCACGAGAGTATGCATTCTCTAATGCAATAAACCCAGATTCATTATAGATCAAGCAATGTATGCTCGCATGGTTGATTTCCCCAAAAAACAGCTCCTCTGACAGAAGTAAGAACATATCAACTAGTATTTTTAACTTATCTCAATCAACGATTGAATTTGCATCACAATATCCTTCGACAACGGTAGAATCTCCATTAAATAATATCATGTCTCTTCTTTGAGATATTAAATCATTCAATCTCTTCTGGATTTGGAGTATACCTGCATAACTTTCCAAAAACATATGCAACATCTTGTCTAATGTATAAGACAATCAATAATTTGTGCATATCTACATACGATCACTTTTACTCTTTTTTTCCTTAAAAACTTATGCAGTAAAACGAATGCTAACTTGCTTGCATTCAAAAGAAGAAAAGTTTTGCAATACTCTTGCGATGGAGAAATAAAATTATTCTTTATGATATATTTATTCTCAAGATTCCCATGTCATTGATATCAAAATGGCAAGTCAAACTAAACATTAAGTATCTATTTTTTCCCTTTTTAATTACAACAGATCGGCACATATTATAGTGACCAACATGCATATATTTTGAACATAAAATACCTTTTTTAAATACCATCCCAATAAAAAGAACATCATTTTTTTAAAAAAGTGTGATGCTGGAATAATCCACTATCAATTTAATGACTACAATTGAACTCCATGTTGCACGTAACGTACAAAGGCATAAATAGTAACTCTCTTTTTCGCATAGGATAATCTCTTCACTATATACATCAAAACCAAAATGACATGCTCTTTTATAGATGTGAAATCAAATGAACGTTATACTCTTTATTGATAACGTCTCCAAAAGAAATTGAAAAAGACAATCAATAATTATTAAATCAATAAATGTCGGCATCCACTGGTAATCAAAAGGGCATGGTGTATTTTTAAAAAAGGTTAAACTAAATATATTTTAGAGAAGAAATTATATGAATCACAAAATCTCCTTGGCATTCAAACTGCCATGCAAGATACAAATAAAGTGCATGCAAATAAATACCAAGCTACATATAACATCTATAAAATAGTGCATATCCGTTGGGATATGGCAAGGAAATGTTTAAGTAATGGCAATGCTAAAAAAATTTGATATTAAAAGTTGTAAAGATTATCAATATCAGTAACAATCATACTCAGTATTTGAATTAAATAATAAAGTTCTAATAATCCCCCACACTTTTGGATGTTAAGGTTATATGCTTTAAGAATATAGCCACATCAACTCTCACAATATATATATATATATTTATATATATATATATTCCATCAATATTATTTTTACCAACATTATGTGACATCACAAAGTTGTTCAACTACAACAACATCTAATAGAGGGCATTTGAATAAAAGAACCCTTCATAATCTATTCTTAAGATTGTAGGTGAAATTTAAGATATAAATATGAATGTATAAAAATATATAAGGAGGGTTAGATAATACCGGATTTGATAAGACGAACCAACTTGCCGAGGCGTGCAAAATGCACTTACCTTAACAATAGATTCGTACCCCCACGGAGATTCCGATGGTGCAATCGGTATTGGTACGACTATTCTCCAGGATACAACGGCGAGATCTCAATGGGTATGCACGTACTAACATCAAGATCTATTGAGCAACAATAGATCATTCCTTCGGAATAAACTCACTCAAATGAGAAAAGAGGAGAAGAGAGATAGAATGATTGTGTGTTGTGTGTTCTCAAAGCAATGCTATAGGCCCCTTTATATAGATACACAATAAGAGAACGTTACACATTCAAAACAATAAATTAAATCCTCCATTCAATTTGAATATTAATCATTCATAAAATAATGTATTAAAAATATAATAAAGAGGATTCAATATTCTCATAATGTGCTCAACATTCATCATCATTATTATAAGGTAAAATGTGTAACATACAACATGCATGCAACATTAAATAAAAGATTTAAATATTATATTAATGATGTTATTATTAATATATTGACTATAAATCATATCCATGTAAAGACGTTAGAAAACATGATAGTGATATAATATCACTAATAAATTATCATGCAAAAAACGTATGCTATAAATCACATGCTCATTGATGCTAACCAAATAAAGTTCATGCACCACTAAATATAAAATAAATACACCTTTATGTTTTTAACAAAGTAATAAAAGTATTTGAAATATAATAAAATACCAACAATATATGCATATCGGTTGCCCACACATCTTAATAAAATAGGACTGCAGAACGAAAGAACAGGCACCTTACAAAAATGGCCCTTTCCATGTTGTAATATCCATCACTGCCTCCCACCATACTCATCACATGATGGCAAGAGCTATATATGGAATAACAAAAAAGAAAGCCTATCATACAAACAAAACAACCCCAACCAATGACCAAGAACCCTCCTCCTTCACCTTCACCGAAGCCTCCAAACACACGCACTGGAAGTCTGCGATGTCAAATGAATTTGATGCTCCCTTACAAAACAACGCATGGACACTAGTACCAACACATCCTGCTATGAATATTGTTGGAAACAAATGGGTCATCCGAATTAAAAGAAGGGTTGATGGAACTATTCGCCAATACAAAGCTCACCTCGTTTCCAAGGGTTTCCAACAAAAACAAGGAATTGATCTTACAAATACATTCAGTCCTGTAGTCAAGCCAACCACAATCAAAGTACTGCTCAGCCTATGGACAACAAATCAATGGAATGCTCTGCATTGTTACATGGCTAGCTACAAGATGATGTTTATATGTATCAACCACAAGGGTTCACAGATCCTGACAGACCAAATCATGTCTGCAAGCTTCATCGCTCCTTATACGATCTTCGACAAGCCCCCCGAGCATGGTTCGAGCGATTAACAACCTATCTTGAACCTCTTGGTTTCACTGGATCCAAAACAGACAGCTCTCTCTACATTCGTTGAGCTACAGATCCGCATAATATATAAATATACGTTGATTTATGTCGATGACCTTCTTGTTTTCAACAACTCTCCCCAACACATGCAGCAGTTTGTTAAATCCATGGGCAATGAACTTTCAGCAAAAAATATGGGACCTTCATCATACTTTCTTAGCATTGAGGGGGTGTGTTGAGAAATACAAGGGCATGTATGTAAACTTTCCCTCACATACAGTGGGGAGCCCATCATCCTTTCTGTTGCAACAACTATGGCTACTTGTATAAAGAGCAGCAGCCTGTAGGCCAAACACACAATGGAATACAATAACATTCCCTCTATCTCACTCAAGAAACCCAACTGGAATGCTCTCTATCTTCACCAAACTTCTTTCAAAGGAGGGGCAACTAAGACAATGTGCTCCACACTCGGGAACGGATCTCCTGCTGTAACAGCCCCTGCAGTAACGCAGGGGATCTTCTCTGCTCCCAGAATGGATCGTCTGTTGTAGAGGACTCCTGCTGTGGTGTAGGGGATCCGTCAGATGGGAAACGAACGCCCCTGATAGGGGGTCCACTATTCCCGCTCCCCTATCAGGGGACATCCATTCCGCATTCGACGATCTCCTGCGCTACAAAAAGGATTGTCTACAGTAAAGGATCTGCCCCCCCTCTGCCACACTCTCCTCTCCTTCCATGTAGAGAGTACAACAAAAAATATAGTACAGTGAATCAACTATCCTACTCCATGAAAATAGATTTTTATGAATATAGAACGGATAAGAAAGAATTGAAGATAGCATTTATGGATCTACTTATTTCGTTGCAATTACATGGTATATGATTAGAAAATAAATTAAGAATAATTACATACAATTATTGATAAATCTTAAGATACATCTACTTTTCAAAACAACTAGATGAATACATATATAAATACTTGCAGATATGAAAGTTGTATGCATATTTATATATTAAAATAGGTATAGACAAGGATGTTAAAATCCATATTATATGGATATTTAGTTGCTTTTAAAAAAAGGTAAATTGCAAAGACGGACCTCAATTACACCTCAATTCCTATTTAGGAGACACGTTCAATTTTAATAAAGATGGGTCTGATTTTATGTTTTTATCTCTGATAGAGGCCTCCATAAGCTTTAATGACACTTATATATCGACATTAAACTCTTATGTTGAAAATTCAGGTCCCTATTTGTTACAATTAAAAAATAAAACTTCTAATTGAAAATCAAAGTATAGTTGAGGCTTTTTTTTGTAATTTACCCAAAAAAACAATCGATATCCAACTGCATCTATTATCTGTGCATCATCCATCTCACCCAAAACTCTCTCACTCTGATTTTCCGGTTTTATCATTCCAATTAGTTTGGAATAAGTCATAATTACGGTAGATTAGGTGATTTGAATTAATGATGTAAGCAGATCGAGTTTGAGAAAATAACTATATCAATTAACCAAATGCTTACTACCTTGAAACAAAATCACAATAACAACTAACAAGCATCATGTGGATTTCAGACCAACAGTCGATTTTTATATCGAACCGACCAGTCGGTTGAATCGGTTAAATCAAGAACCGAAGGGAAAACGGTCTAACCTCCTGGTTTTATTTAGAAAATAAAAACCAGTCAAAATTGGTCAAAACTCGGTTGGACCGCTTAAACCTGGTTGAACAAAACCATCGGTTCAATCATCCTTTTTTTGACAAAAATAATTTCCAACAAATTAACAAAATACAAACTTTTTTCCAGAAATATTCATAATCTAATCTCATTCTAACCCATGATATAATACCTAGTTATCTCTTCTCCTTCACATATGTCAATGATTCGTTATCGCTTGTCCCTTCTTGTCATATGAGCATTACCTCTCTCTCTTTTCCCACATTGTGTATGAGATTGTCCACTTATAACAATAAAAAACGAAGGAAGACTTTGTCATACTCATACTTTGAGAAGCAATAAATTAACAATACTTCTCGTTAATTAGAGTTTAAAGAGTTTTAAAGATATTAATTTTTTACATCACAAATATGTATTTATATAAAATTTACGAAACATGATAATTATGCCCTTTCGAGTTTTTTAAGAATATTTATATTCCTAACTTTTAAGCAACTTCACTTGTGCTCCTATATTTTATTAAAAAAACCACAATATTATCCTTATGTTGGTAGAAAATGGGAGCACAAGTGTACTAATAAAAACCACTATTATTGATTTTGTAAAAATATAGGGAACACATGCAATTGTATTAAAAATAGAGGTATAAGTGTTATTGAAAAAAACTTGGAAGGATGATATGATGTAGCATTTTTTGTATTTATTTGTATAATATACTGGTCTAACTCGGTTCAACCCGGTTGAACCGTACAAACCAAACCAACAATGCAATGTTCGGTCTTTTTTGATTTTTTTGAACTGCTGACGTCATCACCGGTTCGACCGGTCGGTTCCCTTGGTTCGACCATAAAAATCAATAACCGATACATGTCCGGTTTGATGTCCGGTTCTATTTTTAAAACCTTGCTCCGTGGCTGTTATATTAAGCCCCACATATGTTATAGTATTAAAACGATAACTATAATATTAAGGGATTTTATCACTTGTGCCCCTCCGAGATATCGCTATATCAGTTTTGCCCCTATCTTTTTGGTAATATCAATTGTGCCCCTCACTTCTTGCTCCGTCATCAGTTGTGCCCTTCCGTCAGATTGACCGTCAATGAGTTGACTTAACCATGGTTTCATCAAACTTTGGTGCAGTTAAGAGGGGTATTATTGTCCAGACCTCTTTATCTTCTTCCTCATCCATTTGTTCTTCTTCCTTTCTCCTCATAATTTCTCTCTCTTAGTGACACCTTCATGCATCCATTGAATCTCTAAAATTTTTGCATTTTCACGGACATATCACTCATTACGGATCAAACGGTGAATTTTATTGAATTTTTTGATGAATTTTTATGAATCAATTAGTAAAAAATGTTCTTAATTTAACAAAAATTGCAGCTTGAGGAGGAGGTGCGGGGCGACCTTGGCGTGGGGGCGGCGGGGGCAGGGGCTGCGGGGGGCGGAGGGGTCGCAGGGGGGTGGCGGGGACAGGGGTTGCGGGGGGCGGAGGGGGGAGGGGCTGCGACCGGCGGGGGGGGGGGGGGGGGGGGCACAGGGGCAGGGGCTGTGGGGGGCGGAGGTGGGAGGGGCTGCGACCTGGGTGCGGGGGCGGCGGTGGCAGGGGCTGCGGGGGGCGGAGGGGGGAGGGGCGGGGGCGGAGTGGGGAGCTGCGAGGGTGAAGTGCGAGGGGCCGGATGGGAGGTGCGGGGGGCGGAGGGGCCTGCTGCGAGGGGCAAGGGGGGCGGAGGGGAGACCTGGGGCGGAGCGCCAGGGCGGGTCGGCGGGGCAAGGGGGAGGCACGGGTTGCGGGGGTCTACGGGCGCAACGGGGGCAGGGGGAGGAGATAGGGGCAGGAGGATGAGGAAGATGAAGAGGAGGGAAGAGGAGGGAGGAGGAAGATGAACAATGGTTGGACTTTTCAATTCATTTGTTTTCATTTAATTCCTGATGTGTCCCTAAAGTTAACGTCCGTTTGCGTTTGGGATGGACGGTCACTAACCCGAGGGGCACAAGTGATAAAATAGCAAAAAGTAAGGGGCATAACTGATATTGCGATATATCGGAGGGGCACAAGTGATAAAATCCCTAATATTAAATAATCAACCATTATTTTGAAACCTTCAATTGCATTCACCATATCCTAATGTCAAAGCTATTTTTATGAAAAAATAAAAAATCATCAAAAAAATAAAAAATACAAATGTCATCAATCTTTTATACAGTTAAAACCTTGTTATTTTTTTCGATATTTTTTATATTTATATATTATTTATATCTGTCTGAAACTTGGGTCAAGTTATTATCTAATTAATTAATAACAACAACACCGCACCACTACGCCCTCCCGCTCCCAAGAAAGGAAAAAGTATGCGGCGACCAAAGTAAGAAGAAGGGAGAAGGAAGTCCTCTCCGTCGGGAGTTGTTCACGACCAAAGAGCTCGAGCTCATGGAGAAGAATAATTCCATCCATTTCCTCTGCCTCACGTCCCTCTGTTCGCTCCTGCTCGTCGCCCTTTCGCATCAGCAGCTCCTGGTCGCCCAAGAAGGTATCTTGATGCCGGAACCGGAGAACCCACATCACAAAATCCTATCTTTTTCCATGTTCTTGACCGCGTTTATGGGTTTTCTCGTCTTCAGTTGATGCGCTGTTCGCACTATCGATGGAATGGGGCGTGAGCTTGACCGTCTCATATGGCGACTGCAGCGAATGGAACGGAAGCGACGATAGTAGATATTTTAAGTGCACCTGTGCCTATGGGTTTTGCCATATCAGTTACCTGTGAGTTAGCGATTCTGATCGCATTGTCTAAGGTTTTGTTTCCTTTATGCTTGTTTTCATCTCCCATACTTGAGTGATCAAACTGCGAGGAATAATGAGTGGTTATTGACTCGGTGGTCTCTTACAGAAGAGAATTCTACCTGATCTGTTCTTGAAACGAATTGGGTTCACGTCGGTTTTCCTCTTATTCGAGTTCTCGTGATGCCTGCAGGGATCTGAGCGGTGCGTCACTCAACGGTAGCATCCCCGCTGTTATTACGTGGTTCTCGATGTTGACACACTTGTAAGCATTGGCTCCAAGTGGAAATTTGTTTGGTCATGGTAATCTATTGGTGCATTTCCATATTTGATTCCTGTCTTCACGCTATTGTTGGACCTGGTAGGGATTTGTCGCGGAACAACCTGAGAGGATCCATACCAGAAGGGCTTGGCGGGCTGAGGGGATTGGTGTTCTTGTAAGTTTTTTTAGGAAGAAACTACGTTTGTTGAACATCCTTTTGCTCATAGTAGGTGTGGAAAGATGAATGATAAATTGATTCAAATTGAGGCCATAGGGTTTTCTTATATAAGAGGAGAACTTTATTGGGCAAACTATATAATAGAGACAAAATACAAAGAATACATAAAATAGGGAAAGATAAATATCTCTCAACACTCCCCCTCAAGATGGAGCATAGATATCAATCATGCTCAGATTGAAACAACACCTCTGAAATGACACTCTGGTTGGGGCCTTGGTGAACATATCTATTGTTTGTTCTCCTGAGTTGACTTGGAAGTAGAGATAAAGCTCTTCTAAATCATGTCATGAGTGTAGTGACAATCAAACTTAATATGCTTGTCCTCTTATGGAAGGCATGGTGTGAAAAGAGCAGCTTGGTTGTCACATTGTAGATGCATGGGAAAAGGCACACACCAATATCTAGGTCAGTTAGTACGGATCTGACCCTTATCATCTTGGTACTCCCCTGTACCATGGCTTTGTACTCTGACTCCACACTAGATCTGGCAATCACAGTCTGTTTCTTGCTCTTCTATGACACCAAAGAGCTCTCTATGAACACTGTAAAACGTGAGGTAAACTTTCTATCCTTGGGACATTCTGCATAATCTGTATTTGTGCATGTTGTAACGACAATGGATGTCCATTTGCTAAAGAAAAATACAATATCAGGAGAGGATTCAAATGCCTCTGAATTATATAGAACGCATCCATATGTGCATGTCTAGGCTGCTCCATAAACTGACTGATTATGCTCACTGCAAAAGAGATGTCTGGCCTGGTGATGGTCACATATAAGAGCTTCCCAATGAGCTCCCCGTATCTCCTCTTATTTACTCCCTTTATATCATCATTGTTGTGAGAAGACATTAACTTGCTTATTCATGAGGCCCTAGTGTTTCTTATATAGAGGAGAAATTTATTGGGTAAATTACATAAGGAGGATAGAAAGAATAGAGAATACATAAAAGAATAAAAAGATAACTCATATCTCAACACTCCCCTCAAGCTGGAGTATAGATGTCAATCATGCTCAGCTTGGAACATCTTTTAAGGACCTCTGTCTAGGGCCTTGGTAAGCAGGTTCGTTGTCTGATTTCTTGACCTGACATGTGTAATGGAGATGAGACCCTTCTGAATCATATCTCGAGTGTAGTGACATTCTATCTCAATATGCTTGATCTTATCATGGAAGGCTGGATTGTTGGCATTTGGCAATGAAGAGGGTAGCCTGGTTGTCGCATTGGAGGTGCATGGGAAGAGTCACCTCAACTACGAGGTTGGTAAGAACCGATCTGACCTATATTATCTCCGTACTAGCCTATGCCATGGCTATGTACTCTGATTCTATATTAGATCCGTCGACCACTGTCTGCTTCTTGCTCTTCCAAGACACCAAAGAACTCCTTATAAACGTTGCAAAGCCAGATGTGTACTTCCTATCCTAGGGACATACTGCATAATCTGCATCTGCACAAGCTATAATAGCAACGGATGTCCCGCTGCTAAATAAAAGACTAGTGTCAGGCGAGGTCTTTCAGATACCTTAGAATCATATGGACTGCATCAATATGTGCCTATCTGACCTGCTCCATGAACTGGCTCACTTTGTTATTGCAAATGATATATCTAGCATGGTGATGTCACGTATAGGAGCTTCCCAACGACTTCCATGTACCTCCTCTTGTCTACCTTCTCAATGTTATCATCATACAACTCCATGTTCGGGCCCATAGGAGTAGTGGCAGGCCTGCAATCTGCTATGGATGTCTTAAAGAGAAAATCTGTCTTGTACTTTCTCTGGATTATCACAAGACCTCATTGATTTTTTTTTTGACGCTACAAGACCTCATTGATTTCTGGCAAAGCCCAGTCCGAGGAAGTAGCATAGATTGCTAATGTCCTTCATCTCAATCTGCTGGCCTAGAAAAATCCTTAGCAGCCCGGATGCATTGCTCATCATCCCATATAACAATGAAGTTATCAAAATAAACAAGTATGGCAACTGCACATCTCCGAGTACTCTGAACAAATAGTGAATGATCATCCGTCGATCTCATGAACCCTTGTTGATCTATCAGATCTGAGAGCTTTTGGCACCATGATCTTAGACTTTGCTTAAGGCCATAAATCGCCTTGTGAATCCTGCAAATCTTCTGGCACTCCCCCTCAGCAGCAAACCATGTGGCTGCTGCATATAAACCTCCTCCTATAGGTTTCCATAGAGAAATGCATCTTCACATCAAGCTGATATAGGAGCCAGTCTCATGTCACTGCAACAGAAAGAAGAATACACATTGTTAAATGCCGAACTACTAGAGGAGATATCCTGATAGTCCACCCCATATGTTTGGATGAACTCACGAGCCGCAAATCTCGTCTTGTAGCGATCCATGCTGCCATCTGCTCTATGCTTCACCATAAACACCCACTTGCATCCAACAATAGATGCCCATGTAGGAGTTGCAACAATGTTCCATATGCCATACGACTGTAGCGTGACCATCTCCTCATCAGTGGCAAGATACTACTGGCTATCCTGTATGGCTTCCTGATATGTCTGTGGATCTCTACGGCCGATAGCCCCATGAAAAATCTCCTAAATTTTTATGAGAGTCGGCCCAATGAAACATGTGCTACAAAAGGATATGTATCTTGCCAAGAGATACAATCCTGGCCGACGATAGTAGGTACAAGGATATGTATCTCGAATATGAGAGATAATATCATCCAAGCGAGGATCAGCCTGTGGAGCTAGAGTCTCTGGCGGCTCAATCTGTTCTGCCACACGACCAGAAGCAGAATATCCATGCTTCTGGTTGCATGTATCCTCTGCATGTCCTGGCTGACGATAGTTGGTGTAAGGTCCACGCTGACGTCCACCGCCTCTACCATGAGGGGTGCATCCTCTGAACTGGGTCATCCCTCCTCGACCATGAGAAGCAGCCATCGCTGAAGAGAGCGGTGGAGTAGCCGTAGAAGGCATGATAATCCGGTTGAGACGGCTATAGGCCTCCTCCATGGGAGGTATGGTAGCTCCGGTGAAAAGTTGTGTACGCGATGCATTATACTCAATATCAAGTCCGATCATGAAAACTTCAACCATCATGGAGTTTCTATATGCCTTCTGCTACTCCGTAGATGTCGTAATAGACATGTAGCTATAAAGCTCCTCGAACATGCCACGAAGCAAAGAGTAGTACACATGTAGAGGACAACCATTCTGTTTGTCCTTGTAGATATCGAACTGTAGCTGAAGAATCTTGGCCTCATTCTTCGGTTGAGCATAGGTGGATGCCAAAGTGTCCCACATCGCCTTTGCGGTGGGCTGATTCATAATATCATTGGCTATCTCCGTGGTGAGGATCCCACACAACCAAACACGTGCATACGCGTTATCTTGCTTCCAAGAAGCATTGGCTCCAATCTTATCCGTTGGCTCTCGATCTGTCAGGACGTGCTCATTGTTGCACTGCATGAGGGTGAGAAACTGCATGGACCATAACTCATAGTTGGTCCCATTCATCTTTGCGATGGGAGCCAGACCCTTGAAGGCACCGGACGAAGAAAATATCACCATTGTTCTCTAACTTGATGATAAAACGATCGAACAACAGAACTCGACTAGGGAGTAGATTTATATGAACGAGTCTACACAATCATACAGGAGAATGTACATGTAGACTCATACAACCATCCTTGTCAATCTTTGCTACCCGTTAGGGTCGGAAAACGTGATTTATGGGTCTGAAATCACGTTTTCCGGTTAAAATCAAACCTTTTTAGATTGCAGTTCCCGCAGAGGTGCACGGAGAAGCGCAGAGGAGCGAGGAGGCGTAAGGAGGTGCACGGGAGGGCCAACGGTGGCCAGGGACCCGCGCGCAGGGGTTGCTGGGCCCGGTGGCGGCTGGAGGGGGGGTCTACACGGCAGCCAGGAGGGGAGGGCGGAGGCCGGCGGTAGCGTGGAGGCATGCGAGAGGGGCCTACGGGTAGGGTTAGGGCTTGAGTGGAATACAAGAATTCCGGTCTAGGACCGTCACTTCGATACCATGTAGAAACAAAAGAATGAATTGCATTATCGAGAGTCCCTAGGGTTCTCTTATATAGAGAGGAACCTGTTGGACAAATTACAAGATGAAGACAAAAGAAATAGATTTTTTTGATGAATAACCGGGTGATTCCCCACTGCGGGGATCACCACCAAACGTATTTCATTAATGAAGTTTCACAAAAAATTACATTAAAGGGAGAGCCAAAAGTTATACAAGGTGTTACATTGAGCCACTGCGTTCTCACTGTAGAATATCTGGTTTTTGAAGATAAGTTCATTGCGACCCAACCATATAGCCCAGAGAGCAGCTAACGGCTTGGTATAGTCCTAACTGGAGTTACCACCAAACCTCCTGATGGATTCCCAGAACTCGCGCAACCCCTCCCTCTGCACCCATGATATAGCAAGCTCCGTCCGAACTTTTTCAGACAAGCCGCACTTGAAAAATAGGTGCTCATCGTCCTCGTCCGTGTCCCCACACATGTCACACCGGGTGTCCATAAGACGGAGAAGGCTACCCTTCCTGACCTTGTCCATTAACCTGTCGTGTCTGAGGCACCAGAGAAACACCTTGATCCTTACCGGAATCCTCGCCGCCTAACAATATGCATATCATTACGAAGGTCGGCGTCCCGCTCCTCGGTTCTCCTTGTTTATTCAATATATGCCTTTTTTTATCGTGAATGCAGTGCCCCCCAACGGAAGTGATCATGGTCCCGAGAAAAGGGTTCCCGCCGTGACAGGGTATCCAACAACTCCATGTATTCTGCCGCACGCTGATCCGAAAGATTGGCGAGAAAAGTCGTGCCCAAGAGTCTTCCACGGCCACCTGAGAGAGCGTCGCCTCCTTCATCGTCGACAAAGCGAAGAGGCGAGGAAAACGAACCTCCAAACATCCGTCACCCGTCCAATTTCTCTCCAGAATCTGAAAGTCCCACCATCGCCGACGACCGGTAAAAGATGAGGGGCCACCACGGGCATCACCACCTGGATACCGGCCCATAAAGGGGATTCATATATTACATGCCGTGGCTCCAACTCGCCTCTGACCCCGTAGATTGCCCTCATTAGTCTCACCGCCAGGGAAGAAGACGGGCGCCAAATTCGGATGGCCCATTTAGCCAACAAGGCCCTATTCATGCCCTCCAAATCCCTGACCCCAAGGCCACCGTCCTCCTACCTCTTGATGACTTGATCCCAACCGACCAAATGCATACCCGACTCCTGCTTCTTACCCACAAACCAGGAGAACCTTTTCATCAGCGCATCCAATCTTTTCCTCACGCCAACCGACATCAGCCTCGCGGACATAAAAAAAGTGGGGATGGCGGCCAGCACGTGCCTCAGGAGAACCAGCTCCCCCCCACGAGATAGCGACACCGCCATCCAACCTGCCAGCCGTTCTTCCATCCTCTGAACCAGGCTCTCCCAGTCCGTCCCTCTGAGCTTGGACGCGACAAGAGGTAAGCCCAAGTATTGAATCGACAAGCTCCCCACCGCACACTCCGTAACAATCGCCAAGCAGTAGCGGTCCGAGTCATCCATCCCAAATGTTACCACAATTGATTTAGCTTTGTTTACCTCCAGGCCGGAGAGATCGCTGAAGATTCCAACCAGCTGCACAACATTCTTGTTCTGCTCATTGGTTCCGCCCATGAAGAGGAGAGTGTCGTCCGCGTATTGTAGCAGAGGGATGGAGATGTCCTCCCGTCTGTACCCTACGCACCAGCCCAACCTGGTAGCCTACCTCAGAAGAACCCCCCAGAGCATCAGCCATGATGACATATATCATCGGGGTTAAAGGACACCCCTGCCTCACACCTCTCTGCGGCTGAAAGAAGCCCCTCTTCGGTTTGCCGTTCACCAGGATCCCATATGAGGAAGTGGTGGTGACACATCTCTTCATCCAGTCCACCCATTGCTCCGGAAAGCCCCTCCTCCGAAGACAAAAGAAATAGATTTTATGAAAACAATAAGAATTGATAAGAAATACATTCAACTCATTTCCCATTTACCATTCTTTGAAGATATATCTTAGGGAGCATGAACAACCAAAATATCCACCATGCATAGGGAAAACTATCCAATAAGAGGGACTCAATTGTCCATGATAAACATACACGTCGAGAAATCCACAAACAATAGGGAAGGGGACCAGACCTCACACCGATGTTCCTCTGTGCAATCTTGTATCCCTCTTAAACCATTCCTCTAGCCGTTCTTTGTGTTCTTTTACGTGTATGTCACTTTTGACACCAAGAAGTTGTGGTTAAAACTAAACTCGTAAGAAAATTGTAGGAATGAGATGGAGAACAAAGGTATCTCACATTAAAAACTTGAGATCTAGTTTCATCTCGCTTGTGGGAAGCTCCCAATGTGAAAATTAAGGTGATGGCCAAACTGTCCCGGCGAGGTGGAGGGGTTTCAAATGAGGAGTTGGCAGACAAGAGAGGGTCTTATATGTGTCCCTTATTGGACTTGAGTGGATCACACCCAAATTTACGTATTATCATTTTAGACTTATCTCTCTTCACTAAAACGATTATATCTCCCTAATCCAATGTTTGATTCGTGAATTTTGGATGATGCGTTAGATACCTAACGCCTATACACATCTATCAATCTATCATCTAATACCTAATAGAATGGGATTTCAGATGATTTTTCTAGTGGGCTGCGCCTTACTGGCCATCTGTAAGTTATCCAAGTTTTGGGGCTAAAAGCCGGGGTTTCACATTGTGGAGAATGTTTTAGCGCTTGCCATGACTTTCTCCGAGTCATGGTCCATGTGTTAATGTAATGCTGAAACTTGTGCTTATATGAAATTTTTGGGCACGTGCCTTAGCACTATTTACCATTTTTTCTTAAAAAAATCTGCATGAAATTTTTCACGTTCCTTGCTTGTTTATTTTTGTTGTCTATTTGTTGCTCCTATTTTTTATAATCAACAGAAACTGTTCCTTATCGCATATTTAATTAATGCTAAGCTCCTCATAACAGATTCTATTTGGATTTTAAAGAACAGTTTCTATTTGCTGATATGTGTTTTGAATGGTTAACACAGGGACCTGAGTTTCAATGAGCTTAGTGGCCAGATTCCTCCATCTTTTTCAAATCTGATTTCCTTGCGTTTCTTGTAAGTCATGGTGTCAAATAATCTTCTTGAATGAATGCATTCCTGAAATAATGCATATATTGTTTTGTGCATGCATATTAGTCATCACTAATAGAAACGTAAAAGAACATGTTGCAGATGGAAGAAGTTGACGGAAAATTAGAGGAAGGGGATGCAGACGGAGGAGAAGGAATGACAAGCCTCGTGGCTTGAAAGCAGATTGAGGATTGAGAAGATTGGATTGCAACTGGGAGGAGAGGGGAAGGGGAGATAGATGTAGGCTAAATCTAATTATGATGTTCAAAACTCAGTTCGTTCATTTTCTCAGCGATTAATTCGCTGATTAGTTGCTTTTGGATGATGAGGAACACGTTAAATTTTTTATGGTTAAGCCAGGTATACATAAGAGCAGTGTCACGGGGTGAGATTTCCATCTTCTTATCCAAAACATGAAGGATTATTACTTATGTAGGCTGGATTCACATCACAAACCGGCAACTATGTGGGACTAAAAGATGATATCTTGAACACTTCTTAGAGATGTTAGAAAATGTTTTTTAACATCCGTATTCACATCCGTATTCGTCGGATCTTAAATATTGACAACCATATTCGCATACATATTCGTCAGAATTAAAAAAAAGGATCCATATCCTCATAAAAACGGATACGTATACGAACGCATACGGATATATCCACATCCTCTTGCATCCCTACCAACAGGGGGTTGATATTTTAAAAGAAGTTTGTTTAGAAAAAAAGAGCGTACAAAAGAAAAATGTACACAAGAGAAAAAACTGCAAAAAAAACTGAAAAGCCAAAAAAATGATGATGAATGGCTTATTTGAGAAAAAGGGGGAGAGACGACTATTAAAAAAATTGGAATAACTGAAAAAATGATTTGGAAAAAATGTGAGAAGAAAAGTCAAAAAAATATTGAGATCAGCTTATGTCATTTATTTGTTTTCCCACATTTTCTTGTCTTCTCCCAACTTTGTCGATGTCATTGTTTTCTGACAAGTATGAGAGAAATGAGGAGCATTGTGTAGAGTTCTACAGGCCAGTTTTTCAAATTCTTCAGATTCCAAGCCATGCAGATTTTAGACTGTACATAGATTTTCAGTTTTATACTCGACGATCAGATTCCGAGTTAGTTTGATGCGCACATGTTTGCCATCTTTTGTGTGGTCCCCATCTTTTGCTTTTGGTATCAGAGTTTTCATGTGATCCATAGGGACTCCAGAGTAGAGATCCCATTCTCTATGCCATGTGGGTTAAGGTTTTCATGTGGTTTCATAGGGACTTCAGAGTAGAGATCCTATTCTTTGAGCCGATATGGGAGAGACCCAGTTCTCTGACGAGGAGACTTTTCAAACTCCATTCTCTAGCGACATGGACTCCGACGAGGATGTCTCCATGGCTTTTTTAGTTCGACCCTTCAGAGATGGAGTAGTTGTCCACATGATTCAGTCTTCTATATGTAGCGGGCAAGAGTACCTTGACGAGGATACTCTTTTCAGTTTCAGTGGCTCCGAATGTTGCAGTTCAGAGCACACATTCTCCGACTAGGTGACCCAGCTTGACTAACATTCCAGCTCGTTTGTTCCTCCTCACCTGCATGGCATGAGAAACATCATCCTCGACAACAACCAATAGTTGTGTTTGCGTTGAGTTGATATTGTCTGTAGTGTATTGTAGTGTGAGTTTGAGATTTCTTTCTGTTTGTTCAAGCTGAGCATTGCTTGCTCCAACTTGAGAGGGAGTATTGGAGCATATGCGTCACATGTGATAAATGGGTCCAGGATCCAATTACCACATCCAGTGTTTAGTCCCACATCTACCAATGGTGGGACTTGGAGGGTATGTGGAGGCTATATACGAAGCCCCAGACCTCTTGCATCAGAGTGCAATGAATACATGCCTTCTCCCGTGGTTCCATCTCTCTCATTATGGAGTAGGGTTCCACGTAAAAATCCATGCGTTCATGTTTATCTTTTTGTACTTCTTGCTCTATTTATCTATTCCGCTTCCACATTCCTCATATTCTAACAATTTAAGAAACCTAATTTCTGTTTCATGTTGTTTTTCTGAAGTTGATAAAGTTTCTGTAAGTTCAACTATATGCTCTTTGAAGGATTCTACTTGTGAGACATGATTTTCTAATGTACTGCATGTATTTTGCTTGAGAATCTTATTTTCTCTTTTTAGTTTAACAAGTTGATCATGCAATTAAGAGATAGCTTCTTCTAATTCATGAATAGAGTTTTCAATTGAATTTACACGATCATCACGAGCCATGAATCCTGCAAGAGCTTCTTCGTCATTGGAGGAGTCTAAGTCACTGCCCGAGTCGTTGGAGGAATACAAAGAGCCATCCCAAGTTCTATTGAGAGCTTTCTTTGAATATTTTCCATGCATTTTCCTTGGATAGAAATTCTTCTTTTCTTCTCGAAGCTTGGTCTTCTTGATTTCAGTATCTTGACTCCATTTGAGAAATGGATAATGCTTTTTGAAGTGTCATTTTCTATTGCAGTTGTAGCACATTAGATCCTTGCATTTCTTCTATTCTTCTGAGAAATTATTGAACTTCCTATTTATCATAGCAAAATCCTCGTCTGAGCTTGTGAGGCCCGCTCCCGCGGATCCGGGATACCTGTTTACATAACACCCGTAGTATCATGTTCGCTAGAGATCGCATTAGAGCACTGGAAATTAGGGGAAATTTTTTCACATTTATGAATGACATTTACAAATTAACCAATAAACCATAGGACTACAATATGTCACAATTATATTGCATAAATTTCCATAGCATTTAACATGTAACAACAGAAATGAAATCCCAATTGTATCAGAAGAGAAATAAAAGCATTATATAATACATTGAACAAAACTATAACATACATACCTGATATGTTTTACTGTAGAAACTGGCGTTCCCCATACCACGATGCAGGTGTTTTGCCTGCAATCCATACAATAGGAAGAAAAGAACATCAACAAATGTTGAGTAAATCTTATTAATTAGAAATAATAGGAAATTTAGTTGCTCCAAAAGAAAGCAAGTAGGTGGTCTAACGATTAGTTTTATCGAGCTACTTGGAGAGAAGCTGGTTATCATGTTGTTCTCTAAAGGTGAAACCCTGACTTACCCATCATACCTCAATTACCCGTATTTCATATTTCATATAATAGTTGTAGATAGCATTTTATATATAAATTATAAGATCCATACTTAAGCTATTGCCTTATTTCTAAATTATGGTTCATGCTTGATGGATCTATGTATTGAGGATGATGAGTCTCTTATTTTGATCTTTGTCCCTATTATAACCGTATATAATTTTCATTCTTCCTTATCATATTTCAAGTTTTGACAATTCGTTAATTCTTGGTTCATTATAAGTTTATTATGATCGAGGTTATATAGATCTCCTTCCAATGTTCATAAGTCATGTAGATAAATTTTAGTAAGTGTGGATGACGTGTCTCGTATTCTGATTCTTTCCTTATTAATTTTCTCAAGCTTAGTGGATAGTCTGTGGTCTTGGTCTGGGTAAGACCTCACACTGTGACTCTAAGGCAGTAAGGAATCCTTAGGGTTGGGGTGGCTTCGTAGGCATGCAGTGGAGTAAAATGCATCCTAACTAAGTTCCCAACACGTCCACTAGTTATTTCAAACAACTGTGGTAGTAGCTCGTATGTCTGATAAGGATGATTTTCATGATATGGTCTTTTCTCTTTGTCAGGAATTACTGGCGGAACAGTAACAAGCTCAACGGAACCAAGCTCAACTACAACTAATTCAACTGTAATTCATCTCAACTTTAGGCAAACTTATTTGTGACTCAATCCAATCTCAAATGTAACTCTTCCTAATTCAACTGTAACTGATTCAGATTTAGCCATAGAGGATTCAGATGTATACATGGATGATTCGGATGTAGCATTGCCAAGTCTGCTGGCGAAAAGTAAAACAAAACTCAAGCGGTGAGGTAGCCTACAAAAGGCTCTTCCGTCTCGCCCTCTAAGTGGAAGTGCGGTCCTGTAGAGGGATAAGTCTACTCCAAAACTACACCACTGAGACGGGTGAGAGAGACTCTCTGGAAAAGTCACTCTAAAAGAAAAACCGGCCTGACCGGTACAGGCTAACGAGTTCGAAAAAAAACTAAAACCAAGGGCCCTCCAGCCTAGGTACCCTAAAGAACGAGGGCCAGCGGAACTAGTCTTTAAAAGAAAACATGTGGATCCCAGAGAGGCGTAAAAACTGCGAGTGCTCACGAAAAAAACCCGAGAAAAAGACTGGGATCCTAGACCCGCGCACTAAGCGGCTGCTTCCCTAACTAGGTTTCCTAATCTCCCGCCCAACTGAGGGTCACCGCACCCTCGCACAGTCAGGCGTAAAGGTCACCATGACTGGCATTCATAATTATCAATCATTGTTGAATCATCACCACTGTCTTGATTCCTCAACCTTTCTCAATTTCTGTTGTGGTTGACTGTACAGATCTAGGTTTTTTGTCAATAATTCAGTCAATAGTGATTTATAGTTAATAGAATATAATTAAAAAATAATTTATGAAGATGATCGGTCTTTGTGGTCATAGTTTATCATTTCTAGATTTTTGAGATCATTAGATACTCATTGGATGTAATATTTACAGGGTTGTTTTATAAGTATATGGGCAAAACTATAACTCATTACAGTTGAATTCTACATCTCAGTTCAACGGATTATCTAAATTTCATGCTCAAGATCTTCACGTAGATTAGCTTACATATTTGCATTTGATCAATACTGGATTATCAATCAGATACATTGTCTCTGCAAGAGGAAATTGAGTGATATATTAAAACTTGACATTAATCTTCTCTGGCACTCACATTAAATTTTACGGCATTCGCATCATTTGTACTGGTTCTTAGAACAAATTTTTATCCAAGTGAACCTATTAGCTACACATGTTCATATACTTTTATATGTTGCTTTTACTCTCTTTGTGGAAAGTTCACATTCCCACCACCTGTAGAAATTGTAATCACTTTTATCTATACCATTGTAACTTTGTGTAAACTAGGTGTGCATCATAATCATAATTCATGAACAATCCAAATCTAGCCCTTCATCAAACATTGCTCAAGATGCTTCTTTACCTCAGTTGGTTTCCCTATGTGAATGGGTGTGATCATATGTTCATCATTCTATCTCTAATTATTACGAGTAATGACTTATCTGATCTCGAATGCAATCTGTTAGGGGAAAAGCTTTAGATGATTATTCAGAAAACCCTAGATTCTCTTATATAGGGAGAGACCTTAAGGGTAAATTACATAGTGGTCTATAAAAGACAAAGAAATAACGACAAGATACATAAAGAGATAATAATAATAAGAACTATCTCTACACTCCCCCTCAAGGTGGAGCATAGATGTCTATCATGCTCAGCTTGGATGAACATCTCTGTAAAGGTCTTCTGAGCAGTGGCTTGGTGAATACATCTGCAGTCTGATAACCTGAGCTCACATGTGTATTAGATATCAATCCTCTCTGGATCAAGTCTCTAGTGTAATGGCAGTCAACTTCAATATGCTTGGTTCTTTCATGAAAAGCGGGATTGTTGGCAATGAATAATGCTGCCTGATTGTCACACTGAAGCTTCATAGGTAGGGGCACCGCTACATGTAGATCTTCTAGTACGGATCGAACCCACATCATTTCCGTGCTGGCTTGAGCCATGGTCCTATATTCAGATTCGACACTGGACCTTGCCACAACAGTTTGTTTCTTGCTTTTCCAAGAAACCAGAGAGCCTCCAACAAAAACTGCGAACCATGAGGTTGATTTTCGATCCTTAGGGCATCCTGCATAATCTGCGTCTGCACACGTTGAGATAGATAAATCTGTGCCCTTTCTGAATAGCAACCCTGAACCTGGAGAAGACTTCAGATACCTCAGTATCATGTGTATAGCATCCATGTGAACTTGTCTTGGCTGCTCCATAAATTGACTCACCCTGCTAACTGCAAATGCAATGTCTGGACGAGTTATGGTAATGTAAAGGAGTTTTCCCACCATTTCTCTATATCTCCTCTCATCTACTTCCTCAGTATCACCATTATACAACTTCATGCTAGGGTCCATGGGAATACTTGATGCTTTGCATCCATCCATGCCTGTCTCAATCAGGAAGTCTGTAATATACTTCCGTTGGGTCATCACCAAGCCCTGTGCATTCCTTGCAAATTCCAACCCCAGAAAATATCTTAGGGTTCCAACATCCTTTGTAACAAACTGACGGCCTAGGAATGCCTTCGCCCTTTTTATGCCCTGCACATCATCTCCTGTAACAAGAATATCATCCACATAGACCATAATGACAACCGTACCTGCCGATGACTTCTGGACAAACAACGAGTGGTCTGCATTTGACCTCTTGAATCCCTGTTGCTCAATAAAGTTGGAAAGCTTCTGTAACCATGCTCTTGGACTCTGTTTGAGGCCATATATTGCCTTGTGAAGTCTACAGACCATCTGCTTCTCCCCCTCAGCAGTAAACCCAGGTGGCTGCTGCATGTAGACTTCTTCCTGTAGGTCCCCGTACAGGAAGGCATTCTTGACATCCAGTTGAGATATACTCCATTCACGAACCACAGCCACAGACAAGAGAATACGAAGGGTAGAGTGTCTCGCCACTGGAGAGAAAGTGTCCATGTAATCTACGCCATAGGTTTGTGTAAACCCACGAGCGACCAAGCGTGCTTTGTACCGATCCAAAGTGCCATCTGCATGATATTTAACTGTGAAGACCCACTTACAGCTCACAATGGATGCATCAGGAGGTGCAGGAACCAATGACCATGTGCCACGGGACTGCAAGGCACTTATCTCTTCTTCCATAGCTAATCTCCAGCAATCATTCTGCAAAGCTTCCTGGTAGGTCCGTGGTATATCCACGGAAGACAAGGCTGAGGCAAATCTCTGAAAGTCACCAGTGAGACGGTGAAATGAAACCACTGAGGCAAATGGGTAAGAGGCACATAGTCGCCTCTGCTTCCGAATAACAATCGGAACATCAAGATCATCATCTGCTGCACTGGATGGTCTAGTGTCCTCCTGTACTGAAGAATCCTGCATATGTACCAAATCTGACCCGTCAGTAGTAATGCCATCTGAACATACCTGAGGCGTGATGGGTGGCTGATGTGTAGCCTGAGCAGGACCTGACCGACGCGTATAGAATTTTGGTAGCGGTGAAACGAGAGGCCGTGGAAGGGGTGGACGAGGTGGTGGTGGTGGCGTGGAGGTAGGAACTGGGGAAGACTCAGGTGAAATCGAAGTAGGTGGTGGAGGAACATAGACATCATCATTGGTAGTGGATGGTACCAGTCTGTCACCTACAACAACAACAACAACAAAGCCTTTTCCCACAATTAAGTAGGGTCGGCTACATGGATTCTTCGCCTCCATTCGGATCTATCTTGGGTCAATCTCGGACTTATATCCAAAAAACTAAGATCCCTTCGTATAGTCTCTTTCCAACACTTCTTGGGCCGTCCTCGCCCTCTCTTAGCCGGCTCAACATCCCAACACTTGTATCTCCTAACCGGTGCATCAGTTGACCTTCTTTGCAAATGACCAAACCATCTTAAGCGGTTTTCTCGCATCTTATCCTCGATCGGAGCTACACCAACTTTCTTTCTGATTGCATCATTCCGAATCCGATCTTTACGTGTATGTCCACACATCCATCTTAGCATTTTCATTTCTGCTACAACCATTCTCTGCACATGTCTATGGTTCACATGCCAACATTCAGAACCATAAAGCATAGCAGGTCTCACGGCTGCTTCGTAAAACTTTCCTTTAATTTTTAAAGGAATTTTCTTATCACAGAGAACAACAGAGGCTCCTCTCCACTTTAGCCAGCCTGCATTTATTCTATTAGTAACATCTCCATCAATTTCCCCATCATGTTGCAAAACATATCCCAGATATCTAAAAGATTCTCTCTTCTGAATGTTATCGTCACCAATCTTCACCTCGATTCCTTCGCCATTGCTTCCATCAAAGGTGCATTCCATATATTCCGTCTTAGCCCTACTTATATGAAAACCTTTAGTCTCCAATGCATGTCTCCAAACCTCAAGCTTCTCAATTACTCCATCTCTAGTCTCGTCAATTGTTAGAAAATCGGAAGCGGAAGCGAAACATGGAATAAAGATAAACAGAGCATAAGAAGAAGAAACATCAACATGGGAACACCATGATTTTACGTGGAACCCTACTCCGTGAGGAGCGGGATGAAACCACGGGAGAAGCCCTCAACGGGGCGTGTTTGTCTATTGACTTTCTCAATGGATACAGGAGGTCTGGGGCTCCTTATATAGCCTCTCCAGAGCCTCCAAGTCCCACCACTGGACGATGTGGGACTAAACACTGGATGGGGTAAATGGATCTCCTCCAGGATCCATTTACCCTGCTACAACTCAATAGGCGCATACAACTTATGCTCCAACACTCCCCCTCAAGCTGGAGCATGCAATGCTCAGCTTGGACAAATAGACAGAAACTCAACTCAACGCTACAAGACACTACGGACAATATCAACCCAACGCGTACATTGCTGCAGTCGAGGACGTTGCTTCTCATGCCGTGCAGGTGAGGAGGACGAACGGGCTGGAGTGTGAGTCAACTGAAGACTCGGAACCTGACCATCGAGTCTGAACTTGCGCCTGAAGTCTCCTCATCGGAGAACTGGATCTCTCCCATATGGCTCAGAGAATGGTGCACTGCTCTGGTGTACCTATGATACCACATGAAAATCCTTGCCCTCTAGGAAATGGTCCTCTGCTCTGGAGTCATGGCTCACATGAAAACTCTGGCCTGACAACTAGAAGAATGATGGGGACCTCTGACAATGATGGCAACTTATGCTCATCTGACAATGACCGCACACTTGTGTGTGTCTGAAACTGGACTCAGGAAGACAATCATCGAGTCTGAAATCGAATCTGTAGAGTCTGATCAACTGGTTGGTCTGGAAATCTGTATCTGGATCTGAAGAATATGAATAGACATGTGACTCTACACCATACTCCCCCTTTCTCCCATACTTGTCGGAACATGAACATCGACAAAGTTGGGAGAAGACAAGATAAATGGGGAGAAAATACAACATGAATATCCTCGAAACATTTCTGTCGGCTTTTCAATTTTTTTTTTAAAATAAGCCGTCATTTTTTTTTTGAAACATTTTTTTAAGCCGTTGGCAATTTTTTTTCGGCTTTTGCAATTTTTTTTGGAACTTGCGTACGGCTCTTTAATTTGTACGGGCCTCTTTTTTTTTCCGAAACAATACGGCCCGCATGGGCCCAATGATATTGCAGCCCGACACTCCCTTTTTTTTTATACTGGACTTCCCTTGCTCTTTTGGGCTTTTCAAGTAAATAACCCCCTCCCCAATATTTTTCACAACCCTCGTCTTGGCTCACCCACAAATAACCTCTTTTTTTTTTTTTTAAATAAACTAGGGTTCCCAACTCTTGGGACCCGTCGTTCTCAATGTCGCCGCCCGCGATCTGCGCGCCTGGATGAGTGGCCTGGAGGAACCTGGATGCTCGCGCCGCCTGCGCGAGATGTGTGTCTCGTCGCCGCCTTCGATCTGGAGGGCGCCGCTGCTCGATGGTGACGCCGCCTGTTGGCCTGGGATGAGCATATGTATACTGGGATGCCGCGTGCCTGTACCGAGGATCTCGCGGGATCATGGAGGTGAAGATCTGGATCATGGAGGTGCGCCGCCTTGCGCCTGCAGCTTCTGCTGCATACGCGCACCATCTGCGCTTCGATTTGGGCTCCTTCGCCTGGAGCCATGGGGGGGGATGCCTGCGGCCTGACTGCGGCCTGACAAGAGAAGGGTTGCAACGCGATGGCTGCGCACCTTCGATGATCCTGGAGAGTATCGCCGCCTGCACGCGAGGGCCCGCCAGAAGCATGAATGCCTCCGCCTAGGCGAAGAGTTGCCGCCTGGGGTTGGTCAAGAACTTGGAGACGCGGCGAGGATTTTGAAACCCTGGATCTTGAGATGCGATACATTTGGATCTGGAACAAGGAGATCTCGCATGAGAGGGCTGCCTGGAGTTGGATGATGCTGGAAGCCAGGAAGCTCGACGGCCAAGATTAGGGTTTCGTCAAGAAAACCCTAATTTCTTTTGAACAACATGATCATCGGAATTGAATAAGAGAAAATCTTCTGAACAACTGATAATAATCTTACAACTCAAACATAATCAATCAAACTGAGAATTCGAATCGAATCTCGACAAAATAAAAAAAATATAAAATCATTCCTCGAGAATCGAACCCGTTCTGATACCATGTTAGAAAATCGGAAGCGGAAGCGAAACATGGAATAAAGATAAACAGAGCATAAGAAGAAGAAACATCAACATGGGAACACCATGATTTTACGTGGAACCCTACTCCGTGAGGAGCGGGATGAAACCACGGGAGAAGCCCTCAACGGGGCGTGTTTGTCTATTGACTTTCTCAATGGATACAGGAGGTCTGGGGCTCCTTATATAGCCTCTCCAGAGCCTCCAAGTCCCACCACTGGACAATGTGGGACTAAACACTGGATGGGGTAAATGGATCTCCTCCAGGATCCATTTACCCTGCTACAACTCAATAGGCGCATACAACTTATGCTCCAACATCAATCAACACAATATCATCAGCAAATAACATACACCAAGGTAACTCATCCTGAATGTGACTTGTCAACTCGTCTATAATCAAAGTAAAAAGAAATGGACTCAAAGCTGAACCTTGATGTAAACCAATGTTGATATCAAAATAGTCAGTCTTCCCCGTCGGGGTCCTTACACAAGATAAAGCCCTATCATACATATCCTTTATGAGATTAATGTATAGGACATGTACTTGTCTCTTCTCCAAAACTCTCCACAGTATCTCTCGTGGGACGGAATCATAAGCCTTCTCCAAATCAATAAAGATCATATGGAGATTCTTCCTTTTAGCTCTATAAATCTCCATTGTTCTCCTCAGCAAATGGATGACTTCAATAGTTGAGCGACCTGGCATGAATCCGAATTGGTTTTCTTTTACTTGGGAAACTTGTCCCAACCTTCTTTCGATCACACGTTCCCAAATTTTCATAGTGTGACTCATCAGCTTGATACCTCTGTAATTTGAATAGTTTTGAATGTCTCCTTTGTTCTTATAAAGAGACACCACGATACTCCTCCTCCAATCTTCGGGCATTTTCTTGCTTCGCCAAATAACATTGAATAGATTCGTAAGCCAAGTCAAACCACGCTCACCTAAAACTTTCCATACTTATACAGGGATGTCATCCGGTCCAACACCTTTCCCAGGTCTCATAACCTTCAAAGCCTCCTCTACTTCTTTTCTTTGTATTCGTCTATAGCATGCACGATTCAAGTAACTTTCACTACTAGCTAGATCACCCAAAGTGATCTTTTTATTTCCTTCTCCAATGAAAAGTTTATGTAAGTACTGCTCCCATCTAGTCTCTATATCCTTCTGAGTAACAAGCACGTGACCTTCCTCGTCCTTAATGCATCTCACTTGAGAAAGGTCTTTGATCTTTCTTTCTCTTGCTTTGGCCAACCTGAATTTATCCTTTTGGCCCTCCTTAGAGTTGAGATTTTTATATAAAACTTCATAAGCTTTTAACTTAGCTTCGCTTACAGCCTTCTTTGCTTCCTTATTCGCTATTTTATAGTCTGTGACAGTTTCCTCTATTCTATCCTTAGACATAGCTTTAAAGCAAGCTCTTTTAATTTGTAGCTTCTCTTGCACCCCTTCACTCCACCACCAAGCCTCCTTTTGACCCGGAGCTCCTCCTTTTGACTCGCCTAGCATCTCTTTGGCAACCTTTCGGATACAAGATGCTACTGCCTCCCACATCTCGTTTGCACTACCGCTACAATCCCAAGATAAGTCTTCTAAAACCTTCTCCCTGAAGCTTGATTGCTTCAGCGGAAGATTCCACCACCTAGTTCTAGTGATCTTAGGAACCTTCCTTTTCTTTACCAGCCCTTTTATTTGTAAATCCAAGACTAACAAGCGATGTTGGGTTGTCAAACTCTCTCCAGGGATTACTTTGCAATCTTTGCAATACAATCGATCTCTTCTCCTCAACGCAAAGTAATCTATCTGTGTTCTAGTTGAGCCACTCTTCTAAGTAATTAAATGCTCCTCCCTCTTCTTGAAAAGAGTGTTTGCTATGAAAAGATCATATGCAGTTACAAAATCCAGAATGACTTTTCCCTCTTCGTTTCTATCCCCAAAACCATGTCCTCCATGCACACTTGCATACCCTGAAACATCTTTTCCCACTTGTCCATTAAGATCTCCACCTATGCAAACCATCTCTCTTTGTGGGATTCCTTGTAAAATCTTATCCAGATCCTCCCAAAAAGCTTGTTTAGTCCTTTCATCTAAACCAATTTGTGGTGCATAAACTGAGATGATATTCATAATTTCTTTTTCAAGCACCAACTTTAGCAAAATAATCCGATCTCTAAATCTTTGCACCTCAACCACACAATCCTTCAAATCTTTATGAACAACCACTCCAACACCGTTTCTGCCCTTATCTTTACCTGAATACCAAAGTTTAAAGCCTGTCTTCTCGATCTCCCTTGCTTTCTCTCCAACCCATTTAGTCTCTTGAAGACATATTATATGAATCTTCCTTCTTTCCATTGTATCCACTATCTCCATCAATTTTCCAGTTAAAGTACCGATATTCCAACTACCAATTTGTAACTTCCTTTGCAATCTCTTTTGGACTAACTTCTTTACTCGCATGCGTCCATTATGCGAGAACCCTTGCAAATTTTGGACTGCATCCGGGCGGTGATGCAGCGGAACTAGCTTATTTATCCGCATGCGTTCCTAATGCGAGAACCCTTGAAAATTTTGAACTATATCCAGGCTGCGATGTAGCGGCCCTTGCCAATTTTTCATTGCATTCGGGCGATGCAACGCGTCGCAAGTAGGGAACGCCCCAACGAAATCTGTATGTTTGCTTAAATCCATGTTTAAAAGATCCGAACGGTTTCGAGATAAATTCATAAATAGTGTTCTTAGAAGAACTTTAAGAACACTATTTACGAATTTATCTCTCCTGCACTGGCTGTCGGCTACCTAACGCGCAACCCTCCTCATTTACCCGGGCTTGGGACCGGCCATGGCTGAGATACCAGTCTGTCACCTGCAGGAGAAAAATACATGGCAGACTCAAAGAAAGTGACATCAACACTCATAAAGTACTTCTTATTTGTAGGATCATAACACCGGTAGCCCTTCTGAGTCCTGGAATAACCAACAAAGATGCACTTGACTGCTCTAGGAGAGAGTTTGTCAAGTCCGGGAGATAGAAGATGAACAAAAGCCACAGTACCAAAAACACGTGGAGTCAGTGAGAATAATTCCTTGTCTGGAAAAATAAGAGAAATAGGTATCTTCTCACCAAGAACAGAGGGTGGCATTCGATTGACCAGATAACATGCAGTAAGAACATCGTCCCCCCAGAAAGAGATAGAAGCACAACTCTGAATCAATAGGGTTCGAGTAATATCCAAGAGATGGCGATGCTTTCTTTCCGCCACACCATTTTGCTGTGATGTATATGCACAAGTGGTTTGGTGAATAATACCCTTTGATGACAGAAATTGAGAAAGTGAGCGTGTGATAAATTCTAGGGCATTATCCGTCCGAACATATTTGACTGAAGAAGAGAAAACATTGTGCACTTCATTAATTAAATTCTTGATCACATCTCCTGCTTCAGATTTATTCTTCAAAAGAAAGACCCATGACACACGAGAGAAATCATCCAATACCACAAGATAAAATCTGTGCCCCTGATGATCGGGTACACGACTCGGACCCCATATATCTATATGTAACAACTCGAATGGGGAGCTACTGCTCCGACTCTGACGACTTGGAGAGCTCGACCTATGATGCTTTCCCAACTGACACGCTTCACAGCGAAAAGACGAACTAGGAGATATCTGGGGCAGAAGATGGCGCATTTTCTGGAGCGGAAGGTGACCAAAACGGAGATGCCAGATGTATGCAGAATGAGAGGAGACGCCAGCATAGGAATCCCGAACCAGCCGATATAGACCATTCTGCTCAGAGCCACAACCAATCACCCTGCCCGTTAGTATGTCCTGAAAAATAAAAGAAGACGGGTCAACTATAGCACGATAATGTAAATCCTTCGTAATCTGAATAATAGATAACAGATTCATTGAGAACTCAGGAGCATGTAGGACGTTCTGTAGATGCATAGTGGAGGATAGAAATACCTCCCCCTGTCCAGCAAGGGGTGAATGGGTACCATCTGCGATCTGCACTGAACGACCGTGAGGAATGCCCCTGTAGGACTGTAGTCTATCTCTATCTCGGCAGAGATGATGTGTGGCTCTCGAATCTATAACTCGGTCAGATATATTATGAGACGGTGCAAAAGCAGTAGATCTACCTGAGGTACTAGCAGCAGCAGATGAACTGACGGAGGCTGTAGCAGCAACATCTGAAGGACCACCAGACGAATCACTAGATGAATGTGGCATAATATCTCGGAGACGTGCCACAAGTTCGTCAAATCGATTGTCTGCAGTAAATGGTAATGGGGACTGAGAATGCTCTGCAACACGTGCCGATGCTGGGAACCCATGCTTAGAATAACATGTCTCCTCCGAGTGTTCTGTGCGGTGACAATAGGAGCATGTCTGACTGAAGCGACCACCCCTTCCCTGGGGTCCACGTCCACGACCACGACCAGAAGACGGACCACCTCTCCCACGCGAGACTGCCATCGCTGATGGGGGTGGAGTAGAAGAGCTGGAGGAAACTGGAATACGACTGAGTCGCCTGTAAACATCCTCCACTGGAGGAATAACTGAATCAGCTAGGATCTGAGACCGGGCGGCATCATATTCAGGATCAAGAGCCGCAAGTAGAACACCCACCATGGTGGCGTTCCGAAACGTCTTCTGCTGTTCAGGAGTGGCAGTGAGTGGAATAGTACTGTGTAACTTCTCAAACATCCCTCTTTGGGATGTGTATAAGGAATGGAGAGGTCTGTCGCTCTGCTTCATTGTGAAAATGTCATGCTAAAGCTGCAACATCTTGGTCTCATTTCGCACCTGCGAATATGTAGCGGCGAGAATATCCCACATCGCCTTGGCAGTGGGTTGATGGAGGACGTCATTAGCAATCTCCATCGTCAATGTACCAGACAACCAGACCTTTGCGTAGGAGTCATCAGCCTCCCATGAGGCATATATCCCCGTCTTCTCTGCGGGCTCATCGTCGGTAAGAATGTGTTTCTTACCATTCGACTTCATGAGGCTCATGAACTGCATAGCACAGAGCTCATAGTTAGACCCGTCCATCTTCACTATTGGCGCAGGACCTTTGAATGCGCCGGTGGAGGGTATATCGACCTTCGATTCTGACATACTGCCGCTGGAGAAGAACTAGGGTTTGTAGACAAGATAATGAATGTCTACACCAACTGCATCGGATTTGAGTGCGTATGTAGACGTTACACACTCAAATCCATATATCGACGGAAGAGGCGAGGTAGACTAGGGCACGCCTTAGATGAGGCCTACAGCTCTCGCAACTGCAACGGAGGCGCGCCTAAGAAGCGGCGGCGCTGCAGGGACGCCACGACGTCGATCGGCGGCGGGGAGTCCGCCTGGGATGGGTCGGCGGCGGGCTGGAGAGAGATAGGCGGCGGGGAGGGGCGGCGGGGAGGGGCTGCTGCAGGGGGGAGGGGCGGCGGGTGGAGGGGCGGCGGCGATCGGCGCCGAGAAGGAGAGGGCGGCGGGTGGGGAGAGGCGGCGGGTAGGGAGAGCCCTAGGGCGGCTCTGATACCATGTTAGGGGGAAAACTTTAGATGATTATTCAGAAAACCCTAGGCTCTCTTATATAGGGAGAGACCTTAAGGGTAAATTACATAGTGGTCTATAAAAGACAAAGAAATAACGACAAGATACATAAAGAGATAATAATAATAAGAACTATCTCTACAAAATCCATTGATGTATTATTAACTGTATTGATTCTAGAGATTATATTGATATATTACAAAACTTTAACTGAAGTCAGGTAATGAATGATAAGAAGAATGCCCATCTAACCTCATGCCCTTTATTTTGAATGTCACTCTTATTTCCTGTCAATGGTTATTTCCTATATAGCATACACTTGATGGTAATGTTGATTGGCTTAAAGAGGGGCTTTCAGTACAAGAATTCTCTTATACGTATGGAGTTGATTACATCAAAGTCTTTTCTCTAGTAACCAGTATGAAGTCCAGGTTGCACCAAAAGTTGGCTTATTTGTGAGTTTGATATGACCAATACTTTCTTATAAGATAATTTCAGTTAGGAGGTTTTTATGTCCCAACCCCAGACACCTAGAAGACTTTTGTAATAAAAATTTTATAGGCTAAGTCATGCATGGAAGGCATCAAGAGGAGGGAGAAAGATTGTACCTTTGATCCTCTAAGTTTGGAGGGTATTTGTGGCTTTATCTAACATACAACAATAGCTAAAAATACATGATGGACAACAACAGAAAAAAGGAAAAAAACGAATTAGAAACTTCAACATTGACTTTAATGAGAACAAAGAGGAGAGAGATATGTACCTTTGAATATCTCCACTTTGAAGATCCAAACTTGCATGCAACAACCTTTTCTTGACATGAGCTTCACTTTATTCAGATCCGGATGTTACAGAGCTGGCGTCTGAGCCTTTAGTAGCTGGGAGAGCAAGATTTTTCCTTCTTTTTATTTCATGGTATCTTTGACATGTTCCCTTTCAACTTCATAGGATAGAAGTTTACCTATCATGTCGTTGATGGGCAAGGTATCTGCATTGTTGGTTTCTTTGATGATCGTTGTTGTAAATTTGTAATGCTTCACTCAAGGGTGAGAGATCTGAGTAGCTTCTTTACTTGATCAGACTCCTTGATGTTGACATTCAAGTTGAGTAGTTCGTTGATCAACCCTGAAAATCCGATAAACGTATCTCGCATAGATCCACTAGAATCTATTTTGAAAAATTTGTACCTTTGTTGTAGGAGACTGATCCTTGTTTCCTTTACCCTGTTTGTACCTTCATATGTGTCACTCAATTCATTCCATATCTCATGCGCTGTTTTGCAGGCACCCTATGGAACTCTTCTTTGGTGATAACGTTTAAGACATAGTTCATAGCTTTTGAGTTGTAAGTTCCTTTTTCTTGTTCGCATTAGACAAAGGGGCTTTAGCATTTGGAGTCATCTTTTCATGCTTGAATTCAATAATATTTCAGACTTCATAAGCAATTGACTCCAAAAATATCTACATGTGTACCTTACAACAAGAATAATTTATATAATCAAAGTGAGGAGGGCGTACTGTAGATTGGTTTTTGTGATTGATGCTACCAAAGTTGCTTTCTGCTGCCATCATATTTGAGATCGATGCTTTACTCCGAATTAGGAAACCTGCTCTGATACATGTTGACAATACTTGCGAATCGAAAACACTCCAGAGAGGGGGTGAATGGAGTATAGCAGAATAAAAACTTTTTCATGGAAGAAAAATACAAGCAATCAAATCCAACCAAAGACATCAATCTAATAATCAACACTGCACGATATGTTAACTTGGAAACCCAAGTGGGTGAAAACCATGACCCAAACCTTCATGAGGTAGGATTTTCGGTTAGACGAGCCAACCAACATTTCCATTAAAACTTGAAATATTTAGACATATATCTTAATCGATTATAGACATAAAGCTTATAACCTTGGATCACACACCAAAGCCACAACTTTGGATCAAACACCAAAGTCACTACTGCACCTTGAGTTAGCTGCTGCATCGCTTGAGGCTTCACCCCAAGCTTCTTGCAGAAAGAACTCCAAGAGTACATGCAGAACAACGTTAGCTTGAACAAGATAAACCAATTATTTGTGTTGATTAAATAAAACCGTCAATTAACAAAGATCAATAATTTTGGATAGACCTCTATAGGAGGTCCATTTCATGTTTTCTAAACAAACCAAGATCAATACTCAACAAGAGAATATATCAATGAGATATGCAAATACTTGATTCTAGATATATACCTAATAAAAGTAAAAGCTATATAATTGAAAAATATCACTGAGAATTTTCAAGTAGCTTCAAGGAAATCTCTGACTGCACATAGAGAGCTTGAGTTTGCTACAGATTGAGATTAGCTTTCAGCTTAGAAATCCTCTCTTGAAGATGCGGGCACTCAAGAGTTTGTGGGAAAGAAGAATACTCGAATGAGTTGTGTGTCGAAATGAGGAGATAGGGGTCTCCTTTTATAGTGATTTAACCATGTAACTGTCAGGAGCTAAAAATAGTAACTTTAAATCTGGAATGATTGATCATCAAAAGATCATGATCGATCAATGCTCATATGATCGATAAGACAAAAGACAATGATCGATCAAAAGGTCGGTTACAGAATTCAAAATTAAAATAAATGATCGATCATAAAAAGTGACTTATCGATAAATAATAAATACAGGTCAAGGATAGACAACGCCAAAAAAATGATTGATCACTAAGAAAACATGAGTGATCATGTAACTTAGCGATCATTCAAAACCCAATGTTTGATCATTTCGAAGTGTTCATCAACTGGATGCAGAATGATCGGTCCAACAACGTACCATGAGCGATCAATGATCGATCGATCAACATGAGTTGCAATGAATGATCAATTGTAGGTCTAACTTGAAGTTGATTTTCTGCAAGAACTTTGATTTGATCAATAGCAATACTGACTCTTTGTGTACATCACCAGGGATTTTGGATGTTGAGCCGGTTAAGAGAGGGCGACAAAGACCCAAGAAGTGTTGGAATGAGGCTATCCGAAGGGGTCTTTGGATCTAAGCTCGAGAATGGTTTAAGAGAGATCTGAATGGAGGCAAAGAATCTATGTAACCGTGTGATTCCACAAGTCAAATTTAAATTTAGTTCGTTTTATTTCAAATCGATTTTTTTTTGAGTTTGTATGGAATGAATCCTAATCGAATTTGAATGATTCAATTCAATTAGCACTATTATTGTTGCATGCTCCATATGTTGAGTCATGAAACTTCCTCTCTTAAAATGCAAGTTCTTGTAGATCAGCATGGTTCACATTGCTTTTTTTTTATCAGTAAATTTGTCCATTTCTTGGTCAATAAGACTTGCATCTTTACATAAATTTTATTCAATGTGAATGATATGGAGTCTCGTACTCTATTTTCTTTTGTTGTTTTAGATATCTTGGCAGCAATAACTTAACAGGACCTTTTCCTTTCGATCTGGCAAATTCGTCACTTGAAGCACTGTAAGAGAAGAAACATGCACCTCTGCTTCTTTGGTATTTGTACTTTTCTCATGATGGTGTATAATTCTTACTGCGCTGTTTTCATCTAGAATCTTCATTGGAGGGCAGAATGACATGCCAATTTAAAATCTATTCAATGCATGATCTATTGGTCCATTTTCTGTATCGATCTTTGTTTATTCCACACAGTCAGCTTCTCTCTTTAGGACTCTACAGCAACACTGTCCTTTTTTGTTATGATAGCGGTTGCTTGTAGAACAATCTGCACAACTGCAGTGTTGTAATAGTCACTTGACTGGTGTCTGACTATGCTAGTTGCCTGGGTGATTAAATAAAATAACTGTGGTCAATTAGTAGGTTGATTAATGACAAAAATATTTTTTTTTTTATAATTTTCTTCAATAGTTTAATGTAAGGTAAAAGGTAGATGTGTGCAGTTTGATTGTAATTTAACTGGTACTTTTGTCTTGTTCATTAACGACTACATGTATAAATATATAGTATTTTTTGTATTAGGAGTCTTTTTTGTATTAAAAATAATTAAAAATGCCTAATTAAATATTTCCGAATATTGCTTATTTTTTATTCAACAATTCGGAATATCTAATACCGACTTTAGCAAAACTGCACACTGTTAAAATCATCAATGTATGAATTCAGGGAGTGGCAGCAGATACCTATTGAAATTTCTTACCATATCTGCAGGGACCTGTCATTTAATCCCATCAATGGGAGCTTAGAGAAATACAATTCAAATATGTCAATGTAAGAATTTTTTTCTTTGCAGATGTCAATGACTTCTGCCTTGTAGATATAATGCATATCCAGATGTTAGCCAACAATGCAATTTGTTTTGTGTGACTATTACTTTTTCCCCTTCAGAAACATCCTCGGAACATTCGTGCAGCAAAGTAATACAACTGGGAGGTGACTTTCGTTTCTCTGCACTGTCATGTTTTTTTATAGCTGGAAGTATTCAACCGTGCTTGTATACAGCTCGATTTTGCAGGCATAATCTTTTTTGGCATGTCCCAAATATTGTCATATTTGTTGGCAATTTTTTTAAAGTTGCTAATACATTGTTATTGCATTGACCAATAGAGATATCCTTACCTGTTAAATTCCAAAACGCAGATCTTTCTCTGCTTCACAGTTATATGAATATTTTCTTCATATATATTCCACAAATTCAGCAAAGAAATAAAACATTGATGCCTTCTTCGTTTGGATATTTACTTCTAAGTTGTATTCATGTCCATTGCTAATGTGAAAATTGCAGAGGATTCAGAGTATGAAATATAATACTAGAATAAAATTGAGGGTAGCACGGTGAGAAATAAACTTATTTTGTTCATGAGGGGATGACAATCACCCCACTCCACAGTTGAAAAAAACCCTCGACCAATTTCTCTATTTTTTTCTTCAAGCTATAGGTTTTACTAAGCGGAAGAGTGTAATAAATCTTATACGAGAGACAAATCCTATGTCTTTTTATACAGGGAGAGATTGTGGTTACACGGTAGAAAAGAGAAAAGACAAAATATCCCATAACGGCGTAGAACTCACACACTCCAGTACTCCACCTCAGGCGCACATACACACACACATAGATAATGTGTGTATCAAACTTGCTCAGCTTGCAACAACATTGCTCAGAATAACTACAAGCAAGAGGCTTGATGAATATGTCAACAATACAATCAACTGAAGTCATGCTAGAATTGCACGACCACCTCTTTTTTTTTATCAAGTCATGGGTGTAACGACACTCAACCTCCATATTTTTTGACATTCCCTATGAATTCTAGCATTGTATGAATGAGAACACAAGGTTGTAGAAGTCGGTAGTTGGTACTCGGTTGGCAAGGTCATTGACTACAGATTAATCGATAGTCCGGCGATTAATCGGATTTAGTCGGCCTTTAGGCGATTTTATTTTTTTTAAATTTTCTAATATATAAATCAATTTTTATACATGCATTCTTATATATTTGTATAGATTTAAAGATTTTCAATACTACAATGCATTCATAAAAACATTACAAGAATACTATACCTATTAAAAATTTTAACATTCACTAGAATGAACATCATAAATATACTAACCAATAGTATTAGCAGTGAATGAATAGAGTACAAAAATATATCAGCCCTGTGTAGATGATTATAATAAGAAATATCATTGACAACAATACAAAACTGAATAGTATAAACTATTGATATGCTTGTATCCTAACCATCTGATGTCCCTCTTGTGCCACCATACCCTACAAGCACGGAGGCCTTGAATCATGACCATTTGATGTCATTCGTGAGAAGAAGATTACGTCGAGTTTCCATTGCAACCGAAGCCGCAATAAGGAAGGAGCATACACATTGCTTTCATTGTGGAGGCAAAGATAAGCACATGGCCGGGGTGTGCACGTGAAGGCATCATTGTGCTTCGTCTATGGCCTCCTTGAACGTAGGAGACACTTGCCAAAATGCGAATAAAACTATATACCGAGAAGGCTTCCTCAATTCAAAATAAGCAAACCCTTGGGGACAATATTAGGGGACCCTTGTAGGAGAAGGGTTGACGAAGGATCTCGACATTGTGATGGAGTTCGTGGAGCAGTCTCGGGATCAAGTCTATACAGAGGATGCGTTCTAGTTCGATGATGACACCCTCTGTATGTGAGGGTTATCAGTGGATGAAGTTCAGGACTTCTTCGAAGGTGACGAGACCTCAGTGTTTCATTGCAAAGAGCTCCCGTTATCAGTGATGACACCCTCTGTAAAAGGGGTTGTAGTGCTTTCGATGTGGGGTTTTTAGCCACCACCTCCAGTACCTACACCTGCTCCTATGGCTGCCCCTGGACCACTGACCACCTTGACTCAGTTTTTGCCACGTGTGTTTACTCGCAAGTCTCGCTCTGTTCCCCCTGCTCACATGTTTTCCACATCATCCAGCACGCCTCAGGTATGTAATGAGCACATTATTTCTATTGATGGCTCTACTGAGTTGTCTATGCAGCAGGATTTTTTATAAGATGAGAAGGTACCCTCTCAATAGGGAAACTTACATATTCAGGAGGTGGCAGATGATCTCGATGTGCCTATTGCTCTGCGAAAGTAGCGACGTACTTGTGCTTCATATCCCCTTGCAATCCAAGTTTCTTTGAGCAGACTTTCAGAGGATTTAGGAGATTTATTGTGGCACTGTTAGCCGTTGAGATATCACGTACGTATTAGGAGGTCATTCAAGATAGTCAGTGGCGTCTTGCCATGGAGGAGGAGATGGTCGTGCTACAGTCACGTGACACTTAGAGCCTTGTTTCAACTCCAATTGGCGCATCCATTGTTGGGTGCAAGTGGGTGTTCACGGTGAAGCACCAAGCATATGGCAATGGAGATCGCTACAAGGTGAGACTTGTGGCACGTGGGTTAACCTAGACATATGGAGTGGACTATCAGGATACATTCTCTCTAGTGGCCTGACATTCTACTCTACGTATACTTCTATCTGTTGCAGTGACACGGGATTGGCCCCTCTATCAGTTTGATGCGAAGAATGCTTTTCTCTATGGTGACCTACATGAGGAGGTTTACATGCAACAACCACCTGGGTTCACTGCTGAGGGGGAGTATCAGAAGGTTTGCATGCTTCACAAGGCGATCTATGGATTTAAGCAAAGTCCAAGAGCATGGTTCCAGAAGCTCTCGGACTTGATAGAGCAACATGGGTTTTGTGAGATCGACCGCCTACCATTCACTGTTTGTTTAGAGGATTCTGAGAGGCACAATTGTCATACTTATGTATATTGATGATATCATTGTTACAGGGGATGACAAGCATGACTTCCAAGCTGCCAAGGATTTCCTAGGTCAGCAGTTTGTGACCAAGGACCTTTGTAGCCTACGCTACTTCCTTGGAGCGGAGTTCGCCAGGAACCAGCGAGGTCTTGTGATGACCCAGAGGAAGTACATTACATATTTTCTATCTGAGACATGCATGGCATATTGCAAGCCTGCCACTACTCCTATGGACCTGAGTATGAAGTTATATGATGATGACACTGAGGAGGTTGACAAGAGGAGGTACAGGGAGCTTGTTGAAAAGCTTCTTTATGTGACCATCGTCGGGCCAGATACATCATTTGCAGTAAGCAAAGTGAGTCAGTTCATGGAGCAGCCTAGACAAGTACATATGGATGCTATCCATATGATTTTGAGGTATCTTAAGGCCTAACCTGGCATTGATCTTTTATTCAGTAGAGGTGCATTCCTTGTCGTTACAGTTTGTGCAGATGCAGATCATGCAAGGTGTCCCAAAGATAGGAAGTCTACCTATGGCTTTGTAATGTTCATAGGGAGTTCTTAGTGTCGTGGAAGAGCAAGAAGCAGATAGTGGTTGCCAGATCCAACACGGAATAGGAATACAAGACCATGGCACAAACTAGCACAGATTCAAAAATGATGTAGGTCAGATCCGTTCTTACTGACCTAATTGTTGAGGTGTCTCTTCCCATGCACCTCCAATATGAGAACGAGGCTGCTCTCTTCATCGCCAACAACCCAGCCTTCCATGAGAGGACCAAGCATATCAAGGTAGATTATCACTACACTCGAGACATGATACAGAAGGGCCTTATATCCACTACTCATGTTAGCTCAGTAAATCATACAACATATGTACTTACCAAGGCGCTAGCCAGAGGGCCTTACTAGAGATGTTGTTCCAAGTTGAGCATGATTGATTTCTATGCTCTAGCTTGACAGGGAGTGTTGACAGTTTTTTTCTATTATCTCTTTTATATATTTTCTATTCTTTCCGTCTTCATTATGTAATTTACCAAACGTGTAGCTTTCAAAAAAAATTTACCAAACGTGTCTCTCCTCTATATAAGAGAAGCGTAGGGCCTCATAAGAATGCAATTCATTATTTTCTCTCAACATAGAGTATTGTCGACATCTTACTGTCCTCTATGAGGAACTTGCCATCTTCCAGCCAGTGTGTTGTACCAAATAGGTGGCAGAGAAATCTGATTGGTAAGTCTACGAATTCCTTACTGGACTCCATCCTCATTATCATACTGTGAAGGGCCAATTTCTCATGCCCGATACACTTCCATCCATCGAGGTTATCTTTAGTCTCTACAGCTTGAGGCATCTATTGGTCATATCAGCCTCTGCAGCCTGCAGAGAACTCTGTCCTTCTGATGTCATAATGAAAGAGTCGATCTCTACAACTTTTGATGAGGATAAGTCTGTGACCTTAGACATGATTGTGTCTACACACCATGCATTCATTGCCACATATTTCACCCATCTGAGAAGTCTTGGGCAAATTTTGGCAAACCACCATATGTTAATGTTACATCATCGTCTGATTATGATGCAACTACGTCGGAGATTCCTTCAAATATGGACTCCAGTGGACAGAGGGTCCAACTTTCTGCTGCAAATATCATGTATTATAGCCAACTTTGCTTCTGCCTTTGCACTTGTTTGGATTAGTGGTTCTTGGGCATCTACTCAACTGACCATAGAAGGTAGTATGCTGACCTCTTCAGAACCTTCTTCTATTGTAAAGTCAGTTTGTTTAATCAGTGGTGGTCACCCATTTCAACCATTAGGACTATGGAGTTTTCCTCCACACTTAGATTTTCTGGATTATTTTGTGCTCCTGACTTCGCGTTGATTTTACTGCATGTTCTTATATTATGTGTTGAACTGAAGTGGACATAGATTTTTGACAAGTACTATTATTTTCGGGACATCCGGACGATGCAGATGTTTTGTGGGGGCCATGAGAAGAATGATCTTTATTGCCTTGATATCCATGATGACTTCATTTTTATTGGTGTTGTCTTGGTTTCTGCTGATCCATTCTTATGACATTTAGGCCTTGGTTATCCTTCTGCTAGAGTCATCTCTCATATGTTTCCTAAACTATCCTCATGGAGGATGTTTAAGTGTAACGCCTACCAGTGCATATTTTCCTCAAACGATCGATCGTCATTATTCCTCTTATTATTCTTTAGTCAATTACGAAATTTGGGAACCCCATCTGGTCTATATTGTGGGAGATTATAATAGATCTTCTTAAGTCTACTTAATAAAGGAACGGATTGAGATAAATGATATCAAGTCCTTTCAGTTTGTAAAAACTTCTTTCTCTGCATGTGTTAAGACTTTCAGGATTGAAAATGATTTTGAGTTTGTTCAATAGGACTTGACTACCTTCTTTTCTACTCAATGTACCCTTCACCAGACTTCCTTTCTGTGTACCTCACAACTGAATGGGTGGCGGAACGGAAACTTCGTTTCCTTGTGGGCATTGCATGTACTCTTCTTACTCACATGAAAGTTCCCAAAACCTAGTGTGCGGATGTTCTTACTGCTACATAGCTTATTTATCGGGTATCCTCTTCGGTCCTCAATAGGGTGACTCCTTTTTCCCTCCGCTACAATGATGAGGAACTATTTCCTTTATCTTGAGGATTTTTGGTTGCACTACTTTTGTCCACAACTTTTATACTACTGAAAAATATTTGCTCATGCAATTAAGTGTCTTCCTTAGATACTCTCGAACCCAAAAGGGGTACATGTGTTATGACCCTGCCAGTCTCCGCTACCACATATTTTCTACTGCCACCTTCTTCAATCAGACTAGCTACTTTATTCAGTCTGTCAATGATATTCCCTTGGAGCTTCCTTCACCTTTTATTTTCTACACACGGAAGCACATTATACAACATAGTTTGGTTCCTTTACATGTTCCTTACTTGCAGGATAATGAATCTTCTTCAAGTGGCCCCCCACTGCAAATTTGGATGCTCCCTCTGACCTCTCTTTTGCACTGCAGAAATCCAAAAGGCAATGTACTCTACACCCCTTTTCACACTTTGCTTCTACTGATGCTCTATCCAACTGTAACATGAATTTTATAAATGCTCTTATGGTGGTTCTTGTTCCTCGTGATTATCATAGTGCCCTTCAGGAGCATGGTTGGAAACATGCCATGCATGAGGAGATGAATGCGCTTACTTCCAGGGGAGCTCGGGACCTTATGCCTTATCCACCAAATGTAACCCATGTTGCCTGCAAATGGGTGTTTACAACCAAACACTCTCTCGATGGCTTTATTGACAGATTGAATGTCAAGATTGTAGCATAAGGTTTTACTCAAACTTATGGAATCAACTACTTTGAGTCTTTATCTCTTATGGCAAGGATGGGATTTCTTCACACCATTTTATCTATTGCAATCAACAAGAATTAACTCATCTCTTAGCTTGATGAGAAGAACACCTTCCCCTATGGTGACCTAGAGGAGGTTTACATGATTCAACCACGAGGTTATTCCACAAAGGGGTAGTATGTATGCTGACTATGTAAGGTCGTCAATGACCTAAAGTAGACTCCACGAGCATGATTCGCTATGCTTACTTCTGAGATCAGCTCCCTTGGAATCCATAAGACCACATCTAATATTTACATTCATTAGACGAAGGTCTTCAGGTACTGTAATAATTGCAGTTTATGTCAATTACATGGTTATCACTGGTGATGACGACACAAACATTCTTGAGACTAAAGACTTCCTCCAAAAGCTATTTGTCACTAAGGATCTTAGTCAACTCAGATACTTTCTAAGCATTGAGATGATAGGCACAATAAAAGGATTACACTTGTCACAGAGGAACTATTTTCTTATATCATTAAAGAAGCCGACCTACCAACTCAGATACTTCCTAGTCATTGAGGTATCCACTTCAATGGTCTGGTGGTAGTGTAATGTGCCTACCACCTAAAAGACCAAGGTTCAAATCCCTCCTTGTAGGGTTGTGTTAGGTAGCCGAAAACCAACGTAAAAAATAGTTGTATCTTTCAACATGGATTTTAACATGAATCCATGTAGCCGACCCTACTTAAAGTGGGAGAAGGCTTCACTATTTTTTTCACCTTAAAGAAGCTAGATGCAGGCCATCATTCATTATGGCTGAACAATAGAGACATGCCACCTCCATTGATCCTGCTTTTTAAGACACCCTACGATATATAACCAAGTAGGGAAACTGCTATATCTCACTATCATTAGGTTTGATATCTTATATATTGTGAGCAGAGGTAGTCAGTACATGGAGAGACCCTACTATAACCATTTGCAGAATGTTCCTCTGACTTAGGTACCTGAAGAATTCTTTAGGAAAAGGCCTTTTCTATGGGGGTTAAGAGCCATATGGATGTCACCACCTATGCAGATGCTGACTATGTTAGTTCCCATGAGGACATGCGCTCCACTACCGATTTAGTTGTGTTCGTTGATAGAAATCTTGTGGCATGGCGAAGTAAAAGATAAATTCAGATCGAGCGCAGAAGCGTAGTACAAATCTATGACCAAGCTACATGCTAGATTGCTTGCATGTTTCCTTTCTACATGAACTTGGACTCTTTGTTGCTGCTCATGTTCCACCCTACTGCGACAAGTCTGCGACATACACTGTCACTAATCTTATTTTCTGTGAGCAGACCAAGCATATTGAGGTATACTATCACTTACTTGAGACACTGTACGAGGGGGGAAAGATCATTATGCCACACATCTCGACAAAACTCCAACTTGCAAATATATTCACCAAAACTCTTCCAAAAAATGCATGTCTAATTTGATTTACAAGTTGGGCATGATCGATATGCTCTAACTTGAGGATGCGTATTGATATCATTTACTAATTTTAGGAATTGACATGGTTTTCACTAGGGATGAGCATTGAGCTGACTCGAACTGGCCTAGCTTGAAGTCCAACCCATGTAGCCAACCTAGCCGAGACCCAAATAAAAATTGGTCGAACTTGGGCTGTGATATTAGGCCCAATTATTTTTTGGGCCGGGCTCGAGCTTGGCTCGGCCCAGCCTGCAAAGCCCACGAGCCCAACCCGACAACGGACCCGCTTCTTGGCCTCGAGCCTAGTCGAATAGGCCCAAGTAGGCATCTAGAGTACTAGGCCCAAGGTAGGGATGGGGTAGGCTCGAGTAACGCTACCCCCTCACGGTCTTAGTTCCTCTCTACGCACACAATATATATTGATTGATACACACATATACACACACATATAGTATAATACTAACACAATCTTAATTTACTTTCTGTAGCTCTGTAAATGATCGACATCAGTAAAAATATAGAGTATAATGCAAGATTTTGAAGAAAAGATATAAACCCACCTTTGAGATTATGACTAACATGTACACTGCTATCAAGTTATCCGGTATAGTTTCGATGATTGATGGGATATATAAGGACAATACTTCACATTTGTAGCAAATGATCATAGTTGAAAATTATGTATGGAAATAGAGATCTCCTGACTAAGATATCTTAAGAATTTTGATTAACTATAAAACAAAATGGGCCAGCCCAAGCCCAACCCATAAGAATTGGGATGGGCTTGTGCTTGGGCCGAAAAAAAAGCGGGTCTTGGGCTGAATTCTTAAATGTGATTGGCCATGTGCCCTTCAAGGCCCGGTCCAACCCATGCTCATCCATAGTTTCCACTTTTTTTTATTTCATTATTCTTTATTTCCACTTGTAACCCTTTGGGGACTGTTGGAGTATTAGATATATGCGTCACATGTATGAGAGATGGGTAAATGGATCTCTCCAGGATCCATTTACCCCATCCAAGAGTTTAGTCCCACATCTACCAGTGGTGGGACTTGGAGGCTCTGTGGAGGCTATATAAGGAGCCCCAGACCTCCTGTATCAGATGAGAAAGTGCAATGCATAACCTGCCCCTTTGAGGGCTTCTTCGGTGGTTTCATCCCGCTCCTTACGGAGTAGGGTTCCACGTAAAATCCCGCTGTTCTTCTTATTGCTCTTATCTTTTTCCATTTTTTGCTTCCGCTTCCTATTTTCTAACATGGTATTAGAGCGGGTTCATTCTCGAGGATTTTTTTAAAGTTCTGTAATTCTATTCAAGATTCGTTTCTTTGGAGTTCTTGTTATTGAAGATTTGATGTTTGGAGATTAGAGAGTTCAAGTTTCTAGGGTTTTCTTGTAACCCTAGTTCTGCTTCAAAGATTTATGACGGTATTCTGATCGTCTGCAAGCGTTGATCCTCGCTCGGGTAGATCTCCTGTTCTCCAAGCATGCACTTCCAGGCGATCTCCCATCTCGCAAGCGACACATCAACATGATACGCCGTCCATCTGATTCCTCTTCAGCATGGTGTGCAACAAAAGCGTGGTGGCGGGACCTAGCCACCATCTCGCGACCCTAGATCTTCCAGATCAACTGGCGGCGCTACAGGGAGCACGCTCATCTCCTTCACCAGTCCCACAGCCCTAGCGCAGTCGCGAGCTCACAGCACTGGCGGAGTCGCTCCAAGAAAGTGGCAGTCTGGAGCTTCACCGATGGCGCTCTCCCCTGTCGCCATCTCCCTCCTCGCATCCAGACCCAAAGACCCAGAGGGGCGGCATTGCAACTTCCAGCGCAAGACCCCCCAGCCAGGCAGCATCATCAGGCGGCGACACCAGCCCTGCCGCAACCCCCAGGCGGAGATCCGGCCCCTGCCCTGCTCTCTGCTTACCCTTGCGCTGCCTTGCACGCAAGGACCTCCAGGCCACCTCGCCGATTGAAGCTCCATGCCTCTCTCTCTCTCTCTCTCTCTCTCTCTCGCAGCGGCACCGCCGTCGAGATCCCGCGAAGCTGCCTCCTCCCTGTTCGAAGCCCTCTCCAGCCTTGTGCGAGAGGTATTCTGCGCGGCGAACCCTCGTTCCAACCTCCTGCGATCGTTCTTCTCAGCATCCCATCGGGGGTGGTGGTGCATTGGAAAACAAGGGTTTCTCGATGGGAACCCTCGATGCGAGCGACAGCTTGAGAAAAGGGTTCCCAATGGGAACCCTAACCCAAGTGGGTTCGTTTATGTTTATTGCGTTTATAAAAAATGTATTGTAAATGTCCTAAGTGGGCCGCTTGTTCATTAAAAAAAGGGAGGAAAAGAAATGAGGAGAGGCAGGGCCCCGTTGGGCTGGTTTGTAAAAAAATCTGAAAGAAGCCCACTGTTTGGTCTTGAGAGAGATTTCAAAAAAAGGGAGAGATATTTCAAAAAAAAGAGAATGAGATTTAAAAAAATTGTTTAGAAAAAGAAAAGAAAGAAAAGAAAAGAAAGAAAAGAAAAGAGGCACGCACAAGAGAAGTCGTACGCAATTTTTTTTAAAAAAAGGAAAAGCTGAAAAAAGGTTGAACGGCTTAAATTTTTTTAAAAAGAGAGTCGAAAAAAATGAAACAGCCAAATGTTATTCATGATTTGAGAAGCCAAAAAATTTGTGAACGGCTTATTGGTATTTTGTACCCCTATTTATCTTGTCTTCTCCCAACTTTGTCGATGTCATTTTCCGACAAGTATGGGAGAATGGGGGAGTATTGTGTAGAGTCACATGTCTATTCAGATGTTCCAGATTCAGATGTAGATTTTCAGACCATCTGGATTTCCAGACCCTACAGTTTATCAGATTTCAGACTCGACATTCAGATTGGTCAGAGTCCAAGTTCGAGGCACTCCATGTTGAGAGGCCCATTTTTCGAGTTCTTCAGAGAGAGACTCATTTTCAGACACGCACGAGTATGCGTTCTTTTCAAATGAGCACGTGTTTGCCATCTTTTGTGTGGTCCCCATCATTCTTCTTGTTGTCAGGCCAGAGTTTTCATGTGAGCCATAGGGATTCCAGAGTAGAGGACCATTCCCTATGCCATGTTGGCAAGGATTTTCATGTGGTATCATAGGTACACCAGAGTAGTGCACCATTCTCTGTGCCAGATGGGAGAGACCAGTTCTCCGACGAGGAGACTTTTTCAGACTCCATTCTCCAGCGACCGTGGACTCCGACGAGGATTGCACTTCCACGGCCTTTTTCCTGTTTGGCCCTTTTCAGAGATGGAGCAGTTGTCCACATTATTGTGACGGGCCAGAGTACTCCGACGAGGAGACTCATTTCAGTTGCAGTGACTCTGACAGGTGCAGTACAGAGCACATGCTCTCCGACGAGGAGATTCAGCAGACTCACGCTCCAACTCGTTCGTCCTTCTCACCTGCACGGCATGAGAAGCAACGTCCTCGACAACAACAGTTATGCGTGTTGGGTTGATATTGTCCGTAGTGTCCTGTAGCGTGAGTTGAGTTTCTTTCTGTTTGTCCAAGCTGAGCATTGCATGCTCCAGCTTGAGGGAGAGTGTTGGAGTATCAGATATATGCGTCACATGTATGAGAGATGGGTAAATGGATCTCTCTAGGATCCATTTACCCCATCCAAGAGTTTAGTCCCACATCTACTAGTGGTGGGACTTGGAGGCTCTGTGGAGGCTATATAAGGAGCCCCAGACCTCCTGTATCAGATGAGAAAGTGCAATGCATAACCTTCCCCTTTGAGGGCTTCTCCCGTGGTTTCATCCCGCTCCTTACGGACTAGGGTTCCACGTAAAATCCCGATGTTCTTCTTATTGTTCTTTATCTTTTTCCATGTTTCGCTTCCACTTCCTATTTTCTAACAGGGACTATTATGTAATTGCTACTTATAACACTCTTGGGTGTCACACTATATAAAAACCACACCCTCGTAAATTCATTAATCTGCATTCTCTTTTTCTTGACAAGTAGTAATCATGTGATTAGATTTTTTACATATCCGTAGAATGAACATGGAGTGAGGCAAAAAGGATCGATGTCTACAAGCTTATGCCTCTTTTTATAGACCTTAAAAACCCAGAGGTTGTGTCTGTAGGTCCAAGGGTCGCATGACTCAAAACAGGAGGAGGATATAAAAATACTCTTTCTGAAATGAATTTGCACTCAACATCCTAGATCTCGTGGGTATAAAAAATAGATGGAGTCATAGAAGGTAACATTAACATTCACATAATACTTCCTGCTAATAGAATTAAAGCAACACTATCCCCTCTGAGTTATGGAATATTCAATAAAATAACACTTGACCGCTCTAGGTGATAACTTGTCATGTCTGGGAGTCATATTATGAACAAACACAACACATCCAAAAACATGAGAGGGAACAATAAACGAGTCTTTTTCGAGAAAAAGAACCTACAAATATATATGATAATTGGTTATTGATGAAGGTATACGATTGACTAAGTAGCAAGTGGCGACGACAACATCTCCCAGTCCCCAATGAGAATACGAAGCATGTCTATAGACCAACAAAATACGAGTGACATTTAAGATGTGCCAACTTTTTCTCTCAGCAGTTCCATTTTGTTGAGAGGTGTAAGGACATGAAGAGATTTAAAGAATAAATTTGGGGAGAGCACCATCGAGTGCGTCCCCCGTTTTTGAGTTTCAAAAAAAATGAAGAGATTTAAAGAACTAGTTAAGGGATGAAGTGTAGAATTCACAAGCATTGTTAGTCCTAACACATTTGATATTAGCTGAAAATAAATTCCTTATTTATAATATAAGTTGTTGCATGACATTTTTAAAAAATAAAACTCTAGAGAAATCATTCACAACAACAAGATGATGATCGTGAAGATCGTGAACACGACCATGATCCTAAACATCAAAATGTAACAACTTAAAGCAAAAACTACTTTTTCAGGAAGGTCACCTTGGAAAACTAGAACCATGATGTTTTACTAGTTGGGATCAAGGTTTTAAAAACCGAATCGGACATCAAATCCCGCATGTATCAATTTTTGATTTTTATGGTCGGACCAATGGGACCGACTGGTCGAACCGATGATGATGTCAACAATTCAAAAAATCCGAAAAAGACCGAACCGTTGTATTGTTGGTTTGGTTCGTACGGTTCAACTGGGTCGAATAAAGTTAGACCGGTATATCATACAAATAAATACGAAAAATAATACATCCTATCTTTCGAGAATTTGTTTACTCTTATCCTTCCGAGTTTTTCCAACAACACTTATACCACTATTTTTAATACAATTGCATGTGCCCCCTATATTTTTGCAAAATCAATAATAGTGGCCTTTTATTAGTACTCCCATTTTTAGCCCACATAACGATGATATTGTGAATTTGTTAAGAAATATAGGAGTACAAGTGAAATTGCTTAAAAGTTAGGGCTACAAATGTTCTTAAAAACTTGAAAGGGCATAAGAATCATATTTCATAAAATTTATATAAATACATATATGTGATGTAAAAATTTGGGAACATGTGATCGAAAGAAGGTTGAGGCAATTTTCCAAAGTAAAAGAAAACCAATTCGGATTTATGTCAGGTCGCTCAACTATTGAAGCCATCCATTTGTTGAGGAGAACAATGGAGATTTATAGAGCTAAAAGGAAGAACCTCCATATGATCTTTATTGATTTGGAGAAGGCTTATGATTTTATCCCACGAGAAATATTGTGGAGAGTTTTGGAGAAGAGACAAGTACCTGTCATATACATTATCCTCATAAAGGATATGTATGATAGTGCTTTATCTTGTGTAAGGACCCCTTCTGGGAAGACTGACTATTTTGACATCAACATTGGTTTACATCAAGGTTCAGCTTTGAGTCCGTTTCTTTTTACTTTGATTATAGACGAGGTGACAAGTCACATTCATGATGAGTTACCTTGGTGTATGTTATATGTTGATGATATTATGTTAATTGACGGGACTACAGATTGAGTGAATGAGAAGCTTGAGGTCTGGAGACATGCATTGGAGACTAAAGGATTTCGTATAAGTAGGGATAAGAAGGAATATATGGAGTGCACATTTGATGGAAGCAATAGTGAAGGAATCGAGGTGAAGGTTGGTGATGATAACATTCAAAAGAGAGATTCTTTTAGATATCTGGGATCTATTTTGCAACATGATGGGGAAATTGATGGAGATGTTACTAATAGAAAAATGCAAGCTGGCTAAAGTGGATAGGAGCCTCTGGTGTTCCCTGTGATAAGAAAATTCCGTTAAAATTAAAGAAAAGTTTTATAAAGCAGTCGTGAGACCTGTTATGCTCTATGGATCTGAATGTTGGTCTGTGAACCATAGACATGTGCAGAGAATGGTTGTAGCATAAATGAAAATGCTAAGGTGGATGTGTGGACACGTACGTAAAGATTGGATTCGGAATGATGCAATCAGAAAGAAAGTTGGTGTAGCTCTGATTGAGGATAAGATGCGAGAAAACTGCTTAAGATGGTTTAGTCATTTGCAAAGAAGAAAGAAGCTCAGCTGATGCACCGGTAAGGAGATGCGAGTATTGGGATGTTGAGCCGGCTAAGAGAGGGCGAGGACGGTTCAAGAAGTGTTGGAAAGAGACTATATGAAGGGATCTTAATTTTTTGGATATAAGCCCGAGATTGACCCAAGATAGATCTGAATGGAGGCGAATCCATGTAGCAGACCCTACTTAATTGTGGGAAAATGCTTTGTTGTTGTTGTGATGTGAATGTAAAAATTAATATGTTTAACACTATTTAAAATATAATTGACGACAAGTGTTGTTAATTTATTGCTTCTCTTAATATGACTATGACAACGCCTTCTTCGTTTGTTATTGTTATAAGTGGACAACCCCATACACAATGTGGGAAGAGAGAGACAATGCTCATATGGCAGGAAGGAACAAACGATAATGAGTCATTGATACATGTGAAGGGAAAGAGAAAAAAGAATATTATACTATGGGTTAGAATTAGACTAGATTACAAATATTTTGAAAAGTTTGTATTTTGTTAATTTATTGAAAATTATTTTTTGTCAAGAAATGGATGGTTGAATCGGTGGTTCGGGTCAATTGGTTCAACCGAGTTTAAGCGGTCCAACCGGGTTTTGACTGGTTTTTATTTTCTAAATAAAAACCGAGTGGTTGGACCGTTGTTCCTCCGGTTCTTGGTTCAACCGGTTCAACCGACCGGTTTGGTTTTTAAAACCTTTGTTGGGATGCCTTGCACTGAAACTTAGTCTAGGGAGGAACCTGAGGGAGGACTCGACATATCTTTTAGAGTGGAAGATGACCGTAATGTAAATAGCAATGGTATTCAAAGGACTACAGAGGCAAATCCAGTCGGTGTATGATAAATGCCAGTAAAAGTGGACTACCCTAGCCTGTAAAGACCTCCCTGGTTATGACCCCGTCCAATCATCTTGGCAATAAGTATGTCCTACAAGAGAAATATAGGCAAAGATGGCATGTCAGTATAAATTTTTTGTTATCTCAATAATATAAAGTAAGCTCACTAATAGAAAGTGAGCTCAGTGGAAACTCTGGAGCATATTGAACACTATATAGCTGAATTTTGGGAGCAAATTGAACTCCATTAACCTATTGTAGGGGAATGATGTATGTCGGCTAATATAATCGATTACCCCATAGGGGATAAGTTGTATGTAGTGAAATACTTCTTGCTTCGATAGAGATGGAGGGAAGTACCTGAGTCAGCTATACATTCGACGTCATTTGTATACGTAAAAAGATCGGTGCTAATACCTAAGAGGTTATTAGATGATTCAAAAATTGTGAAGTCAGACAAATGTAGTAATAGTCCGGAGAGTAGGAGAAACAACCACCTATCATAGTTGTAATAACTAATCCAATGAAATAGTTGTGTCTGATGGCTTTATTATCCCATGTGTTGAGTTTGGTCGACCTTGCTTCTGCCAACATATATATCTTATGTATGAAAATTCTCAGGCAATACAAGTAGTGTGGATAAGGCCATCCTTGACCTCCATCTATGCCTTTACCAGCACTTCTCCTACCTGTGAGCGAAGCCTCCTTTGCCTTGAGATGCAACCACGACAAAGGATGCCTGCGAAGTAATAGTAGAAACAATGATCCAACTAAGCATACTATACACCTTCTCCATCAGCGGTATATTAGTACCGGTGAGCAAGTTACGATCGTAGGTTGGTTCTTTGTCTGGGCCCCAGCTTAGAGGGACATGTCAACACCTATTTCATTATTTGTCCTGATCTTTGCCACTTGCAAGCATGAAAGGACATATCGTGATATATCTGCAATATATTGTAGATATATCAATATCGAGATGAGATCGATATCGGTATCGATATGGCGATATATCCTCCTTTTTTGGCATTTCCTTCACAAAAGTGCATTGATATGGACGATATTTCGGCGATATATCACCGATATATCGTCGAAATATCGTATTGACGCGATATCCAAAATGATATCGATATCGATACGACCTTCCGTGCTTGCACGCAAGCGGTGGGAAGAAAAACGAGTCTCCATCTCGGGAAGAAAGACTTCCAGCCATCATCTAGAATCTGGATAGTCTCTTCCTTCCCCCCTGAGTAGTCTTGTCTTTCTCTGAGACTCCTCCTTGATAACCATCTCTGACCAAGTGGGTAAAAAGTGTCGGTGTAGAAACCGCTAAGGAGAGAGAGACAATTGATCAAACAAAATTCAACACCGAGAGAAATTCGATGTTGCTCAATATTTATTTATCCATGTTAGTGTGACTGGGTCGGACACAAAGAGGCAAAAAGTCTCTCTCAAAATCTTCGAGTGAAAAATAATATTTTTTGTGATATTTTTTAACTTCCTTTTATTTTCTTCTTTCTTGAGAAAACTCTTTTTTTTTTAGTTTTATTTTTTATTTAATTTTTTCCATTTTTAATTTAATTTTCAAAGTAGATATTTTTTCAAAAGATTTATCTACATTATAGTATATGAAATATAGTGAAATAGGGGTGATATTATATAGTAGATAAAGAGACTCGAGCAACGAGCTCGAAGACAAAACAAAAAAAGAAAAGAAAACGAATCGAAGATCGAGAAATAAAATCAAAACAAGAAGCGCGAAGAAATACTCGAAATTCGAAGCAGAATAAAATGTAAAATATAAATATACAAGGATTATATGATAGTGTCTGTGGGTCCACAATATCTAAAATAGTCAAATGTCAAAATAGAAATGTGTAGAAAAAATACAAGCAAAAAGATATGAACTTTCTGTCAATTAGGTCCCTGCCCAGGGACCTAATTGTAAGAAAAAGTTTGGAATCTTACACTTAGGTCCCTGCATGGGGACCTAAATGTAAATATTGCAGAACTTTGGTGCGCGAATAATTTTCTGGAAGCTGCAAGGGTTAGTTAGCAAATTCTCCACCGATTGGGCTTTCAGTGGCTAGGATTAAAAGACTCCTGTGCGATCAGGTCCGTCCGTTAAAGACGTGTCGATCAACTGTACAGTGGGTGCTCTTCCTACAGTTCTTCAGAGTCCTGAAGCAGCGGTGATGATGGAGGCTTGGCCGAGCTCCTCCGCGGCTCTCTATCTGGAGGTAGGGTCGGAGAGGGTACTCCTTAACCTCTCGAGCGCTCCCACTACGAGCAGGGTCGAAGAAAAAGGCGTCCCAGCTCCAACTGAAGGACCTAGAGGATGAATGTTCTAGGGTACGAACTCTAAAACTGGAAGGCGATGATGAACTAAAACGCCTGCTGCAGCTTGATGATTCTGCCGGCGAATACGGAAGTCTCCTGGTGAAAATGGATGCTCTAGCAGAGATGATGCGATACCTGCAATGAAATTGCTCTTGCTCGATTCCTCAAGAATCGACCAATTTTTTAAAAGGTCTACAGGTCAAAGAAAATAGTTCAAGGAAGGTGATTTATCGAATAAAATTGAGAGGAATTGGGATCGAATTGAGGAGGATTTGATGTTGTGAATCGAAATTGGTGATTAAGATAGCTGATGAAGTGATTAAAGTCACTAATTCGGGCATGAATAAAGAAGAAATGACAAAGGGGCGAAGTGGATTACTTGGGAACTGTAAGGTATAAGACCTTCCGGGTCTTTGCTCTACAGGACGGCCTTTCGAAGCTCAACGACACGTGAGGCATCGATTCAAGACCAACCAAGGGTCTTGGAACCTCCTTCGATCACTAAGCTTCTACGTGGGGCAACCACGAGGAGCTGTCACCTCCTTAGTTGGCCGGAGTCGGGGGAAGAAGATATGTGCCCGGCCAGTTAGTTCTAGAAAATGGAGAGTTGAGTTGGCTCGAGTCAACTTTAGGTTATTAAATAATAACAATGGAAGGGGTTGGAGGATGATCCAATGATAGTCGTATATTAGGGTGGTTAGGTGTAGGATTTGGATGGTTTAGATTAGGTTTATGACGTTAGGACGGGGGTAATTAAGCGAATTGGAGTGGTTGAAACAAAAGATGACCCAACAGCTTCTTGGAGAAGAAGCTCCAGGTTCTGACATGTGTCAACACCTAGTAGGTTGATAATAATTAATCTTATAAATTAAATATAAAATAGCAAATTGCATTATTTAAATTAGTTATAAAAACAAAAATGTAAATAATCAAATTAACTAACTTATTATATAATTTATTTTTATAACAAATAATTATTTGATGAAATATAAATATAATATTAATAAATAATTATATAGTATAATTGATAAATAGAGGTTTGATTTTAAATCTGATAATTTAATAAATAACACATTAATTTTATATTTTATGAATGTTAGAGTTATTAGATTTACATTTATGTTTGTAACCTTTCGGGTTCCGTAACCTCCTGTGACCCTTCGGGTTCCGTAACCATCTGTGACCCTTCGAGTTCCGTAACCCCATGTGACCTCTCGGGTTCCGTAATCCTTGTCCTCTCTAGGGTTTTCTCTCTATATAAGAGACCCCAGCTCTATGGAATAAACATCTCATTTGTTCCTCTTCTCAACATGGTAGCAGAGCAACGGTCCTAGACCGAAGTCTAATACCCTAAATCCGCCGCCACCACCAGCCCTCTCTCCGCCGACAAGGAGAGAGGGCTGGACCTCCTGCATCTCTTGTGGATTCCATGGTCTCGCGCAAGTCAGTCCGAGCCCCCAGCAACACTAGTTGCCACCTCCAACGACACCTAAAGCATCGTCCGAGGCTCCAACAGCTCCTCTCGCTCCTCCGGCGTCGTCGGCACTGCCTGGAGCCCCCCTCCAACAACCCATGCTTCATCACGACTTGTTTCTCCTAACTTTTTGTTTCTCCCAACTTCATGTTCCATACTCTTTATTCTATCAAGTATGGGAGAAAGGGGGAGTCAGAGATGATCTTCAGGACGTCTATTGCCCTACTATGACTGACAAACCTCCGCTCCAGACTACTACTCAGATCATCCATCTTCATCGAGCATCGACTTCTTCGTCAGGGCGTATACTTCTTCTTTTACGACCCGACTACTACTCTGTGTTGGACTTCTTCTACAGCGATTATTCTCCAGGCACGACAGTGATATGTTCTGGTGACCTGCAGGCACAACAGAGATACGTTCCGGTGACCTAATATCGCAGCGACTCTACAGGCATGACAGAGATATGTTCCGGTGACTTGAAAGCCGCATAACCGTTCTCGAGCGAGGTCCTCTACCAACATCGGACATATGTTCTTATGATGCTTCGTGTGAAGATGTGGTATATACCTTTTCTTTTTGTTACAAGCTACAGCTTTCTCAGCTCTAACTTGAGGGGGAGTGTTAGATTTATTAGATTTACATTTATGTTTGTAACCCTTCGGGTTCCGTAACCTCCCGTGACCCTTCGGGTTCCATAACCCTCTGTGACCCTTCGAGTTCCGTAACCCCCTGTGACCTCTCGGGTTCCGTAACCCTTGTCCTCTCTAGGGTTTTCTCTCTATATAAGAGACCCTAGCTCTATGGAATAAATATCTCATTTGTTCTTCTTCTCAACAATGAATATTCGCCTTTGGGGTAATACATCGATTAATAAATGAAGATCCTATCTTGGAACTTAGGGGTTTGGGTGACCCTAACAAGAGAAAGATCCTGGGCTCGAGATTCATGGAGTGGGGATGCAATGTAGTTATGTTGCAAGAAACAAAGTTAGACTCGATTGCGGACACTGTTTGGTGTTCTTTTGACCTGGGCTCGATAAGTGGTTATAGGTCAGTTGATGCGGTGGGTTTGGCAGGGGTAATACTAATTTCATGGAAAGATTCCAGTTTCTTTTTCAGGAATGAAATAAGGGGACACGTTCTCACGGTGATTCTGGAGTGCACTCGCTCAAGCGTTGTCGCCGCCTTTACCTATGTATACGGGCCGTGCTAACCGGCTTTGTGGCAACAGCTTTGGACGGAGTCGCAGGAGATGCGAAGTGGTTTCCCCGATTGTGCGTGGTTAATTGGAGGAGATTTCAATGTTACGCTACTCTCTTCTGATCGTCCGGAGTTAAGTGGGGGGCTGGACCCCGGGTCAGCTGATTTCGCTGAGACTGTTGATTCCCTGGATTTGGAGGTTATGGATGCTGCGGACCTGCGATACACTTGGCGAAGTTTTGGATCCCGCTCGCGCATAGATCGTTTCTTGGCATCGGATGGGCTCCTCGAGCTTTTCCCTTTGGCTTTCATCACGGGTAGGGCTCGGACGCGGTCGGACCATACTCCGCTGATTTGGGACTCTGGGGAGGTTTCCCACCCGCATGGTCTCTTTAGGTACGAGAGGGCACGGCTTTTGGAGGAGTCGTTCAGGGACTTGGTTGCCTCACATTGGTCCTCCTTGGTCGTTTCCGGATCCGCGATTTCGAGGTTTGTTCAGAAGTTAACCTCCTTGCGCGTCAGGCTCTGTGCATTCAAGAGGGACTCCAGAGAGGCCAGACATGTGGTTAGATTGGCGACGGAGGAGGATCTACTTAGTCTGGACAGTTTAGAGGAGGGCAGGGCTCTTTCTACGGACGAATTTTTTCAAAGAGCGGAGGCACAAAAAATATTACAGATGAGGATAGAAAGCGGCAGACAGAATGGAAGCATAGATTCAGACACAGATGGCTAAAAGAGGGTGATGCGAACACTACTTTCTTTCACAGGGTGGCTAGCGGTAGGCGGCATGCTAATATGATCCGTTCGGTGATCGTAGATGGGAACAGTGCTACCGGAGATATAGAGATGGGCGTGGCGATTTCTGGTCACTTACGTGCTTTCTCGACGAGAAGATACAATAGACGGTGGAGATGGTCAGGTCTGGGTGCTTCCTAGCTTTCAGGGCCGCATGCTGCTAGCCTGATCCATCAAATGACCAAGGAGGAGTTGAAGGCGGTTGTTTGGAGTTTGAATGCGGAGGGGGCACCTGGCCCAGACGGTTTCCTAGTCTTTTTCTATAAAGACTTCTGGGATCTTGTGGCTTCCGAGGTGTTAGAGGTCGTGCGGGAATTCTGTCACTCAAATGCGGGTTTTAAGAAGATAAATAAGGCCATGCTATTTCTACTGTCGAAGCACGGAGCAGCGAAGCGTATCGAGGATTTCAGGCTAATTGCCCTTTCCAATGCTTTGTATTTGATTGTGGCGAAGGTTTTTGCTATAAGGCTAAGCAGGGTGCTTGAGCACATCATATCTCCTTTTCAATCAGCTTTTGTACCAGGAAGGCAGATTGGGGATGGTCTGGTAATGGCGTCTGAGATAATTGCAGATTGGAAGAGGCATGGGGTGAAGGCTTTACTTGGAAGGTCGATTTTGCAAAAGCCTATGATACGCTGGATTGTCTCTTTCTTTTGGAGGCTTTGCATAGAAGGGGCTTCTCGGAACTTGGGATCTCATGGATGAAGCGTTGTGTGACCACTACCTCTCTGACGATTCTTGTTAACGACCGGCCTGAGGGGGGTTTCTTTCAGCCGCAGAGAGGAATCAGGCAGGGTTGTCCTTTGGCTCCCCTTCTTTTTATCATTGGCGCTGATGTGCTGGCTTGTTTGGTTGATCGGGTTCAGGGTGGTGGCCTCACCAGTGGGTACTCGAAGGATGATCTAGCTATTCCTCTTCTTCAGTATGCGGATGATACCATTTTCTTTATTGAGGGTGGAAGTATCGAGACCAATGGCATGGCTACCACCCTTGATCTTTTTGGTGAGATGTCGGGTATGTCTATGAATCATACCAAATCTATGGTGGTCGCGTTTGCTATGATTGAGGAGGAAGCACATGGATGCAGCATTGAGTTGCGTACGGACTGCGGAGCACTGCCTATTCGGTACTTAGGGATACCTTTTGACGTCGGGCCGTGTTAAGATGGTTGACTGGCTACCTATTGTTGAGAAGTTGGAAAGTAAGCTTTTTGGGTGGAAGACTTCTATCCTCTCCAAGGGGGTCGCCTGGTTCTTCTAAAGGTGGTCCTCTCTGCAATCCCGATTTTTTTCATGTCTACTCGACTTTTGCCTGCTGGGGTCTGTAAGCGCCTCGACAGGTTAATGAGGAGATTCCTGTGGAGAAAAAGTGGGCGTGAAGCTGATGGTATACACTTGGTGGATAGGGATACCATCACTATTCCCAAGGCTGAGGGCGGCCTTGGTATCAGGCGTATCGATGCTATGAATGAAGCCTTACTGTTGAAGTGGGTCACTAGGTGATGCAGCATGATGCTACGTGATCACTTCCTTTTAGTCGACATTTGTTTTATTTATTTTATTTATTTATGTAAAAGGCTCATTATACAAAGCCTTATCATCTTTTCTTTTCTGTTTTCTTTCTTTTCCTATTTTTAGAAAGGTTGTTGCTTATTTGGGGGATTTGGCCTCTATAAAGGCTCTCAATAGCTAGGGTTGGATTTTAAGTTTGGAATGAAATTTATTTTCCCACCTCTAATTCTCTTTCTCTAGCTTTCAAAAAAAAATTTCTCTTTCTCTCTCTCTCTCTCTCTCCCCTCTCGTTCTCGTCACCCCCGTTCCTCTTCTTTTCCTCGTGCCCTAACCTCTCCCCCCCTTCCGTCGCCTCCCCACCCTCTCCTCCCTCTTCCTCTCGCCCCCCGGTGCCTTCCACCTCTCCCCGCCATTCGCCAGCCTCCTCCCTCGCCTTCCCCTTCCCCCTTCTGACGCCGTTTCCCTCCCCCACCGTGCGCACTAACGCCCTGCCTTCCCCCTCCTCCCTGTTTCCCCTTCCGTGCGCCTCCACCGAAACCCGCCCTCCCTGACGCCGCCTTCGACACCCCTCCTCCCAGATCGTCGTTCCATCACCGCCCACCCTGTAGGCCCGAACCGCGCCACCAGCAGCCCCAATCCCCCCCCCCCCCCCAACAAACACGCCGATTTCCCCACCTGTGCCACCCCCTTGTCCCTCCTACCCCCCCCCCCCCCCCAACTACGCCGCGAACGCCTCGGCCCCAGTATCCCCGCCTGCAGCCTGCGCCGTCCAGCGATTGCCGTGGCCCTAGATCATCCAGAGTCGTTGTTGTCGTCGTCTTGCTCCCCGCCAGTCTGACCAGATCTGAAGCGTGCACACTCCCCCTCGTCGGTTGTGGTATGAGCGCCCGTTTGCCATATTCTACCGCATAATATTAGTATTGTGGATTGTTATGTTGCTGTTCAATTCGGTGAATCATTGAGATTCCTAGTTGTTGCAACCTTGTTATATTTTTCCTAGGAACTTTTTAACTAATTGGATTGCCCTGAAATTGTGGAGAAATCGGCGCTAGAACTCGATTACTTGCTGTCGTTTGTTGATGAATTTTACGCATCTTTTACCACCCGTCAATTCATCGCATTTCGCCCCCCCGTGGTTTTTGCATTGCACGCCAATTGACTTACTTCCGTCATTTAGTCCATTAGTTTCAAGTTTTTTTTAAAAAAATTGCCATTTAGTTCACGACACCTATTAGATTGCATCAATTTGGTATCAGAGCCTAGCAATCTTGCATCTCGCCTGCATTCCATTTGTTTCATTGCATAAAAAAAAGAGACAAAAAAACAAAGCAAAACAAAAACAAACAACGAAATCCCAAAACAAAAGAGAGCAGAAAGCCTAGGATTCCCATGGCCGAAAAACCGACTACCTCTAAAACCGGCTACACCCCACACACTGAGCTAACGTTAGAATCCTTGAATGCTCAAATGCTACGGATGTTCGAACAACTAAGCGTACAAATTGCCACCCTCAATAGTCAAATGCTAGGGAAAGATCATAGTGATGAGACACCAAACAAAGGTCGGTGTACTAGTAGGAGACCGCATTCACGAAGTAACACATCCCGCGAATCTAGCTCTTCTACTTCCGATGGACATGTTAGCGACTATCTTTCACAAGAAAGCGAAGAAGAAGGATTAAGAGATGACACCCCATTCACTTCCAAGAATCAAGATCCACACACCCTGGATATACTTCACAACCTACTGGTGGATATCACTTCCCGCCCCGACCTGGCCCTAGGCCCGATGACGGATGGGATCGAGGCATCCGTCTCGATGTACCGGAATTTGATGGAGGACGAGACCCTGATGTCTTTTTGGATTGGCTCCAAACCGTCGAGCGCTTCTTTGTATGGAAATCTATGCCTAGCGAACGAAAAGTTCAATTTGTCACCATCAAACTAAAAGGACATGCTCTGCTATGGTGGGACCGTTTGCAATCCGAACGCAAACAAAAAGGAAAGGGTAAAATCCGCAGTTGGAGCAAAATGAAAGCCAAATTGAAAACCAAGTTCGTGCCTGAGGATTACAAACGAGATCTATTCGTGCGACTGCAATCATGGAAACAAGGCACCATGGGCGTGAGAGAATACACCGAAGGGTTCCAGTCCCTCACTCATCGCAATCGATTGCAGGAGACTCCTGTCCAGGAAGTCACCCGCTATATGTAAGGACTCCGCCAAGTTATCCAGGATGAACTCTACCTCCACAACTGTCGAGATGTTGACGAAGCTTACAAGCAAGCTGAACGGGCTGAGACTAAGCTTGCTAAGGCCCAGACAAGGAGGATGTCTTTTTCCGTGAACTCCATCCCACGCACCAGTACCCCGATGGCGACCTCCAAATTGATAACTCCCCCTCGATTGTTGCAGGTAAATCCCAAGCCAAACCATCAACTTCTGCCGTCAACCGACCATCTACTGGAAACCCTGGACCAGGTATCTTGGGTAGTCGACCTGTTGTAGGACCTGATACCTGTTTCCGATGTTATCAAAAGGGACATCGCGCGACAGATTGCCCAAACCCTAAGGCTAGACCCGCCCATTTATGCACCCTCGATGACCCTGAAGACCCCGACCCTGACCAGCATGAATCACCTGAAGAGGATCCGACCGCTTTGACTGCTGACACCGTGGGAGCTGATGACTATGAGCTTCTGGGAGTGGGTGGAGATGTATCCGGACCTTTCTTGGTAATTGAACATGAGGACTTTATCACTCCTGACAGCGCACCCACGAACATCTTGCTCACACCCGCTGTCAACGACGCTGATAGTTGGCTGCGACGCAGCATATTCCGAACCACCTGCACCTCAGGAGGGTGTCGCTGTTCGCTGATCATTGATGGAGGGAGCGTTGAGAACTTTGTTTCTCAAGAAAGGGTCGATAAGTTGGGTCTACCAACTCAACCACTCGAGAAACCTTACATTGTGGCCTGGTTTCGAGGTGGTACTCAACTTCCGATCCACCGTTAGAGCTTCGTTAGCTTCTCGATTGGCCCTTCATATAAAGACGAGGTGTGGTGCCATGTAGCCCCTATGGATGTCTGTCATGTACTACTTGGGAGGCCTTGGCAGTTCGATCGAGACACTGGGCACAAAGGAAAAATGAACACTTACTCATTTCTCATAGACAAGGTGCGTGTGACCCTTAGACCACAACGCGAAGCCCTTAGCCCTCGCCAGGTGGCTACCCTTCGATCTGCGACTGCACAATCTGGTAAAAGTACTCCACCGCCAAAGCCTTCAACTACGGGTCCCGTATTGTTGATGGAAGCCCAGATATTCCAACGTGAAGTTCAGGAGAGCTCCACTATTTATGCATTAATGGGACGTGAAGTAAGCAAACAGGAGACAACTACACCCGAAGTCCTGCCTGAGGTAAAGCCCATCATCCAGGAGTTTGCTGACATTATGACTGAAGAGTTGCCTGAAGGACTACCCCCGTTGCGAGACATTCAACATCACATTGACCTAGTCCATGGAGGCAGCCTACCCCACTTACCACATTATCGGATGAGCCCAAGTGAACACGAAGAGATAAACAAGCAGGTCACTGATCTTCTACGTCGTGGGTATGTTCGAGAGAGTATGAGTCCCGTGGAGGTCCCTGCTCTGCTTACCCCAAAAAAAGATGGCACATGGAGGATGTGCGTGGACAGTCGTGCTATCAACAAGATCACGATCAAGTATCGTTTTCCGATTCCATGCCTTGATGACATGCTCGACATGCTATCAGGTGCCAAACTATTTTCCAAAATGGATCTTCGCAGTGGATACCATCAGATTCGCCTCCGACCTGGAGACGAGTGGAAAACTGCTTTTAAGACCAAAGAGGGCCTTTATGAGTGGACAGTAATGCCCTTCGGCCTGTTTAATGCTCCCAACACTTTCATGCAAACCATGAATCATGTATTGCGGCCCTTCATCGATAAGTTTGTGGTTGTGTACTTTGATGACATATTGATCTACATCCTGACAAAAGACGACCACTTATCTCACTTACGACAAGTCCTGGAAACCTTGAGAGCCCAACAATTGTATGCCCACCTTAAGAAATGCTCCTTCATGTCTGACACGGTCCTCTTCTTGGTATACATTGTCACTGCCGATGGACTTAAGGTTGACCCCTCCAAGATTCAGGCCATTCAAAGCTGGCCCGTGCCCAAAACCCTCACTGAGATTCGCAGCTTTCTGGGATTGGCTTCTTTCTACCGGCGCTTCATCAGGAACTTTAGCACTTGTGCGGCTCCGTTGGTAAATTGCACGCGTAAAGGCGCACCCGCTTGGTCTCTTGAAGCAGAAACCAGCTTTCAAAGGCTAAAACATCAATTGACCCATGCCCCTGTCTTGGCACTTCCTGACTTCACCAAGGTTTTCGTAGTCGATTGCGATGCCTCACATGTTGGGATTGGTGCCGTCCTGAGTCAAGAAGGACGACCTGTAGTATTTTACAGTGAAAAGTTGAACGAAGCTCGATCAAGGTACTCTACATATGATGTCGAATTCTATGCTGTGGTACAAGCTCTCAAGTATTGGAGGCTCTATCTAATCCAACGTGAGTTTGTCCTTAATTCTGATCATGAAGCCTTACGATATTTGAACTCTCAGAAGACCCTTAACAAGCGTCATGCAAAATGGGTTAGTTTCCTCCAAGAATACACGTTCCATCTCAAGCACAAGGCCGGCACTCTGAATCGCGTGGCCGACGCGTTAAGCCGACGAGCACATGCCCTGACCACGATGACCGTCAGCACAACAGGATTTGACACACTCAAGGACCTCTACCCCACTGATCCTGACTTCGGACAAGCTTATGCAGAATGTGTTGATACTGGCAGGATCCGACAGCCACTTATGTCCTTCATGAGGGATTCCTGTTCAAGGCCCACCGACTGTGCATTCCTGCCACCTCCCTTCGAGAGAACTTAATTTCAGAACTGCATAACGGTGGTTTAGCTGGACGCTTTGGAAGGGACAAGACCTTAACTCTTCTCCAAGAGCGATTTTATTGGCCGCAATTGCGAAAGGATGTTACAAAGTTTGTACAAAAATGCCAAACATGTCAGAGATTCAAAGGCCATAGGCAGAACACTGGGTTGTATACACCTCTACCGATTCCTCTGCGACCCTGGGAAGACATCACTATGGATTTTGTGCTAGACTTACCCCTCACGGTACAGAAAGTTGACTCTATTTTTGTGGTTGTGGACAGATTTTCTAAAATGGCACATTTCATTGCATGTAAAAAAACCTCAGATGCATCTCATGTCGCTGATTTGTTTTTTCGTGATGTTGTTCGATTGCATGGTGTTCCTCGTTCTTTCACTTCAGATCGTGATACCAGGTTTTAGAGTCATTTTTGGCGCACGCTTTGGTCTCGTCTTGGTACTCGTTTGCAATACAACACTGCTTGTCATCCACAAACAGATGGGCAAACCGAAGTAGTTAACAGATCATTAGGAAATTTATTGCGATGTCTTGTAGAGGACTCTCCGTCCAAATGGGATCTAATTCTTCCCCAAGCCGAATTCGCGTATAACAGTTCCACTAATAGGTCCATCGGAAAATCGCCATTTGAGAGTGTGTACGGCTTTCCACTTGCCCAATTTCTAGACCTAACACCCACAACCATACAAGGGAGGAGTAGTGCAGCTGCTGAGGACCTGGTCGAACATCTAACCACTATCCATACCGAAATCCGAGCCAAACTCCAAACCATGACCCCGAAATACCAAGCCGAAGCCAACCTCCACCGTAGAGAGAGCGAGTTCAGAGTTGGAGAATTAGTGATGGTCCACCAAAAAAAAGAGAGGTTTCCTTTGAGAGTCCACCAAACATTGAGTGTCCGAAAGATTGGTCCATTCCGAATCCTCAAGAAGATTGAGCCCAATGCTTACTTACTTGATCTACCGCCAGACGTCCAGGCATCGCCAATATTTAATGTATCAGATCTCTTCTTATATCACGGAGATGAACAGACAGATGCCACCACGCCAGTAGCTTTCGCTGATGATACGCGCCAACCACCGGCCGCGACTGATACCGATCAGATTGAAGATATTGCCGACATCCGAGATATAACGACTAGACGCGGTCTCTTCCGTCGCTATCTAGTCAAATGGAAGGGACGACCTCTTACAGATTGCACCTGGATTGACGAGGATGAACTCCAACAACTCCGCCCCGATATACTTCAGAACTACCACGATGCCATCTCGACGGAGCGAGATTCTTCTCAGCAGGGGGGAGTTGATGCAACATGATGCTACGTGATCAATTCCTTTTAGTCGACATTTGTTTTATTTATTTTATTTATTTATGTAAAAGGCTCATTATACAAGACCTTATCATCTTTTCTTTTCTGTTTTCTTTCTTTTTCTATTTTTAGAAAGGTTGTTGCTTATTTGGGGGATTTGGCCTCCATAAAGGCTCCCTAATAGCTAGGGTTGGATTTTAAGTTTGGAATGAAATTTATTTTCCCGCCTCTAATTCTCTTTCTCTCTCTCTCTCCCCCTCTCGTTCTCGTCACCCCCGTTCCTCTTCTTTTCCCCGTGCCCTAACCTCTCCCCCCCACCGCCGCCTCCCCACCCTCTCCTCCCTCTTCCTCTCGCCCCCCTCGGTGCCTTTCACCTCTCCCCGCCACTCGCCAGCCTCCTCCCTCGCCTTCCCCTTCCCCTTTCTGACGCCGTTTCCCTCCCCCACCGTGCGCACTAATGCCCTGCCTTCCCCCTCCTCCCCGTTTCCCCTTCCGTGCGCCTCCATCAAAACCCGCCCTCCCCGACGCCGCCTTTGACACCCCCCTCCCAGATCGCCGTTCCGTCACCGCCCAACCCGTAGGCCCGAACCGCGCCACCAGCAACCCCAAACCCCCCCAACAAACACGCTGATTCCCCCCCCTCCTACCCCCCCAACTACGCCGCGAACGCCTCGGCCCCCAATATCCCCGCCTGCAGCCTGCGTCGTCCATCGATTGCCGTGGCCCTAGATCATCCAGAGTCGCTGCTGTCGCCGTCTCGCTCCCCGCCAGTCCGACCAGATCTGAAGCGTGCACACTCCCCCTCGTCGGTTGTGGTATGAGCGCCCGTTTGCCTTATTTTACCGCATAATATTAGTATGGTGGATTGTTATGTTGCTGTTCGGTTTGGTGAATCATTAAGATTCCTAGTTGTTGCAACCTTGTTATATTTTTCCTAGGAACTTTTTAACTAATTGGATTGCCCTGAAATTGTGTAGAAATCGGTGCTAGAACTCGATTACTTGCTGTCGTTTGTTGCTGAATTTTACGCATCTTTTACCACCCGTCAATTCATCGCATTCCCCCCCCCCCCCCCCCCCCCCCCCCCGTGGTTTTTGCATTGCACGCCAATAGACTTGCTTCCGTCATTTAGTCCATTAGTTTCAAGTTTTTTTAAAATTGCCATTTAGTTCACGACACCTATTAGATTGCATCACTACGCTTTGGGGGATTGGCGAGGATTTATGTTGTACTCTTGTGCGCCGAGTCTATGGTATCCTCAGTGCGTCGCCTTCTAGAATCGCTTCTGTTACCATGCCGTCTCCGTTCTGGAAGGGTATTCTTTCGGTTCTCCTGCGATTCAGGGCGCTCTTTCGATCGGTGCTGGGAGATGGTCACTCTTTTACTTTCTAGCAGGATGATTGGACGGGTGGTGGGTCTCTTGATGGGCAGTTTCCTTGCCTGTTCGCCTTGGCTTCGGATCGCGATGCGAGTGTCGCTAGTTGCTGGTGTGACGGAAACCGGATGCTTAGTTTCTGTGCTGATTTCTCGGATCAACGCTTAGAGGAGTTTCTTCTTTTGTTGGACACTCTGACGGCTGTTGTGGGACCTACAAGAGGCCGAGATCATTGGGTTTGAAAGGGGAACCATTTTTCGGTCAAGAAGGCATACGGGGCGATTTGTAGACCGCCTCCTTCCCGCACAGATGATCTGATTAGGGACTGCAACATTATCGGGGGGTTTCGGTTGCCCGAGAAAGTGGGCTTTTTCCTTTGGATGCTGAGACGTAAAAGGCTCTTGACGAGAGATCGATGCGCTAGATTCTTTGGGACGATTTCTGATAGATGCCCTCTTTGCGAGACCGGAATTGAATCGATGGAGCGCCTTTTCTTTCTTTGTTCGAGAACAACGGCTCTGTGGGAGGAGGATGATCTGGACTGGATCTGTGTGCAGAGCTTCGACACGTTTTGGGTCTCTTTGTGGGGAGTGCTTCATCGACCAAGGAGGGAGCTACTTCGCACTATGGCATTCTTATGGTCAATATGGCTGGCCAGAAATGCTTCTATTTTCTCGGGTCAAAGGTTTTATCAGGAGAACATATGTATACAATCTTGGAGTCTGATTGAGGAGTGGTTGCGCTGAGTGTGCTTTTGTATGTCTTAAATAGTTTATTAATATAATTTTGGGGCGGACACCTCTGCGTGTTTCCTCCTACTTTGGCTTCAAAAAAAATTATATTTTATTAATTATTAAGATAATAAATAAGGGATGTGTGAAATTTTCTTGATTTTAATAATTTAATTTAGATATTATAAATAAATAGAGGTATATGTTATACAATTCAAATTCATCTATAAATTAGGGTTTTTTTGATTTATTTAAAATATTAAATAGGGTCCAAAAATTCTAAAATAATTTATATACAATCTACAAATCAAGAAAATAATTAAAAATTATAAAATCACTAAAGTTATAAATAGTATGTTCTGAATAAAATAAATAGCCTCGAAACCCTGTTATCATTAGGTCCAAAAACCGCCTTTTTGCAAACAGACTCCGATTTTTGTGGAATCACCTTCATTAATTAGAGAATATCATTTTATGAACTTTAAAGGTGAGTAGAATGAAAATGGAGTTCGTATGAAGAAGTTATGAGGATTGAAAGTTGAGAAATTGACAATTTAAAGTTGGATTTCTTGACATATATACAAGTTGGGATTTTTTAGGATATATATATATATATGTAGGAGAAGAGTTTGGTGAGAATACGTTCAAATGAATTAGTTAAAAATTATTAAAGTTTTGATAATTATTTGGTAAATAGTGAATAATGTGTAGAGTGAATAATTAATTCTTTTTGAGGTTTTCTTTATTATCTTCCCCTACTTATTCGTTTGTCGACCAATCCATACTGACTTGATCTCGGGGATTAGGTTATATAAATATATCTTTCAGCTATATATATATATTATAGTCATACTGTACATATATACATATTTACAGTCTGCCTCTTTTTATTTTCTTTCTTTTGATTCTTTTATTTATTTACATGTGTTTAATGTACAAAATGACATTTTTATTCATGAGTATATTTCTGTTAAATGATGAGATTTAATGCATATTTACATGTATTTGTTAAGGATTTTAAAGCAAAATGCAAAAAGAATGTTGATGAATCATGGATTGATCACTCCTTCCACAAGAACCCATTGGTAGTTTCAGGACTCTCCTGACTCCCCTGAAATTGTAGTACGAAGAGAAAGTTGGCACTCCACCTTTTCCATTAATTTAAAGAGCATTTGACCTCTTGTTGATCTTTCAGACTTGGCTATAGTATAGTTAAGCATTGAACTAGTATTTCTCGGAAAATTTGGGGAGTCAACTATATATTTGGGAGGTGAAAATGCGACTTCTGATATCCGCAAGCAGGGGGTCATGGAATAGATGAAAGAAACCCAAAAATGGATTTTTCTTAAGACTACCAACCCTTCACGAATTAGTTCTATGATGGAAGCTTGAATCCTAACTCGAGGCAGATCATCTGTCGAGTCCCTCCTTGAGGGCCATGGTCAAATATAATGAAAAAGGAAAAGGAAAAGTGGATGTTTAGACGAAAGACTCGACAAGGTATTCTTCTACGCCCCTAAAAAACCACTTTGCTGCTTGTGTGTATTCTTCCGCGAATCCCAGACCGTGGTTCTACTTAGATTAGGCTCAGAAAGACCCTTCAGAAACCCAAAGGTAGCTGGTGCATTACAAAGTCCACTGTTGTTCTCCCACTTGGTACATCTCACACCTATGGGCCTCTCTAACTATCCAAGAAGACAATCGAAACTGTGCTGTTTCTAGATCTTCACAGGATGACGTATTAGGAGTCATTTCACGGGAGGGGTCGAATGTGCTATAGTTAACTAGGTTCTAGTATTTCTTTAAGTAAGGTCCCTTGTGTGAAAAGGGACACAAGCATCTCGTATTTTTTCATCTCTCTTGGAGAGATCCGCAGAAAAGATTTTTAGTTGTGTGAACCAAATGGAATGATGGCTTTGAGTCCCAGAGAGAGGTGGGAGGCTTTCACTGAAGTCGGATTTTTGCGAGGATGACCACAAATTGTAACTATTGAATTCTAAATCATATATTAAGTATGTGACTGGTGATGAGTCTAAAGGCCAAAGAGTCTGGTCTTGACGATTCAGAGGAAAAGGGACTATTTAGACCAATGTCAGATACCTAAGTCGACTTATAACTAGAAAATTCAGTTCGAAAAACACACTTCAATGACCGGGTCTCATGCCTCTATCAAAGCAACTCTATCTCATGCTTCTGGAAATCGGGGGTACGAAAGTCCCAGAGGCTAGGAGCTAGAAGACGGAGGGAGATGAAGGAGTGAGAGAGAGAGGAAGCTGGAAAGGGCATTAAGTAGCTTGGACGGAGTGAGACCCTAGGCTCGAGTCGGGCTATAGTATAATAAACAGAGTTATAGGAAGGAGCATGCGTCACTTATGTAATAGGTGGGTAAATGGATCCCTCCAAGATCCATTTACCACACCACTGAGTTTAGTCCCATACCGCCTAGTGGTGGGACTTGGAGGCCCTATAGAAGCTATATAAAGAACCCCAGGCCTCCTGTAACAGATGAGAAAGTGCAATGAAAAACACGCCCCTTTGAGGGCTTCTCCCGTGGTTTCATCCCGCTCCTCACGGAGTAGGGTTCCACGTAAAAATCTTTTGTGTTCTTCATGTTTATCTTTATTTCTATGCTCTGATTATCGTTTTCACTTCCGCTTCCGATTTTCTAACATGGTATCAGAGCGGGTTCGATTCTCGTGGAGTTGTTTTTTTTTCATTTGAAGAGTCGATTCTGGTGTTTGATCAACTCGTTTATATTCAATACGTTGCTCGTGTTCAAGTTCAAGAAATCTGTTTTGGGGTTTTCTGAAACCCTAGATTTCTTTACCGAATTCCATCAGCCGCCAGGAGGCATCCTCCTTCCGTTCGCACAAGCCTCCTTCCGATCGCACAACCTTTCCAAGCGGCGGCCCTCTAGGGCTCTGCAACCAGGAGCGGTGCCCCTCAGACCCATCAGATCGCCTCCAGGGCTCTAATAGGCGGTGCACGAGCCCAAGCTCCTTCTGGCGGCACCCGCGAGATCTAAGCGACATGAGGTCGCTCCGTGACCCCCCCTGCGTCATCTCCCTGCGCGGCGACTTCCAGGTAGCGCCGCCCCCCTCCAAGCGTGCAGTCCTACGTGCGCACAGGCGCACCTCCCTTCTCCCGGCGACCGCGTCTCCTCCAGGTGACGCTGCTGATCCTGGTGCATACATCCCTCCCAGCGGCGGCGTACGGCCAGATCGCGACTCCACGCGAGTCCACGAGACGCATCCAGATCGCAACGCGTGCGCTCCTCCTCGGGAGTCGCACCCTCATCGCGCAGGCGGCGCGAGGGATTCCCCTGCCTGGCGCGGACCCTCCAGCGCATCGTGCGGCGATGCATCTCCCAGAGCAGGTCCCCCGCGAGCCCCCCCCAGGCAACACACGAGCCCCGCGCGATGGCCCCGCGCGATCCAGGCGTGCGCCCAAGGAGCCCCCAGGCGGCGCCCCTCCACTTCGGCGGCAGGATTACAAGGAGGGTTCCCGTCGATGGGAACCCTAAATAAGAGTCCTCTTTGCAAGGAAGGGTTGGGCCCCTGTTGGGCCAATTTAAAAAAATGTATTTGTCTTTTTTGTTGCGCCTGTTAGGCCGAGGGTTTGAAAAAAAAAAGGGAAATTGAAAGAAGCCCACGGTTGGGCTGGAAAAAAAATAGAAAAAAGGGGGGGGGGGAGCTGAATTTTGTAAGACCCAAATAGGTCAAGTTTATTTGTTACAAAAAAAAGAGAAGAAGATAATTTGAAAAGGCGCGTACAAAGTAAAAAGCCGTACGCATAAAAAAAAAATGAAAGAGGCACGTACAAAGAAAAGCCGTACGAATTAAAAAAAAATTATTAGAGAAAAAAAGTCGAAAAAAATCATTATCGGCTAAGTGATGTTTTATTCATCCCCATGTTTATGTATTATTTTATCTTCTCCCAACGTGGTCATATAATGTCATTCCGACCAGTATGGGAGAAAGGGGGAGTATATGTAGAGTCACAGGTCTTGTTCTAAAATTCAGATGTTAGATTTCCAGATCGGTCAGATGTTCAGACTCTACAATTTTCAGATTCAGACTCGACGATGACGCATGCCAATTGTCATTCTTGTTGGCTGGCCAGAGCTTTCATGTGAGCCATAGGGACTCCATAGCAGAGGACTATTCCCTATGCCATTAAGGGCAAGGGTTTTTCATGTGGTATCATAGGGACTCCACAGTAGAGTACCATTCTCTGAGCCAGATAGACACTCCAGCCCCGTTCGTCCTCCTCACATGCACGCCATGAGAAGCAACGTCCTCGACTGCAGCAGCTGTGCGCGTTAGGTTGATATTGTCTGTAGTGTCATGTATTGTGAGTTGAGTTTCTTCCTGTTTGTCCAAGCTGAGCATTGCATGCTCCAGCTTGAGTGGGAGTGTTAGAGTATTTGGAGCATGCGTCACTTATGTAATAGGTGGGTAAATGGATCCCTCCAAGATCCATTTACCACACCACTGAGTTTAGTCCCATACCGCCTAGTGGTGGGACTTGGAGGCTCTGTAGAAGCTATATAAAGAACCCCAGGCCTCCTGTAACAGATGAGAAAGTGCAATGAAAAACACGCCCCTTTAAGGGCTTCTCCCGTGGTTTCATCCCGCTCCTCACGGAGCAGGGTTCCACGTAAAAATCTTTTGTGTTCTTCATGTTTATCTTTATTTCTATGCTCTGATTATCGTTTCCACTTCCGCTTCCGATTTTCTAACATCTTTTAAGGAAGTCTTTAGTTCTTTTTTTCTTTCTGTTGTTAAGACAACCTTTTGATGCAAGTTCCTTGAGTAATTATGGATCGAGGATACTTTGAATCCAAGAAATCGCTAGAAAAAGAGGAAGAAAAAGCAAGTAAATGATTTAAAATTCGACTGATTTCACATAATAAGACTCGTATATATTGAGCTCGTAATGGTACCTCGCAATAGGGGTGGACATGGATCGGTTTGGATCGGATTTTAGCTTAATCCATGTACAATCCAATCTTAACGGTTTTAACTTTTTCCGATCCAATCCAATCCATCAAATATCTAAATCCAAACCAATCCAATCCATCGGATTACGGATTGGACCGGATTGGTTCGGTTTTTTTATACTTATGTATTCTATTTCAATTGTTTACCATCTCAAGTTTGTGTTTTATTGCGCACTAGCCCTCAACGTTTAAATTATGGCTCGAAAATTGGTAATATGGATAAGATGTAAAGAAAAGAATTTATGAAGATGAGTCAATCAAATTGAAGTTGAAGAACTTCATTGATCCGTAATAAAAAAGTTGAAGACCATGCAATAAACGTAAAGGATTATATTGAATTTAGAATTTGAGATTCCTTTTATAAATATAGCATTATTATGTGTTTTTTTTGCAAATGATTTCCATCTAATGATTCAAGTAAGAGTAATACATGTTACCAAATAATGATCCAAAGATAAGTTACATGAACAAAAAATGTGATATTTGCAGTCAAATATAGGTGAAGTCAATGGCCAATCTAAAATGTTAAGGTATGTCAAATCAAACTACTTCCAATAACAACCTTCAAAGTCATATAATATATTATTAACAAATGAGAATCACAAAATAATTATACCCGATTAAGTATCAGGCAAATTCAACTTAAATATATCTCACCAAATGGATAGCATGCCTCTCATTTTAAATGAAATTTATTTACCAGATTATACGTATAGTCAAAATATGCATTTAAAAAATGGATCAAATTTGGATATCAATTTAGAAAATAAAGAAATTCAAGTAATGCTTATTAATACTTAGGTGGGTTTAGTATATTTGAACATTAATTATTAGATGAAAGAACTGATCCAGTTTCATCGTTAGGATAAGCTTGCAAGTTGGAACAAGTAAAATGTAAGAAGCAAAAATGCTAAGAATAACAAACAAATATACTAGACAACTGTCCTAAATCTAGGTTCTTTTAACGGAAATGATACAAATGGCAATACAGTTGGAACAAATGGTATCGTGTGGGAGGGGGACAACATTGTGTGAAACAAGCAACGATATCATGCGAGAGGGTGATGGCATTGCAAGGGAGGAGTGACGATGTTGTGCTAGAGGAGGGAGGCGTTGAAATGGACTAAAAGAAATATGGAACTAGGAGTGAAATATTGGGGTCATGAGTGAAATGAGAAAGGATGGGAAATGAGAAGAGAATGGCTCAATGGGGATTATAACAATACAAGTTATAATTATATTTTATTATTTAGAAGTTTAACATTTATCTCTCCATAGAGAAGAGATGTTGGTGACAAGACGATTTTGTATCGACTATTGATATAAAAAATGAGATGAGTGACATCGATTACGGTCTCATGGGAATGGGTGCACACGCACACGCACGTGTATATGTATGTATGTATATATATATGTATGTATGTGTGTATTTGTATGTATGTGTTAACGGATTAATGGATTGGATCGGATCGGATCGGATTTTGATGACAATCCGATCCAATCCATACTTTAACGGATTTGAAAAATTCAAATCCAATCCGATCCATTAAAATGATGAAACCAAACCAATCCAATTCAATAACATCGGATTGGATCGGACTACGGATTTTATCCAATCGTGTGCACCCCTACCTCGCAATCATCTTCCCCTCTAGTCAGATCCCCTAGTTGATTGAGCCGAAACTTCCCCTTCCTCCCCAAACAGTAATCCCGGAGGTGCACACTAGGTCCCCCTACCCCTGATGGGCATTTCTTTCCTGAAGTCAAGACCTGAGCGTGTGTCAAGCGGGGCAGGTGCGAGCACAATTCCCCCTCCCCTTTTTATTATGGTCTGATGCACAATTGACATAGTCCTGCTCTCTAAGAGATTCCTTACTTTTGGGGTTTGAAAGCCCCGAAAAAGAACCAACTTTCCTAGAAGAAGGGCCATACGCAACAAAGCGATGACCCGAGAGAGGATTCCCCATCGGCAGGGAGGTCGGGAACAACTCTAGAGTCAATTAAGTTAAAAATGTTGGAACTTCATGGGTCAGGATAAGGTCATGTGTGGGTGGTGTAAGTTGTCTCAGTCTTCACCCACTGGTTAATCTGATACTGAGGATTCAACTCTCCCTCGTCTCTGCTAATCTCTAACTCTAGTCCATGCTTCGATCATCACAGTACTTGGGATCGAAAGAGTTCTCAAACTACGGAACCAATTGCTTTCAGACCTGGGGAACAAGATCCGGAGCAACGACCTTCCCCCAAAAGGCCTTTTTTTCCTTTCCCTGTCGATCGAGTCCTCACTCCTGAACGACTCGAGGGGATGCCAAATGTTGTTGATTCCATTCTTTCGTAGGCGGCATTAGGTTTGTTCAGTAGACTCTGACGGTCTTTAGTCTGGTGCTCTTGTTATGGGGAATCACTCGGTACAGTCATTTGAGAAGTCCCTCAGAGGATGTCTCACATCCCATTCTTATGGAAACTAGAGAAGCAACTACGGGTAAAGCTTCAGTTATTATTGGACTTGTCTGTTGAAGCTCCAGGAACATGATAGAGTAAATCCAGATGCGGAGCGGATAAGTTGGTCGAGAGAGTACAAGATAGAGTCCGGGAGGAAAAAATAGCTGCACAGCATAGTCCACGTTCGAAGCAGATCATTCCGGTGAGACAAGCACGCACTATAGCACTTGTTGGTTTGCTTGTTGCTCTGCACTTGGCCTTGACCATGGGCACGATAAATGGTACACCAGATGTGTGGCTAGTTAAGGGAAGAGGTCAAAGCTGGTAAGAAAGGCATGAAGCATGGTTCACTCTTGGGCATACATCTTTGACCAAAAACCTCGACCAACCATTGAAAGATAGGGGCCAAAAACTATGACGAACCTCTGACATCTACTCAAAAGACCTTATTCTTTTCTCTGGCTCAAAATTCATCTCTCGACTATACATGACAGTCAGAACTATAATGCTCGGTCCCCGACCAATGGTTGCTGACTTGCCAGGACAAATTACAAAAAAGTCAACAGGACGCACTTCAACTCACATTTGACCTCGTGCCAATTACTATAGTTTTCACATTCTCAATGTTTTTCAAGTTTACTATTATTTGCACTTCACATGTTCAAGTCAGAATCCATTTTATAAATCCCCTCCCTTTTGTATCTCCTTGATACCACGTCAGAGTCCACTTAAGAAAGAAAGAAAGTCATCGCCAGCCGAAAGAATGGAATCAGTAACAACCATGGTGTAAGAAGATATTTGCTACCCTTGATAAACTGGACCCGTAACGAAGTGAAGGAGATGCTAAGAGTGAGCATAAAGTTGCATGGGCATGTAACATGGAGATGAATGACGTAGGCATCTGGGAAGACACCAGTCCGAGTTGGCCAGCCCTCGATCGAGGCTCGATAAATTGGAAAAGCGTGAACACATCTCAACTGCCTTAGGGGAAACGAAAGGCTGACGAAAGGCTTTGCTTGCCCATATTACCTAGAGTGTATGTGATCTCTTCATCATAAGGTGTTGCTCTTCGCAAATCCTAGCATACCCCAGTAAGGTGTTGCCTTCAATTCCCTGTATGTTCGATAAAGCACAATCTCCCCTTCCTAAACTCCCTTGAGCCCCCCGAATCGGGGAGTGAGGGAAGAAAGAGATAAGCATCCTGATAGTCCGATCTCCACAACTATATATTAGAGGTCATGTCAGGTCAGTGCTATATATACTTAGAAATTCTTCCCACATCGGGTCCGGCCTTAACTCGTTCGAAGTAAGTTAGTTCTTTCACTTCTTTTCCCGTTCCCTCTCTTTTCTTCTGTTCGTAGCGGGTAGCGGCCTTCTTCTTAGTATTCTTCACTGGATTCACTACTCTAAGTGTCAGAATCCTTCTCGGATCAAAAGAGCGAGCTTTAAAGTGCGTCGAGTACCTTATATCGTCAGATCAACCATAAAACTTTTTTCACCATTTGGAAAGGAGGATAAGCTTATCCCTGCTAGGACGGATACTCACTAGATATACGCATCCGATGCATCTTCTGCCTTTCTCCGACTCTTCAACCTAAGATATCTTTCTCTCCCTCCAGTTCGCCTGCTTCGCACCGCTCGGAGGGGCAGAGAGTTCTCCTACATAGCTGAATGATCGAAAATGCACATTTTCTTTTCTTTTCTTGCGAAAAAATAGTAGTTCCATTTCTTTTGACTTTTGGGGTTGATCATCAGCTTGACAATGACCTTTGGCTTCGTAAGGCTCAGAGCAGTCACTTAGATCAGGCAAGGATTCGAATGGGATCCCTAGATGAGCTCTTAGATACGATTTCCCAGGTTTTTCGGGTCTCGTTTGTGCCTTTGACCCCTGATTATGATTATATTGTAGAGTAGGCGAAAAAGTCCACACTAGTGGATGGAAGTGTCTTTCACCTCTCAATCGGGAGGCTCGGCTTTTGTTTCATATTTCCTGAAAGACCACCTATTTGTCTGTTTACCGCGTTTATCATGAAATAAAAAAAGGAACAAAAGGATAGAATTCAAGGTCAACTTGTTTATGATCAAGAGCTCAAACGGCCAGGTAGGGCCCACCACACCAACCCTCATTCTCCACTGAGACCTACCTAGGGGGACGTCAGATGGGGAAGTCCGTGGTCAACTTGTTGCTTAGAATGTGGTCACAACGCTTCCATCTTTCCCCCGAAGGGAGAGGGCTGAGGAAAGAATACTAGCGGAGAGACGATTCTTTCTTCTCCCATCAGGTTGAGAGTGAAGGGATACCCAATTTCGGAACCGAGAAGGGCTTTTTTGCACAGCTTGATCAAGGAGCGGGTCGCTCCTAGTCCTCTCTTGAACTTAGGTAGACTTGCTTTCTATTCAAGGATGAATGCCACAACCCTCGGGAGAGGGAATCTTTTCTTTCGACAGCCTGAGTGAGTTCAAGGGGTCAACCCAAGGATAGGGACCAAGGGAGCGATAGGATGTAGATGTACGGTCGTCATAGGAGATGATAAAATACCCTAGGAACTCGCTCAGAAGGATTTGTATCGCTTTATGTGAGGATCGTTTTGTTCCATCACTCCACTCACTCGACTAATGGGACGGTATTGGTCCGTCGGCAATCTCGTTCATCCTATTTGAGATCAGATGAGCCCTTGTTTTCATCCTTTAGATCATGATCTAATGATCCTATTTTATCTCATCCATTCTCTTTTTTTAGCGTCAATCCTTACCATAACAAACTGCCTCCGCTCTCCTCGTGATTGATTTCCTTTTTTGATTCGCAATTAAGTCTACCCGACAATGCATTGTATTTATTTTCAAAATTTCCAAAATCATCTCTGTCTTCCTCTTGCTGCGAAATCTCAAGATCTCCAGCGATGAAAGAAGATTGTCTTCAAGTCCTCGATTTGTAAGTTTTTTCGTTGCTTATTAGATATTTATTTATTGTTCTTTTGTAGAATTTGATCGTTTGTTTTTATTTTTCAATTTCAGTTTCAAACGCGATGGATCATTTGTGAATGGAAATTGATCATGATTTCTCAGAAGCAATGATGAACAATGCTTCCTGGATGGATTTGAATCGTGAAAAGATCGTATCAGAAGGAGCGAAGATGGATGTCTTGCAATTGGATTTGGATAGCGAAAACATTGTTTCGGAAAAATTATACCAAGTTACTGACGACATTTGCATATGTTACTGACAATATATCATGTATTACTTTTCTATTTTATTATTCTTACTAATTAAATTCCATTCATAGTTACTTATGTATATTAAGAAAATACTACCTGTTACTTTTCTTTCTAACGTTCTTTCTATCAAAACACAAGTTAAGTAATTTATGTGTGGCTATCAGTAACACTTGATGTATTACAAATAATTAAATAGGCTACATAAGTAAATAAGGTGTGATTCTATAGTAATTCAAAACAGAGAATAGATAAGTAAGATATAGAGAAGCATTAGTAACCTGTAACAAATTGTAGGTAAAAGAAGACAATGGAATCAGTAAGTTGGAATACTTATGAAAAGCAGTGTGACCAATAACTTATGTATTGCTATCAGTAACACTCAATGCATTATAAGTAATTAAAAAGGCTATATAAGTAAATAAGAGGCGAGTCAGTAACACTCAAAGTATTAAATAACTATAACATTACTAACAATCAAAATGAGTTCAGTAAAATGGACATTTGTAATCAATATGTATTGTATGGACATTAGTAATTTACATACTTAATTACTGATCTCACAACAATAATTACTTGAGAACTGAATATGTATTACTTGAGTAACATGAATTACTGATCTCTGTACAATGTAATATTACAGATGTAAATTACTGACAACTGTTTCAGTATCGCTGATCTCGCAACACATAGTTACTTAAGTACAATATGTACATTACCGATCAAATGGACACTGACTATTTCTTCGGCACGAAATTAAGGATTTGAATTTATCTTTCCAAAACTGTCTTCCTTTTTTAAGGACTCGGTATAATTGGAAATATAAAAGGCTCAAACGTATTAATATCCTTCCAAAACCATGCTCCTTCGAAATAAGCAACCTCAAATGGAAATACACGTAGATAGCCTACATTTGGTGCTAACCAAAACTCAAATGGGCAAGGGGCTCATTGAATAAGCCCTCTCTCTCTCTATATATATAGAGAGAGAGGACTTATTCAATGAGCCATGTGCCCATTAGAGATGAGATGAGCCCATAATCCTTGCCGTTTGATCTTAATCTGACGATCAGTAACTCCAGTAACTTTTGTATTGCCATTGTTGAGAACTAGAAAGCGGAAGCGAAATGACAAACAGAGCATCGAAATAGAGAAAGAAAAACATGAACATCAGAGATTTAACGTGGAACCCTACTCCCTAAGGAGCGGGATGAAACCACGGGAGAAGCCCTCAAAGGGGCGGATATTCTATTCCTTTTTCTCAATGAGTACAGAAGGTGTGGCGATCCTTATATAGGTGCTCAAGGGAGAATATTCTATAGGATATTCTCTATAGAATATTCTCATAATAAATGGCCACAAAGAATATTCTCTAACACTCCCCCTTAAGCTGGAGCTGAGAAAGCTTCAGCTTGCAACAACAAGAAAATGTATACATCACATCTTCACCCAATACATCACAAGAAGAATATGTCTGCTGCTGGTAGAAGACCTCGCTCGATGACGGGCATGCGGCTTTCAGGACATCGGAATGTATCTATGTCATGCCTGTGGAACCGCTGCGATATCAGGTCACCGGAACGTATCTCTGTCGTGCCTGCAGGTCACCGGAACGTATCTCTGTCGTGCCTGGAGAAAAATCGCTGCAGAAGAAGTCCAGTGCAGAATAGTAGTCGGTCGTAAAAGAAGAAGTATAAGCCTCGACGAAGAAGTTGATGCTCGGTGAAGACGAATGATCTGTAGAAAGCTGGAGTGATGAGCAGAAGACCTGAAGGATATATCATTTCTGACTCCCCCTCTCTCCCATACTTGATAGAATAAAGAGCTTGGAACATCAAGTTGGGAGAAACAAAACATGCAATTTTTTTTCACATTTTTTTAAAGCCGTTTCATTTTTTTTCAACTATTCAAATCATCTCTTTTTTTTATGCGTACGACTTTTCTAATGTACGCGTCTTTTTTTTTAACACAATCTTCGGCCTCTCTTTTTTTCTCTCTCTCCCTCTTCTTTTTTTAACATAATTTTTTTCTTTTCGCAAATAACAGCCCACTCGGGCTCAAATAATCAGCCCCCCTTATTTTTTTATTAAGTAGGGTCAACGACCCTTTTCCTCTGGAAACCCTAGGGTTCTCTAACCCTTTCAAAGACATAACCCCCACGATGGGGGGGCTTTCTCCGCCGTCGCCAGAGGAGTCTGAGGAGGAGCGTGCCATTGCGCGAAGCTGGAGCGGAGGAGCGGCGTCGCCTCGGAGACCTCCGCCTGAGATGGCGATCTTGCATCTTGCGCTACGTGCGAAGAGCGGGGTCGCATCGCCGCGTGTGGCTGCGCCTGAGACACGCCCTGGGATGCATGAGCGAGGAGCCTGCGGTGGGTGGGGTTCTCAAAGCCCGAGGAGGAAGCTGCCTTGGAGCGGCATGCGCAGGGACTGTCGTGCCATGGGGCCCCGCCAGGGCAGCTTTGCGCCAGCCAGGGCGATGCGGCCTTTGCCTTGCCGCTGGACAGGAGGTGCGTTGAGAAGGGAGATGGGGCACGGCCTGGGGTTCGGGTGTTGCGCCCCTGGGCTCGCGACCTTTGCCAGGGAGCGATCGTCCCTGGGTTTGCGACCTTTGCTAGGGCGAGAGCTGCGGCTCCGTCTGGGGTTCGCCGCTGAGGAGTTGCAAGGGTGTGCGTGTTTGGGAGCCGCGCAGAGATGCAAATCTGGAGCAGGATGCGCTTGTGCTGCTTCTTTTTTTTTAATCTGCTGTGATCGGACTGGAGAGAGGGGCACCCCCTATGTGTTGCTGCGTGCGAGCTCGCACGAACAGAGGTGCTCTTCCTGGATCTTGAAATCGAGTAATTTCGAATAATCAATGAATATCAATTTTCTTCGGAATGATCTTCAAGAACTTCAAATAAAACGAATCTCGATAAATACAAAATATTTAAGAACAACTTCTCGATTCTCAAAATGAATACAATAAAAATCCTCGAGAATCGTCCCGCTCTGATACCATGTTGAGAAATAGAAAGCGGAAGCGAAATGATAAACAGAGCATCGAAATAGAGAAAGAAAAACATGAAGATCAGAGATTTAACGTGGAACCCTACTCCCTAAGGAGCGGGATGAAACTACGGGAGAAGCCCTCAAAGGGGCGGATATTCTTTTCCTTTTTCTCAATGAGTACAGGAGGTGTGGCGATCCTTATATAGGTGCTCAAGGGAGAATATTCTATAGGATATTCTCTATAGAATATTCTCATAATAAATGGCCACAAAGAATATTCTCTAACAGCCATTAATAACTGAACTCAATAATAGTAAACGTACCAGTAACTTTCGTATTATCATCAATAACTTTGAATCAAATGTAAGTAAAGGAAGTAATTTAATCAGTAACTTTAGTTCACACTTACTTGTAACTTTATATAAGTTACTAGACCTATGATACCACTTACTGAAACTTCGATATATATTACTGAAGCATGGATATATATTAGTTACTGGAGCTTATATTTCTATTACTGGAGATGGAGTAGGCTCTTACTGGAGCTTGTATTTTTATTACTGGAGTTTTTGGAGATGAAGCGGGCTCATTTCATCTCTAATGGGCACAAGGCCCATTGGATAAAAATCCTATATATATATATATATATATATATGGACAAGATTCCCATTAACATAGGCCCACTAATATGTCCCTTGTCGTGCTTGTTTTTGACGCCAAGAATAAGTAGTTCTTGCTTACTCATATTCGCTTTTAATATATTGGGGAGATCACCATCGAGTGACTCCCCCTTTTTTGAGTTTTCAAAAAAAAAAAAAAATTCGATGGCTTCAGCCGCTTCTACCTCAAATCCAGTCTCTAGTCTCTGGTCTTCTTTCCCATTTTCCAGTTTTCCCTTTACTCTCGTCGAATAGGAGTCTCTTGAGGGGGAATATGTCTCATTTTCTCAACTGGCGTGAGGTATGTTTGTCGAAATGGAGGATGAGGTCGGAGGGTAGATGTCTTTCCCGGCTCATTTTCTCCTTAATATAATGGTTGTCTCAGCCGTGCCCTGAAGCATTCGAGACATTATGCAAAGCAAGACAGAGACCATTTTCAGAGGGAATTATATGTGTGCTTTTTAGCCTTCTCTTCGCTCTGGACATGAGTGCGGAGGGAGCAGGAGAGGCATGTTGGGCCAGATTTCATTAAGTTGCTTGTCAAGCTCGTCTTTTCTTGGAAGGTAGAGGGTTGAATGGGAAAATATTGCGGGCTAAGTCATTTATCCGATCTAGGCTCGCAAGAAAAATCCTGACCATAAGCATGTTCACGTATACTCTGTGGTCCTCACATTTGCATGGAGGAAAGGGAATGTGAGATTCACGAAGATACCTTCCAATGTGGCATGGTATGCATGCAGAGGACGGTCATCATGTTTCATAAGATAGATATCACGCTGTCGCAAAAGAACCATGTTTTCGTTCTTGGCTTTAGAATAGGTTGTGTCCAAGATATGCCATATAACCTTTGGTATAGGCTGATTTAGAATATCATAAGCATTTTTCAGGAGAGAACTTGTTAACCATACCTATACACATGTATTGTCTTGCTTCCATGTTGTATTTGCTCTGGTTTATTTGTTAGTTCAGGTAGTACGAGTACTTATTCTTGCTGATGAATTAAACGACCCATGGATCATAGTTGGTTCCATTCATCTTGACAATATGACACGGTGTAGTTCATATCAATGAATTCTTGAGGTGAATCCCACCTTGGGATCTCACCCCTGCTTGTATAAAAAAAGGACATGTTGTCTTAGTGGATCTATGTGGAATGATATCTTCTTTATGATCTCCCATTGCAACAGAAGCCAAATCTGGGCAGAGGTAAAAATTATGGAATCAAAAAAATCGTGACCTTGACTTAGATCATCAGGCGTTGACGATTCGTCACTAGAGCGATGACACTTGATAATATGTGCGGCGAGTAAATGCGGCTCCGGAGGATAGGGGCACTGATGGGCCCTGCACTTGAGTTGTTAGGTTGTGGCTCCAGCAACAGCGGGTTTTGGCTTCAGTAGCAGCAGCTATAAAGGAAGCACGGTGGTGCCATTAGGAGGGTTGATGGTGCTATTCAGGCCTCTGGAAGCGCAGGGGCGAGGGAAGAGAGGCAGCGGCATGAGGTTTATGGTGGCTCTGATACCATGTTGAATCAGATTATGTTTTTCTATATTATAAGTGGGTACCCTGGCCTCCTTATATGAGAGAAACTAGGGTTAGGGCTACACATATGAGACATCTTAAATAGGTAAAATACAAAGATTCCCCTAGGGGTTACAACAAATATCTATCAACAGAAATCAATGACTGTTGTGAAACAATGAGCGATGACTGGATTCAGGGTTTCCTCAATAACGTGCTCCTTTTGACAAACTGGATTCATTTCTGTCCTGTTCGTTTAAACTCTAAATTTGCTGGTATTGGCCCTCCATATTTTGTTTTCAATTTTGGTTTTTCTCAGTTCTGATGTGTTGATTTTTGCTGAGCTATATCCTGTTCAACATTGGGAAGAATCCGGCGGAGAATCAAGAGGGTTCCATTCTATATAATTGACACTTGTTATGTAATCAAAACCCTCGAACTCTTGATCACCAAAACAAATACTTGGTTGTTTTTATGAAAGAGCTAAGATCAATGAGCCCTAGAAGAAAATGAAGAATACAAGGAAAAACAACAAAAAAATTCCCGCACGCCTGCTATTTATTTGCTTTCAAGATTCACTGAAATACAATTTGCTATTCTCTCCTGTTATTTTATTTAGATCACTGATCAGATCAGTCAAATTATCTTTTAATCAGCATCCGGTGCATGCCAGTCCTTATTACTTCTGGGTGATACCGCCTGATGTTTGTAGTTGCCTGTCCCCAATGAATGTCAATGTGGGCTTTGATATTCAGAACGAAATTCTGAAATCCATATTGTTTCTGTGTGATATTGGGTGATGCTGATGTTCTCTTGTCCCAAATGGATGTCAATGTATTCTTTCGTTGGTTTTCAGAATGCAATTCTGATGATTTTCATAAGAATATTATTGGGATTTTTACACCCACCGACTAATTTCGTAATAACATTCATAACCTTGCATAATCGCGAATTACGCTCAGGACACTGAATAAGTGTGCCGTCTTACATCCATAACCTTCCGTTTCTTTACTTCATTAACTCAACTTGGGTTAATCTAGCCAATCAACGATCTAACGGCTGAGATTAACCTAAATAAAAAAATATCCCATGCTTTTCTCTTGAGCCTGCATCTGCAACAAATGTGGCTTTAAGTTTAAATAGGGGGCTATGACAAATGGTGGACAACGGCTGACGGGCTTCCACGCTATGGGAAGAGGGATGGTGGAAGTCAGCCGGGTCCGAGAGGACAGCTTGGAGGGATCGTGCGGGGGGGAGTGCGGGGGTCGCCTGCAGAGTTCGATGCAGGAGGGGGGGGAGACTTCCGAAGGTCGGGTAGGGGGATTGTGGGGGTTGACCAAGGCAGTTCCGCAGAGGGGGGGGTTCGACCAAGGCGGTTCCGCGGAGGGGAGGAGGTCGGCCCAGACGGTTCCGCGGCGGGGGGGTGGGGGTGCGGTCTGTGGGGAGTTTGCAGAGGTGCAGGTGGGGGTTCGTAGGGTTGCAGAAGAGGTTCTGCGAGGGGGGCGCCTTGCAGGGGTCCGACAGGGGGGGTGCACTTCCGAAGGTCGAGTGTGAGTTGACCAAGGCGGTTCCGCGGCGGGGGTGTTTGCAGAGGTGCGGGCGGTTCCGGAAGGTCGGGGGGTCGCAGATCTGCGGGTGGGGGATGTCGAGGGCGGGTTGCAGAGATGCGGATGTCGACCAAGGCGGTTCCACGACAGGGGGGGTATGGGCAGCTGGAGGTCGGCGGGCAGGGGGAGGGGTTGTTGGGGCAGGGACCGGGGTGGGGGGGTGCGACCGAGGTGGGGCCTTCCACAGGGAGCGGCATGGGGAGGTCGGCGGGCATGAAGCGACAACGACAGGAGGTTGCTTGCAGAGGTCGACACCGGGGGATGCGGTTGCAAGCGGGGACCGGGGGGAGCGTGCAGGCAGGGGAGGTGCTCGGATGGCCTGCAGCGTTGCGCGTGACGTTGCAAAGTGATGGAGGGAGAATGATGTCATGATTTGCAAATAAGAATGAGTATTAGGGATGATTTTGTCTTTTTACAAACGGAAACCGTCAAATATAACGGACATCTCAAACAGAACATAACACAGGGTTATGTCATGTAAGAGTTAAGCATTACTTGGGGTTTCTCATGTAATTCGCGATTATGCAGGGTTATAAATGTTATTACGAAATTACTTAGGGTTATTGGTTGTAAAAATCCCAATAATAATTAGATGGAAGGGACTCTGATTTGTTCAAAGAATTTAATCTCATTTTTTTCTGTATCTGTCAAGGTTATCACTTATAAGCTGTATCAAAGTATCAATACAAAGAAATTGATTTTGTATCTACCTCACGGAACTTGTCTTTTAGAAGACTCAGAAATATTATTGTATTGTAGGAAAGAGACTGGAATATACAACTGTCTTCAGGATTGGTCATGTCGTAGCACAGATCTGAGCTGTAAGTCCCATGCTTCGTTTCCCAATATGAGCTGTAAGTAAAATGAGAACTGATAGATGAAAAAGGATGCGGCAGGAGATGTGTGATTGATGCCATGCAGATATCTCTTGCATTGTGCGATGAATATCTATACTTACAATTGGGTTTTTATTTATTTTGGACTTTGAACAATATCCCTTTAAATCAATTAGCATTTGAATATGGAACCGGTATTAGCCGTTGAGATATGTACTTGAAAACAGTTTTGCGTGTGGATCCATGATGCAGCATGATAGCAACTTAATTTTAGTAGACATTTATCTGATCCAATCAGTATTTATTTTGTTTTATTTATTTCCCATGTAAAAGGCTCATTATAAAAGGCCTCTTTTATAATTTTTCCTTTGATTTCTTCTTCCCTAATTTTAGGGATTTGTTGCTCCTTTTGTGGGGGAGTAGCCTCTATAAAAGGGCTCCCTTTGTATTAGTTTTAATTAAGTTGAATTAAGTACATTTTCCCACTTATCTCTCTCTCTCTCTCTCTCTCTCTCTCTCTCCCTCTCGGCCCGCAAACCCTCTCCCTCCCCGACTCTTTCTTTCCCCCTCCCGTAACCCTACTCCCTCCACCCGCCGCCTCCTCTCCACCCTCTCCCCATCGCCCTCCCCTCCTCCCCTCTCCCGCCTCCTGTCCTCTCCGATTCCCCCCCTCTCACCCCGCGTCGCTCTTCCACGTTCCCCCGCACCACCGCCTCTTCTCCCCCAGCGCCGCCTACCCCTCTTTTCCCTCCTCTCCATCGGGCTGCCCCTTCCCCTTCCTCTCCTCTTCCTCCGCCGCCCCCCCCCCTCTTTCCCCTACCCCGCTGCCTTTCCCCCCCGATCTCTCCCTCTCCCTCTCGAACTCACTTCCCCTCCCCGATCCCTTCCTCCACCCTTACTCCGATACCCCTCTGCCCAGCTGACCCCGCCGCCTGCCATCTGCGACGCCAGCGCGCGGCCCCCGCGAGCTCTGCCTCCCCGCGTCTGCGCCCTCACCCCTCCTCCGACTTCCCTCCCCACCCCGCGCCGCCGGTTATCCTGAGAGCCTCCTCCAGTCGTCCCACCCCGTCATCTCGAGCGCCCAGTCAGCCCCCCTCCTTCCCTTGTCTCTGTGACGCCCAGCGACGTCATTTCAGCCAGACGCCGCCTCCGACACTGCCAGTTGTTCGGCAGCGACCGTTAGCATCATCCCTTTCGGTGACCGTGCCCCTGCAAGCCGCCAACAAGTCTCTCCTGTGACCGTGGTCGACGATCAGATCCGAAGCAAGCACATTCCCTCTTGACGGTTGTGGTATGAGCGCTATTTGTCCCATTTATTTCCACCGCATAATCTAGTTTGTGGATTGTTATTTCGTTGATTCGGTTTGGTGAAGCGTTGAGACCCCACGTCGTTGCAAATATTGTGCTAATTTTCTAGGAACTTTTTAACTCATCAGTTTGCCCTGAAATCGTGGAATAACTTGTGCTAGTATCTGCCTAACTACTGCCCACCGTTGCTGATTTTTGCGCGTCTCATATCATTTTAGTTGTTCTTGTCGTCGATTCCATTAATGCCACATTTAGAATTGTTCATTTGATCCGCTATCTAAGTAGGTTGCATCAATTTGGTATCAGAGCCTCCCGATTCTGCATTTCGTCTGCATCCCATTCATTCGTTGCATATAAAAAAAAACCCACAAAAAAAAAACCACAAAACAACAAAAAAAACACAAAACAAAAACCCTAGGATACCCATGGCCGACAAACCTAGTGGCTCTAAAACCCCCTACACCCCACACCCTGAACTATCACTAGAATCCCTAGCTGCTCACATGCAACACATGCAAGGACTGATTGAACAGATGTGTGGACAAATTGCTACCTTGAATAGTCGTATGATAGGCAACGACTATACTGATGAAACTCTCAACAAAGGTCGACGCCCTAACCGGAAACCCCCCTCCCGGAACAGCACTTCCCGTGACTCTAGCTCTTCTACGTCCGACGGACATGATAGCGAGTATCATTCACAGGAGAGTGAGGAAGACGAACCCAGAGAATACACCCCTTTCATCCCCAAGACTCCCGAACCATACACCGTTGGCTATACTCCACAGCCTAATGGTGTACCGCAATTCCAACCGCGAAATGGACCCAAGACCGACGACGGATGGGATCGAGGCATCCGTCTCGATGTCCCAGAATTTGACGGAGGACGAGATCCTGACATTTTTTTGGACTGGCTCCAAGCCGTCGAGCACTTTTTTGTGTGGAAGTCCATGCCTAGCGAACGTAAGGTCCAATTCGTCACTATAAAATTAAAAGGACATGCGCTGCTATGGTGGGACCGTTTGCAATCTGAACGCAAACGAAAGGGGAAAAGCAAAATCCGTAGTTGGAGCAAAATGAAAGCTAAACTGAAGACCAAATTCGTGCCTGAAGATTACAGACGCGATCTGTACGCGCGACTGCAATCCTGGAGACAGGGCACCTTGAGCGTGAAGGAATACACCGAAGGGTTCCAATCCCTAGTCCATCGCAACCGCTTGCAGGAGACTCCTATTCAGGAAGTCACCCGCTACATGCAAGGCCTCCGCCAAGTCATCCAGGATGAACTCTACCTCCACAATTGCCGCGATGTCGACGAAGCCTACAAGCAGGCCGAACGAGCTGAGATCAAACTTGCTAAAGCCCAGACGAGGAAGATGCCTTTTTCTGTGAACTCTGCTCCTCGTACCAGTACCACGACGTCCTACTCCAAACCCATGGGTTCCTCAGCTGTCATGGCAGGTAAAACCCCAGCCAAACCATCAACCCCGGCCGTCACCCGACCACTCACTGGAAACCCCGGCCAAGGCATCTTGGGAAGCCGACCTGTTGTAGGACCCGATACCTGCTTCCGATGCTATCAGAAGGGCCATCGTGCCGCAGAATGCCCAAATCCTAGGGCTAGACCCGTCCATCTATGCACCACCGACGGCCCTGAATACCCCGACCCTGACCAGCAAGAATCCCCTGAAGAGAATCCGACTGCGTTGACCACTGACACCATGGGAGCCGATGACTATGAACCTCTAGGAGTGGATGGAGACGACTCTGGCCCGTTCCTGGTGATTGAACACGAAGACTTTCTCGCTCCCGACAGCGCACCCACAAACATTCTGCTCACCCCCGCTGTCCACGATGCTGATAGCTGGCTGCGACGCAGCATCTTCCGAACCACCTGCACCTCCGGAGGACGACGCTGTTCTCTAATCATTGACGGAGGAAGCGTTGAGAACTTCGTTTCCCAAGAAATGGTGGATAAGTTGGGTCTGCCAACACAACCACTCGAAAAACCGTACAGCGTGGCATGGTTTCGAGGTGGTACCCAAATCCCGATCCACCGTCAAAGCCTCGTTAGCTTCTCCATTGGTCCCACATATAAGGACGAGGTGTGGTGCCATGTAGCCCCTATGGATGTCTGTCATATACTTCTAGGGAGACCATGGCAATTTGACAGAGACACTGAACACCGAGGAAAACTGAACACTTATACCTTTCTCATTGACAAAGTTCGTGTCACCCTCAGGCCCCAGCGTGAAGCCCTTAGCCCTCGTCAGGTAGCTACACTCCGAGCTGCGACCACCCAAGTTGGTAACAAAACCCGATCAGACAAGCCTGCGACCACGGGCTCCGTGTTGTTGATGGAAGCCCAAGCATTCCAGCGTGAAATTCAAGAGAACTCCACCATCTATGCGTTAATGGGACGTGAAGTGGACAACCAAGAGGCCACTACACCTGAAGTCCCGCCTGAGATCAAGCCTATAATTCAAGAGTTCTCTGACATCATGCCTGAAGAGTTGCCTGAAGGACTGCCCCCGTTGCGAGACATTCAACATCACATTGATCTAGTCCCTGGAGCCAGCTTACCTCACCTACCCCATTACCGAATGAGCCCCAGTGAACATGAAGAGATGAACCGACAGGTTACCGACCTGCTGCGACGTGGGTACGTTCGAGAGAGTATGAGCCCCGTGGCGGTTCCTGCTCTGCTGACCCCGAAGAAAGACGGCACATGGAGAATGTGCGTGGACAGTCGAGCTATCAACAAGATAACGATTAAATATCGTTTTCCCATTCCACGCCTTGATGATATGCTGGATATGTTATCAGGTGCCAAACTGTTCTCCAAAATGGATCTCCGCAGCGGTTACCATCAGATTCGCCTCCGACCAGGAGACGAATGGAAGACAGCTTTTAAAACCAAAGAGGGTCTGTACGAATGGACGGTCATGCCCTTCGGCTTGTCTAATGCCCCAAGCACCTTCATGCGGACAATGAATCATGTTTTGCGACCCTTTATTGGCAAGTTTGTGGCCGTGTACTTCGATGATATCCTGGTCTACAGTTTGACCAAAGACGACCACCTGTCTCACTTGCGACAAGTCCTGGAAACCCTGAGAGACCAGAAACTGTACGTCCACCTCAAGAAATGCTCCTTCATGTCTGACACGGTCCTCTTCCTAGGATACATTGTCACCGCGGATGGACTCAAGGTTGATCCCTCCAAAGTCCAGGCCATTCAGAGCTGGCCCGTACCCAAAACACTCACGGAAATTCGAAGCTTCCTGGGATTAGCTTCATTCTACCGACGTTTCATTCGAAACTTCAGCACTTGTGCAGCACCGTTGGTAGATTGTACGCGGAAAGGCGCACTTGCCTGGACTCTCGAAGCAGAAACGAGCTTTCAAAATCTAAAACATCAATTGACGCATGCTCCTGTCTTGGCACTTCCCGACTTCACCAAGATTTTCGTGGTCGATTGCGACGCCTCACATGTCGGAATTGGCGCTGTCCTAAGCCAAGAAGGACGACCTGTCGCCTTCTACAGCGAGAAATTGAATGATGCCAGATCACGATACTCCACTTATGACGTTGAATTTTATGCCGTGGTTCAAGCTCTCAAGCATTGGAGACATTACCTGATCCAGCGTGAATTTATCCTTAACTCCGATCATGAAGCCCTGAGATATTTGAACTCCCAGAAAACTCTTAACAAACATCATGCCAAGTGGGTTAACTTCCTCCAAGAATACACCTTCCATCTCAAACACAAAGCCGGAACCCTGAACCGTGTGGCTGACGCGTTGAGCCGGCGAGCACATGCCCTGACCACGATGACCGTCAGCACGACAGGATTTGAAGCTCTCAAGGACCTATACCCCACTGATCCTGATTTCGGTCAAATTCATGCCGACTGTGTTGGTACTGGGCAGGACCCAACAGCCACTTTTGTTATTCATGAGGGTTTCCTATTCAAAGGCCACCAACTATGCATCCCGGCCACGTCCCTTCGAGAGAACTTAATTTCAGAATTACACAACGGAGGTTTAGCTGGACATTTTGGACGAGACAAAACTTTGACTCTACTCCAAGAGCGTTTTTATTGGCCGCAACTGCGCAAGGATGTGACAAAATTTGTACAGAAATGCCAAACATGTCAAAGATTCAAAGGCCACCGACAGAACACTGGACTATACACACCCCTGCCCATTCCTCTGCGACCCTGGGAAGACATCACCATGGATTTTGTGCTAGGATTACCCCCTCACTGTGCGAAAAGTTGACTCCATTTTTGTGGTGGTGGATCGATTTTCCAAAATGGCTCATTTCATTGCATGTAGGAAAACTTCAGATGCATCTCATGTCGCCGATTTGTTTTTTCGTGATGTCGTCCGTTTGCATGGTGTCCCTCGTTCTTTTACCTCGGATCGCGATACTCGGTTTTTGAGTCATTTTTGGCGCACTCTTTGGTCCCGTCTTGGTACTCGTTTGCAGTATAGCACCGCTTATCATCCACAAACAGATGGGCAAACTGAAGTAGTTAACAGGTCATTAGGAAATTTGTTGCGATGTCTTGCAGGGGACTCTCCGTCCAAGTGGGATCTAATTCTTCCCCAAGCTGAATTTGCATATAACAGTTCCACCAATAGGTCCACCGGAAAATCTCCCTTTGAGAGTGTGTACGGCTTTCCACTTACTCAATTCCTTGACCTAAAGCCCACAACCGTGCAAGGGAGAAGTAGTGCAGCTGCTGAAGATCTGGTCGAACATCTAACCCACATCCATACTGAAATCCGAGCCAAACTCCAATCTATGACCGAGAAATACCAGACCCAAGCCAACCTACACCGAAGAGAGAGCGAGTTCAGAGTTGGAGAGTTAGTGATGGTCCACCTGAAAAAAGAGAGATTTCCTTTGAGAGTCCACCAAAAATTGAGCGAACGAAGGATTGGTCCATTCCGAGTCCTCAAGAGGATTGGGACCAATGCTTATTTACTCGACCTGCCGCCAGACGTCCAGACATCGCCAGTATTCAACGTATCAGATCTTTTCTTATATCATGGAGATGAACAGACGGATGCCACTACTCCAACAGTTCCTGATGATGATATGCGCCACACGCCAGCCGCCACCGATGCCGATCAGATTGAAGATATTGCAGATATCCGCGATATGACGACTAGACGTGGTCTCTTCCGACGATATCTAGTCAAATGGAAGGGACGATCTCTTACCGATTGCACCTGGATCGACGAAGACGAACTCCAACAACTCCGCCCCGATATACTTCAGAACTTCCACGATGCCATCTCGACGGAGCGAGATTCTTTTCAGCAAAGGGGAGTTGATGCAGCATGATAGCAACTTAATTTTAGTAGACATTTATCTAATCCAATTAGTATTTATTTTGTTTTATTTATTTCACATGTAAAAGGCTCATTATAAAAGGCCTCTTTTATAATTTTTCCTTTGATTTCTTCTTCCCTAATTTTAGGGATTTGTTGCTCCTTTTGTGGGGGAGTAGCCTCTATAAAAGGGCTCCCTTTGTATTAGTTTTGATTAAGTTGAATAGAGATTAAATTTTCCCCCATCCCTAATTTCTCTCTCTCTCTCCCTCTCTCTCTCGATCCCGCATCCCCTCTCCCCTCCCCGATTCCTTCTGTCTCCCCCCCCCCCCGTAACCCTACTCCCTCCCCGCCGCATCCGGTTCCCTTCTTTCCCCATCGCCGAACCCACCGCCCTCTCCCACTTCTCGCGCCGTTCTTCTCCCCTCTCCCTCTCTCGAAATCCCTCTCTCCCCGATACCCTCTTCCCGCAGCCCTAACTTCTTGCCGCCGCTTCTGTCACCCTCCCCCGCCCGCATCTCTCGGCCCCGATCCTGCTCGCCCAGCCGCCTCGCCAACTCCGCAAACCCACCCCTCCCTCTCCTCTCGCCGCTCTCCCGCTCCCCTCCTCCCCACGCCATCGCCACTTCCCTTTTCCCATCTCCCGCCTGCATTTCCCATTCCCAAAACCGTATACAGCCAGCCCCGCCCCCCCCTCCTTCCGTGCATCAACCTCGCGACGACGCCTGCCTCGGCATCGCCTGCCGCAGAACCTTCCCGCGCCAACCTTCGTCCCCCACCGGCCCTGCTCCCCTCTCTTCTCCCGCACCTCCCTTCCCGCGATCTCAACCCGCCACCACCGCCCGACAAAGCCACTGATCTGTCGCTATCACGCCGGATTAGTTGCAGCCGCTCTCCCATCTCTACGGATAACGACCAGATCTGAAGTGCGCCGGAACTCCCTTGCAAATTGTGGTAAGAGCGCCAGTTTACCATATTTCTACTGCAGAATTGTTAGTTGTGGATTGGTATATTGCTGGTTTAGTTTGGTGAAGCGTTGAGACTCCATTTCGTGCAATATTGTGATAATTTTCTAGGAACTTTTAACTCGTCAGTTTGCCCTGAAATCGTGGAATAACTTGTGCTAGTAACTGCCTAACTACTGCCATCCGCTGCTGATTTTTGCGCGTCTCATATCATTTTAGTTGTTCTTGTCGTCGATTCCATTAATTGCACGTTTAGAATTGCTCATTTGGTCCGCTATCTAAGTAGGTTGCATCAGCCTTAGGCCGCAATGCTTCCATTGTAGGGTTCATGGTCACCGTGATGCTGAATATTTTGTGCCCCCTAGGTGTTTCACGTGTAACAGTTGGGGTCATCGGAGATTCGAGTGCACGTTGTTTCAATCAGAATTCAAGAGGCAACCATGTGACAAGGATCCTCTTCCACCTCCACATTAATCCATAGGATTCATTGAGAGCAAGCTCGATGTTGATCGTTCCTTTGCGACAATGGTGATAGGTAGCATGGGGGCTCTTCAAACCCAACAAAGGAGGACTTCCTTATAGGTATACTATTGAGAAAAGGCTTTGATTTTGGTGATGTCGTTGCAGAAGTGAAGGGGCGCTTGGGGGAGGGCTTTTGTGGGGATGTCGCATGTCTTGATGATCAATATCTTGTTATGTGCATGGTCTTTATCCTTTGAAGTGTCAGATGCTATTGGGAGAGGATATGTTTTTTGTTTTTTTTTTTGGGTGGGGGGTGAAGTGGTGAAGACCTCATTTCACTGATAGGGAGCATTTGAGTGTGTGCCTTCGAACGGTGAGGGTTACAGCCTTACAGGGGTTTGTTTCTTGTCCAAAAATCATGGCTCGCTGAGGGAGGCCCTTAGAGAACTGGGTGAAGTGATGGAGGTTCATTCCGACATGGGACCAAAATATCGAGCGATATGGCAATATGGGGTCTTTTCAGGTCATTCATTCACAAAAGCTAGTCGATATATGCGAAATTTCGATGAAATATTGTATTGAATTGGGATCGATATGGAAGCTGATATCGATATTTAAACACTTGCTCCTCCATTGCCACCTAGTGTAGATGGGATTAGTTGTGTTGCATGTGGTTATGGAAACCATGGCTCCTTTTTCACCGACGGGGGCGGAGGTGCCATCGGAGAAGAAGGTTATTCAGCCGATGACTTTGGTTGAACAGCCGGTAACAAGGTCTTTTGCCTGCATGGAGAGTACAGTGGAGATTGTGGATACGTCTGTTGAAAGGACGGTAGAGGAGGCATTGGATTCCACAAGGATTGCAGAGACATCGTTGGATCAGTCGTTGGAGGCATCACTCAAATTTCCATAGATCACGAAGGGGACCATGGATCATGGAGCAATATCAGGAGCGATCACTCAAAATCTTTTTAGAATCGAGAATATCCTAATGGTCGATTCGGTAGTGCAGGAGCAGTTGAATTCTCTGGAGGTGGCCGAGGCGACATCAGCTTTTAGGGTTTCTTCTGTTACATGTGTTGCCGAGAGATATTGGAAGGGGATTACTCGAACATGGAGGTAAACCCGACCCAGATTGAGGCGGTCTTCTCGAGTCGTGGAAAGGATCTGATCCAAGATAAGAGCTCAGATCTTGGGTTGGATCCGGAACGTTATAATGAGGGTTGTTGGGAAAAGACGTTGCGGATTGAAAACACCGCCACCTTCTTGATGTCACTTGTACGCTTCTTGTCCAGGGTTGTGCTCCACACTCGTTCTGGGGCGATGTGGTTCTTAATGCATGTTATCTCATTAACCGCATGCCCTCGTCTGTGTTAGGGGAGAAGATACCTTTCTCCCACAGTTTTCCTAACAAGGAGTTGTTTTCCCTAACTCCATGTGCCTTTGGGTTTGTGACATTCGTTCACCAGTTGTCTCCAAGGGTTGACAAGCTCTCTTCTAAGGCTGTCAAATGTGTTTTTGTCGGGTATTCCAGGACTCAAAAGGGGTATCGTTGCTATGATCTGTTGCGTCGGAGATATTATGTCAGTGCAGATGTCACATTTTTTTAGTCAGTCCTGTTTTTCTCTCCTACATGTGACAGTTTGGTGCCATCAGATATAAATGATGAAATCTATATTCCTCCTCCACCCTTGTATGTGCCACAACAAGCTCCTATATCTCCACCACCGATCCCCATCACCACCACCATCTCCACCACCGTCACCACCTCCCACATCTTTGGCTCCTCCTCTACCATGCCACTATAGTCGACGGCCAGCCCCTGCTCATGATCATGGTCAATCATCAAACATGCCCTAGGTTTGTTCTGATGACATTATTTCTAATGATGGGACTGACGGCATTTCTCAGCATGAACAGGCAGGGGATAACATGGATGTTGGTATAGTTGATGCAGATCTTGATTTGCCAATTACGCTAAGGAAGCAGAAGAGGTCATGTGCGTCATATCCGATTGCTTCTCATGTTACCTTTGAGCATCTGGCAGGAGATTTCAGGAGATTTGTAGGTGCTTTATCTGCTGTGAATATTCCAAGGACTCACCAGGAAGCATTAGCTGATAGTAGATGGCGTCTGGCTATTGAGGAAGAGATGGTTGCCCTTCAGTCGAGACGTACTTGGAGTCTTGTTCCAGCTCCTACTAGGGCATTTATTGTGAGTTGCAAGTGGGTGTTTACTATGAAGCATAATGTCGATGGTAGTATTGATAGGTACAAGGCTCAACTGGTTGCTCGAGGCTTTACTCAAACGTATGGGATAGATTATCTTGACACGTTTTCTCATGTTGCTCGACACTCTACCTTACAGATTCTTTTATCTGTTGTTGTGATTCGAGATTGGCCCCTAGTTCAATTAGATGTCAAAAATGCATTTTTATATGGTGATCTTCAGGAAGAAGTTTACATGCAGCAGCCACCTGGATTTACTGTTGAGGGGGAGTGTGTACAGGTATGCATGCTTCATAAGACGATCTATGGCTTAAAGCAGAGTCCAAGAGTTTGGTTCCAGAAGCTCTCAGATTTGTTTGAGAAGCAAGGGTTCAAAAGGTCAAATGCAGACCATTCGCTCTTTGTACAGAGGATATCCAAAGGTATGACTGTCATTATGGTGTATGTTGACGATATACTCATTACAGGAGATGATATGCAGGGAATAAAAATAGCAAAAGAATTCTTGGGCCGTGAATTCGTTACCAAGGATCTAGGAGTACTGAGATATTTCCTTGGATTGGAGTTTGCTAGAAATGAACAAGGACTCGTGATGACTCAGAGGAAATATGTCACTGACTTGCTAAGTGATACAGGTATGCTTGGGTGTCGACCTGCTTTTACACCAATGGATCCAAGCATGAAGATGCATAATGATGATACTGAGGAGCATGGCCTCAAATTTCAGCGAAATTCGGTCGAATTTCTGTCGAATATCGATATCCAGTCGAAAACGAAATTCAACCGAAATGACCGAAATATGGGGGTGCTAGTACAAAAAATGACCGAAATTTCGGTCGAAATTCCACCGAAATTCCATCGAAATTCTGTTTTGGTCGATACCGAAATGGTGACCGAAACCGACATTTAAGGCCTTGCTGAGGAGGTTGATAAAAGAAGGTACAGAGAATTGGTAGGGAGGCTTCTTTATGTTACTATTACCAGACCAGATATTACATTTGCAGTAAATAAAGAGAGCCAGTTTATGGAGCAACCTCGCCAGGTACACATGGACGCCATACATATGATACTAAGGTACCTTAAGTCATCTCCAGGTGCAGAATTGATGTTTAGAAAGAAGGGCACTATTACTATCTCAGCATGTGCAGATGTAGACTATGCAGGGTGCCCGAAGGATAGAAAGTCTACATCAGGCTTTGATATATTCGTTTGGGAGTCACTTGTCTCATGGAAACATGGCCTTAAATTTCGCCGAAATTCGGCCGAATTTCGGTCGAATTTCGGTTTCGGTAGGTGACCGAAATTCGACCGAAATGGATATATCGGTCGGCATTTGGGGGGGTCTAGTTCAAAAAACCACCGAAATGACCGAAATTTCGGTCGAATTTCGACCGAAATTCGGCCGAAATTTCGTTTCGGTCCCTCACCGAAACGAAACCGAAATCCGACTTTTAAGGCCATGCATGGAAAAGCAAGAAGCAAACAGTAGTTGCGAGATCTAGTGCTGAATCGGAGTATAGAGCTATGACCCAAGCATGTGTAGAAGTGATGTGGGTTCGCGCAGTTCTGACAGATCTACATATAGATGTTCCTCTTCCCATGTCACTAGAATGTGACAATCAGGCTGCATTATTCATTGCAAACAACCCCGTATTTCACGAGAGGACGAAGTACATTGAGGTGGATTGCCATTATTTCCGTGATATGATCCAGAAAGGTTTCATTTCTACAACCCATGTCAGCTCGGGAGATCAAACGACAGACATTCTTACCAAAGATTTACTTCGAGGTTCCTTCCAGAAGTGTCTATCCAAGATGAGCATGATAGATATATATGCTCTATCTTGAGGGGGAGTGTAGAAGTTTAGTTTATGTTTCTGTATCTTTTATTTATTGTTCTTTTCGTTTGTCTACCGTATGTAATTTGCTCATAGACCTCTCCCAAAATAAGAGAGTCTAGGGCTCAAGGAATAAACACAACGCTTGTTTTTCCCAACAATATATATGACATGCACGAAAGCCGTCTGTAGTGGGGGCATGATAAACATGAGCACCCCCTTCAATATGTTCGTCAAAAACTTTGCCACAATTAGATAAATCCCATTAGAAAGTGCCATAGTTATGAAATCATCCACATTGGCAAGAATGTCCCTTTTAGTTAGTAATACATGCAACGCTTTGTTGATACGCTTGAAGCCCAAGTTCCCTACCCAGAATTCCATGATAACTGCCAATACATATTCCCTCACTAGGTTCCAGAATACCTTCTAGAAAAAACCAAGATCCCGTTTGATCATGGTGCCACATCCTCATTCAAATCTGCAACTGCTCTCCAAACCTCTTGTTGGGAGACACCACTCATAAGATCCTCCGCATGGGTCGATGAGATCTTCATGCACACCTTCCGGACCATCTCCAAGGTAGAGATGCACGCCTTCTTCTAGCCTAATGGAAAAAATCAGACATTGATTTGCCCTAAGTCTTTGTTGCCTTTTGCCACTTGAGCATCCACTCTCAGTTCTCGAATTAATTTTCTACTACTTCTATGGCTAGCTAAGGCATAAAAGAATGATGTGTTCGCATCTCCCTCGAAGCCACTTAGCTCTAGATCTCTGCCTCCATTCAGTGGCATGCTTCCTATCATCCTCAAAGACAAAGAATGTTGTGTTCGCATCTCCCTCTCGAAGACACAAAGAATACATTTACGCAATAGAGTAAAAAACCAATGATTGTGTACAAAAAAATCAAATAAAATCGACAAAAAACTGAAATTTTATTGTTTTTAAGGATTGATTACGTTGCCTCTTTGATTTTTTGAAAATCAATCTTTTCAATTCAGAATCCAGACAGCATTCCCTTCAATATTACCGATATTATCAAACCAACTGAACTACGATAATGAAACAATGCTTGAACTAACATAATGTAAACAATTTAGGAAGATGCGTCAGCATCAATCACAATGTAAATAAAATTGAACTTACAATAAATAATTTGGGGAAAATGTCAATGCAACAACAAAATAACTTAAAATGAGAATCCAAGGTCACCAACAAGAAGGAACCTATCAAGCAGTTGACTGTCGGAAGCAAAGGATAATGAACGGCGATAAGAAGCAACAAGGGAAGAGGAGGAGGAGGATGTGAGCAGCTACAATGGAGGCAAAGGCAGAGGCGAGCAGCAACAGAGGAGGTGGAGGCATGCAGCACCCAAGGCAAGCAAACGAGTTAGCCAAAAATGGCAAGCAACAAGGCAAGACCGATGATGGCAAGGGTTTTCCGGCTATACAAAGAGCGGCAAGAGAGCACAAGTAGAAGTGTTACAGGGTGATTGTAACGTAAGGTTAATAGGATCTATCCAAATCAAATACCCCTGTTTGGGTGCATAATGATGTTTACATGGACCACACATGCGTCCAAAGTGTGCATAAGGGACCGATTAGGAAAGCGGCATGTAATCGCTTTCTGAACACTACTTGTTCCTCCAAATTACCAAGGAATTGTCAATATCAGATCGTTGTGCAATGATCAACAAACTAGGCTGACTAGTTAGATTGACTATGCGCTTCAAGGAGTGATTGAATTGAATATTTCTATTTAGTGACTAGTCCAGTAGTTGGGTTACCAAGGAAGAATGACGACTTTTTATTATATTTTATTAGTCTACCTAAATTTTTAAATTAAAATAAAAGTGAGATGCATAGCGCAACTTATTTCAAAATAACAAGTTATTCAAAATACAATATTTTCCACGAGTAATCCCATTACTCCTTATTCTTTATTCATTGACCTTCCCTACTGAGAAATGTATAGAGTGACTTTTGCAACCTTGCATGGAACTCTGTCATTATATATACGAGTGGTAAAATCAATTGAAGGAAACTCAAGCTCGATCGACTCACACTTTTCCCACATCCCATCATTCCATCAAACTGTAGAAGTAGTGGAAGAGGCAACTTGGAATCATTTTCTGTTATTGTGCACACATTGTTTCATTTATCTATCATAATATACCTCTGCAGCACTAAAAAAATTTTTGACGAAAGAGAAAAAAGGGCCTCCACCGTATAGGTGTGTGCCCAAAAACTGCACCATTTAACAACAAAATTATTACAATACTAATCATGTACGGTGTAATAAAAAATTATAAGTTTCAACTCGCACTTATGGCATGCGTCACCACATTTTCCATGTAGAACTTATATTGTCGAAACACCACCCCATTTCTAGCCAACCAAAGGGCACATATCATAGCCACGTATTCCAATCTCTCATTCTCCAACCCATTCCCGTCCTCCCTAATGGATCTCCAAAAATCAATGACATTGTCGGTACAAACCACATTACTCCCAAAGATAGTCCAAGCTGCCACAGAACTCCTACAATCGAAGAAAAGGTGGTCAGCGTCATCCAAAACCACCAAGCATCGGAGGCACACCGGATCTGACATCAGCACAAATCATGAGAATGTGTCCTTGGTTAGCAGCCTTCCTCTTCTGAATAGGTAGAGAAACACCTTCACACGAGCTGAAACATTCCACCTCCAAATTCTCCTGCAATCCAATAGGTAGAGAAACACCTTCACACGAGCTGAAACATTCCACCTCCAAATTCTCCTGCAATCCACCACATACACCCCTAGGTCAAACGTCAAAGGACCCACCAAGGCCTTGTATGTCTTCCCCACCATGAAGGAACCGTCACACGAGGTCCAACAGTCAGTGTTGTCATAGGGCCCGGTCAATGCCTTCAACTCCTCTAAAAGCACCATGAGCTCCTCCAAGCGTTGATCAGAGAGATCTGATCTAAACTGCATAAACAAAGAGTGCCCATCCCAAGCCTATGCCACCGAGAAATCAGGGTTAACCGCCATAGCCTTTAGTCGCAGGAACCTCACCTGCAGAGGCCCACCTTCACTCCAATCATACACCCAAAAACTAAAAGCCAGTGCCATCCCCCAAACTGGTCTCAGGAATGGTCGGATCTCATGTGTCACGTTGCAAACACCTCTCTAAAAGTACGAAGGTGGTAGACCATACTCACCAGCACCCGGAAACGAGAGGCCAAGTCCATAGATTTTACGGATCAAGTCACACACCAGATTGTCGTAGTCGCCCCAGATGTGAGCGACACACTTGCTCAACAACGCTTTGCTCATCTCTTCCAAGCTACGCACACCGAGGCATCCATCCTCCTTCGATCATGCCACCGTTTTCCAACTCACCGAAGGGAAGCCATGTGATTAACCGATCGACGACCAGAAAAATCGTCTCATAATGGACTCGAGCTTCTTTCGTACCCCTGCAGGCATCAGGCGAGAGGATAAGAAGAAAATTGGGATAGCAGAAAGAACCGATCGCAGCAACACCAGTCTGTCTCCCCTAGATAGACAGACAGAATTCCAACCAACCAGTCTCTGTTCCAATTTCTCAATAATTGGTGACCATTCCGTGACACGCAACCAGTTTCATGTCGCAGTAGTAGTTCCCTACATGGCGAGCGCAGCCAGCCAGCACACATCTATCTCCTCATCTACCAGGCCAAACGGAACAAACTCATATTTGTCCATATTCAGCATCAGTCCTGAAACAGCACCAAACATGTCCAAACCCATAGATATCCCCTTGCAACTCTCAACAACACCCTCGGCAAAAAGAATCATATCGCCCACATACTACACAATGAGGATAGAAAGATCCTCCCTCGAGTAGCCACTGCAGAAACCCCCCAACACGGCTCCATCAACCATGACCATCAAAGCATCGGTCGCAAGAACAAATAGAAGTGGTATCATGGGACACCCCTGCCGGACCCCACGTTGCGACTGAAAATACCCCTTATGGCTGCCCATTCACCAGGATTGCATACGAGGTAATCGTGACACACCTCTTCATCCACGAAATCCACCTATTAGGGAATACACACCTATGGAGAGAGGCTCAAAGAAATCACCAATCGACACAATCGTAGGCCTTCGAAAAATCCCCTTCCAAAGAACTCATTTCACTTTCCTCCTACGCCAATCAATAACAATCTCAAAAGCAGTAATTACACTGTCCGTAAGAAGTATGCCAGGTAAGAATGTGCTCTGAGCTGGCGAAATGATCTTGCTCAGCACTCCCCTAAGTTGGTTGGCCAGTAGCTTTGCCATGATCAGATAAATCGCATTGGGTAACGTAATCGGCATGTAGTCTTCAATTCTTGTAGCAGCATCCTACTTGGGAAGTAGGAAAATAAACGATATGTTGATCCGGTTAAAGCCAAAGTTTTTCTCGGCAAACCCCATCACTACACCATTACCTCTGCAACAATCAGATCCCAGAACTCCCTAAAAAAGAAGATTGGAAAGTCATTTGACACGGGGCACTCATCCTAATTAAGGCAAAACACAACCTCATGAACCTCCAACAAGTCAAATGGCCTCACCAACCCCTTCGCATCCCGATCAGAGATCTGGCTCACCCCAACACCCAACTACAATAACCCATTGAAGGGAAGGTGTCTGCTCATTCCCTTGAAATAATTTGTCCCGATGACCGCGACCTCCCCCTTCCCATGCAAGGCCTCACCCCCTACCTCAACCGAGTGGATCATGTTCTTCACCCTTCTACCATTAGCAAGAATCTCGTATCAGCATCATCCTCCTTAATCCACTTCCGTCACGACCTCTGTCTCCACTCATACTCCCTCTTCATGTCCTCCTCCACATCAAGCTCCATGTCGTCCTCCAGAGAATCCAATCTTACAAGCTCCTCATGCGCCTAATTTCTCGCCAGCTCATGTTCCTTGCGAGAGTCCCTCCTGAAACTAGCTAATATGTTCCATAATGCTATCAATTTTAATGCAAGACGAGCCGTAGCCGACCCCTCCACCTGCAGCTCTGACCAGAAAATGTTCACCATGTCATGAAAATCGTCCTCCAGCGTCCAGCACCACCCAAGCTAAACATCTCCAAAGACTCAATAGATAGCAGAAAGCAATCGATGCATGATCGAGACGAAGAGTTGCTCCATGTATAGCAACAGTTAGCCCCATCCAGTACATCCAAGGCAAGCTCCTCTACAACCTCCGTGAAAAACAGGACTCCACGTCAAGCGCACCTCTCCCACCTGGCCTATCTTCGGTGTATAGTGTGACATTGGAATCGCCACCCACCAGCCATGACATCTCCGAAAATATGCGCCTAATCTCCCGCAACTCCTCCCATGGCGCCTCATTTGTAGATGTCCTCGCCACTCCATACACTGAAGTAACTATAAAATGGGAGTGGGTTGCATTGCTCACCAAGGAAACCGAGACCGAATGAACCAAGATTAACTCATCAGCGAGATCAAATAGGCCCCCATTCCATGCAACCACAACACCACACGCACTACCAACTACCAGACAAGACCCGAAATCAGTGAGATGGGGCCCCAATGTGGAACTCCATCTAATTGATTCCCACCAGTCGATCTTAGACTCCTGACAAGCCGCGTCGGTCTTCCACATAGCCAACATAGAATCTACCGCCAACAGCTTTTCTGGTTGACCCAAGCCCCGTACATTCTAGGATAGAAACTTCATTGGGAGATCGAGGAGGTAACCCTCGCCATTTGCACCCACACTCTCTCAGTTTCCGTCAATTCAAAACCCCTTTCTACCACAACCCCCACTTCCACCGTCACCGAGGCCTCTCCCATGTTTTCGTTTCCCCGACCATCGTTGTTGGACGGAATCCCAATGTATCGATGCCTTCCTAAGTCGAAGTCGAGTTTCCATCATCAAACCTCCACCCACAACAACTGCCCTTTCATGGTCCTTGCCTTCTCGCTCCTGTTCAGGCAACTTCATCTCCCATTCCAGTGTAAGAGTGTGATGTCGTTTGCGCGAAAAAGATAGCAAATTCTCAAAACGTCGAATGCTAACACATTCGAGGTCACCTTCGATAAGGAGCAGCTCTCAGCAACACCCCTACCTTTTGTATGGCATAGCTGGACCACCCCCGCTTCGGAAGAGCTCCACCTCATTCTAATTTCAGCCCCATATGCCCGCCAGCGCCTCTGATATGCAACCGCGTCAAGGTTTCCACTCTGTCCATGTCGCCATCATTTTGCAAAGTATAACATGTCATGGCGTGAAAGTGAACCCCATGTCCTCAGCCACCACTGTCGTGGTGTCACCCCTTTGTTGCTCCAGAGTTCCACCTACAACCAGCTATTGCAAGATTAATGGTGGGTTCCCAAAGGAGCTCCCTCCGAATGAAGGATCCGAAGCAGAGAAGCTTGACCCGGATGTAGAGTTTGTGTCAAGAATCGAACTCGAAAATTGGACTTTGATATACGAAATGGGGGAGCCCGATAACCGCCTACTCAGGTTCAGGAAGGAGGCATAGCCAACCGAGAAGGAACCCGTTTTCGATATGGGCAATGGCCCGATTCCTACGAGGAGGAGCCAAACAGAAGCGACCATGCATACACACGAGCGGTGCTAGGCTTTGCAAGAAGGGCATACTCGCTTCGGTTCTGCCATAATCAGCGTCGATTGGGCTTCCCGCCAATGAATGTGCCCCTTCACATTTTCCAATGATCGTCGGAGTTGACGTCGGCACGGGGCCCCCTTCAACGAGCGTCAGCCACAACGCAACCGAGCTTCTTCTGATTCACAGCGATGCGCGAAAGGGGAGTGAGGGATCGATCCCCTCAATGCCACCACGACCTCGAAGCCTTCCCCCGATCAAAGTCTCGAGCTACAGATCCTCACTACCTCCTCGACCTCCTGCAGAGCTTCCCTCAAGACATCTATCTTCCTACATTGCAATGGAATCCCAACCAACGAAACTCTCCGCTCGATATCCTCCCTTCCCGAGCCGCCGTCCATGAAGCGTGGTCGTCGCCATACACTCATACCCCCTCAACACCAGTGGCTACAGGTATCAGAGCATTGTTGCAAACCTCTTGGGCGCTTTCCGAAGACATGCCCCTGATGCACAACAGGCTTCCGTGCAGCCAGATTGCGTCTACACATGTGACTTCCTCCTTTATCGCATGTATTCCATCACGGATCTACGTTGATGCAGAAGATGGAATTGCAACGGATAAAAAAAATGATTTTTGATGGTGGATTTTTGGTGGAAGAAGAAAATAGAGGGGTTGAGAAGAGAAGCTCGTCGGGAACACGAGGGGATGGAGAAGAGAATACGTGCAGACCACGCAGGGGAGAAAGAGAGAGACGGAGATAGAGATAAAGATCTCAATTTTTCATAATCACTGAACTGTCTAAAACAATGGGCCCTCATCCCTTTATATAGGAGGGATGAGATTACAAAAATAGGAATTAAATTCAAATTGACAACTAATTATCCTAAATAGACTCTAACTAATTAACCGACTAACTTCCTAATGTGAATAATAAAGCTAATTGAGATCACACGCGATCTCTTTATTTAAACTAAAAAAATGCGACGACAAGAAAAATGCGACGACATAATTAATAAATGCAGCCCTATATTTTGATTCCACGCTGCATCAACTCTCCTCCGCTTTAAAAATTCGTCTCTCGACGAATTGCTTGATCTTCGCACGCCGTTGAAGAACTCGATCTTAAAATAGCAGCCTCAGATTCCCCTAATTAGATCAATTTCAACGTTACGTTTGTAGTTTTTCCCAATTGGAGGGCATCTCTGCAATTTTCGTACCCCTTCATTTGTTAATTTGCCATTTGAATATAAGCTTTTGTAGGGGGACCTTTCATGCATTTTTTTCCACTTAACTCCCAATCCCACTTTTTATGGGATTCGGCTACCGTGGGGAGGGAGCCCCCTGTTAGGGTTTCTCTTCTCTTCAATTGACGGCGATGGCGGCGGCCAGGACTCAGCGGCGGCGCGCGGGCCTGGAACGGTGGAGCGTCGCGCGGCGCTGGGGCGCGGCGTGGGCGAGCTCACGCACGGAGGCGGGCAGCCATCGCGCAGGTGCGTGGCGATGGTGGTGGTTGATCTCGCCCGGAGGTAGAGGCAACTGGGGGCAGTGGCAGCGGCGGCTGGGTAGTCGCAGGGGACGTTGGGGGAGGGGGGGGGGTTCGGAGGTGGTAGTCGGGTTTGGCGGCGAGGAGTGGTGTATGCAGGGAGGGGCGATGGCGAGAGGGGGCGGAGGCGCGAGGGCATCGGTTGGTGGTGGTGCGGCTTGGTGCACGAGAGGAGGTATGGGGGCAGGGGCGTGGGAGGGTAGCGTGGGAGGGGAAGGCGGTGGCGCGCAGGGGGGTTGTGGGTCTGTGGGAAGGGGCGGCGGCGATGTGGGTGGGGCAGGGTTGGGTGTTGGGGCAGCGGAGGGCGTCGGCGGTACTGGGGGCATGGCCGGGGCCATAGGTGCGGCGAGGATGGTGGGTGGGGTCCCCGCAAGGGTGGTGGATGGGATGTGGGTCGATTCTGGGGGGGTTTGCAGGTCTAAAATTACCTGGACAGCACTCGGATCGACCTTTTTTCCTCCCGAAATGGCCTGGACAGCGGTCGGTTCGTCGTTAACGGCGAGATTTTCGTCTTCAAATTCGGTGTCGGTGATTGGTGTCGCTGAAGCCTTCGATTTGGCGGCACGTAGGGTCTTGAAGTCGGCCACACAATCTCGAAACTTTGACTGGAAAATTTGGAAATCACACAGTATACCCATCATCTCCTTGTTGTAGACGTCGTTGGCTCGTCGTTTTCGTTCCGACAAACGATGGTCCTTCGATGCATGCCGGTGCGAACGTCTGGACGGATCGTTAGATCGTGAGGACGATCTGTAGGCCATGCTCTGATACCAAAGGATGCAGAAGATAGAATTGCAACGGATAAAAAAATGATTTTTGATGGTGGATTTTTGGTGGAAGAAGAAAATAGAGGGGTTGAGAAGAGAAGCTCGTCGGAAACACGAGGGGATGGAGAGCGTCAAAAAAAAACACGAGGGGATGGAGAAGAGAATACGTGCAGACCACGCGGGGGAGAAAGAGAGAGACGGAGATAGAGATAAAGATCTCAATTTTTCATAATCACTGAACTGTCTAAAACAATGAGCCCTCATCCCTTTATATAGGAGGGATGAGATTACAAAAATAGGAATTAAATTCAAATTGACAACTAATTATCCTAAATAGACTCTAACTAATTAACCGACTAACTTCCTAATGTGAAATTCATAATAAAGCTAATTGAGATCTACGCGATCTCTTTATTTAAATTAAAAAAACGCGACGACAAGAAAAATGCGACGACATAATTAATAAATGCAGCCCTATATTTTGATTCCACGCTGCATCATACGTCAACACATTCTCATCACCCCAACCAATCTTGCAAAAATCGGCCGACTAATCTGATTAGTCAGTCCGACTAGTCGACTCGACCATGTAATCGAGTCGGCTAGGCCAAATCGGCCTATAATCAGGTGTTCCTGATTAATCGAGCGACTGATCAGCATAATCGATCGATTAATCGGTCGCTTTTGGCATACAGAAATGGTTGGATTGTAGGTGGGTTTTGGTCCAACCTGAATACCCATTAATGGTTAAGTGGGGGCTTATTGTTTGACAGAAAGCTTCTCCCATGATTTTCTCCATCATGATACCCTAAACCACCTCCAAACCCAAGCGATCGCATGCTACTGATCCTCCTTCAACACCGATCGTCATCCTCTCCTCCTCCATCACTTCTAGTTGCTACTCCGACGCCTCATTGGTCACCGCGAGTCCTCCTACGTGTTCTCCTTGGGACATCTGTGTTCTCTCTGCAACTCGATTAGGGTTTTTTCCATTTTTTTCTTTTGTTTTTCTTGTTGTGTTTATCACTTTAATGCTTATCTTAGATGTTATTGCTTAGATTTTCTCTACTAATTTGCATGTTGGTTAGTTTGTTAGGTATATTAGGAGTAGAAACTCCATTTTCATAATGATGGCATGTTGATTAACTTATATGAGTTTAACATTGTGTTTACTATTATCTAAATGTTGGTTAACTTAGATATTTCTTGCATATTTGCATGTTGGTACTTGTTAGGTTATTTTAGGAGTAAAAACTTAGATATTCTTTCTGAATTGCATGTTGATTAGCTTATATTAGGTTAGAATTGCGTCTATTACGCCCTAAACATTCGCTAACTTAGATATTTCTTGTTGATTTGTATGATGGTTGGCTTACTTACCTTTGAGATTGATGATTAGCCTTGTGTTAGTTAATTTGTAACTTCAACTTGTGATTTTGTTTGTTGATTAGGAAATTCAACATTGTGTTCTTAACTTGCTTCGTTTTTTTCTTCTCTTTCTATATTTTTTTAAGCTCTTAAAAATATTAAAACTGCTAAATATATGAAAAGAAATGAGTATATGTATCAAAAAATGATTTATATATTTAAAATAATTAAAAAATCAAAACCAACTAATACCCAACTAAATCTGATTACTCTCTCGACTACCGACTAATCCTTAGTCAGTGACCATGCCGACCGAGTACCGACTGCTGACTTCTGCAACATTGCCCTCAACCACCACAAGATTTGCCAATGGGTCTTCCGTTGTCGAGCCCTTCGTCAACCTCGATAGGAGAGTTGCACGTTCCACCGCAGATATAGGTTCCAAAATCGACACCGATCTGTCCTCGAAAACGTGCTTCTGTGAAGGTATCTTCCTCAACCAAGACCCAACAACCGTGCAATCATACCGCGTGCGGCACAAATGATCGCATCATAAGCATAGTTGCTCTGTTGCCTTGCACGCAAAAGAAACATGGTCGATCGAGTCGAGCCACATATGAAGCACCATTTCTTTGCCTCGCACGTGGCCTTCAGTGCTCGCTTCCATGGCCCATCTCCAGCTATCTCCTCCATCACCACGTCCTCTTTCATGACGCCCCTGCTCCCCTCATTATAGGTGGCGCTCCGATCAGCCTCTTGGATCCCCTTCCTTTTCCTGGCAGCCTCCCCTCGGCTCCCGCTTCTATTTCCATTCCCTCTCCCACTTCCATCTCTGCTCCCTCTCCCGCCCTCGCTCTTCATTCTGAGATTCCTCTAATGTTGATTATCCATGTAGCACTAAAATTGTCTTGTTATCAAATTTAAGGATGCCGAGTCTCACAGCTTTAGGAAAAGAATATTGGTTCTCACACGATGTGGAAACAATGCCTCCTTGAACCTAGAAATATGCATTTGTGTCTTCTGACTCTTCTCACGCATGTCGTCACTCGCACGCTTCCCACATCTTATCATTCTATCAAACCGGAACATTGTAGAAACTGGTCCTCAGGGAAAAAGAACTAACATCATAACATGATGAAATGGCAGGATTCTTTTCACAAGAGATTCTACTTAAAATCTAGCTCTCATTTGCTAACATCAGTGTCTAATACCAACTTCCTAACAATGTATCAATGTGTAAAGGTGTAAATCCCTTTCACCATATCCATTTCAACATAAGGAACCATCTGAGTATGAACGTCGACATTATTGCATGTTCCATAAAACACAAAATCAACAGAAACTAAAAAGATATCAAAATTCTAATGTCGTAATATAAATGCAAACCAGCTGCATCTCCAGAAGATTGTCCCTTTGCCTGCGCCTGCACAGCATGAGCCTGAAGTGCCTGTGCTGCAACAATCGCCTGGGCCGCAGCCATTGCAGCTGCCGAAGGTGCCATGGGTGCCTGGCTCAATGTACCCATACTCGTTGTTGCCGCTAAAGCTGTCATCAAAAGATTATGGGGTGGGTGTGAAAACTTGCAGTCACTCTTCCCACATCTCCCACTCAGGTACTCCCTACACACTTCCCCCAGAGTAGCCCCAATCCCCGGAAGCACCACTCCACCAGAAGCTCCAGCTGCAAGCCCTGGGATCATACCCACCAAACCGGGAAACGCTCCAGAAACTGTTCCCGAGTAATTTGGCATATTCGGCATTGTCTGATTCACCAGATTGGGATACGCTGCAACTGTCCCAGTCACCCCCACGGTCCCCGCAGCCGTGCCCGCACTGAAGAACACCGGGAACGGGCTCCCCATGATCGCCCTCCCCTCTAACTCGACGTGCACCATATAATTCCCGCGCTTTGGGACCGCATAAGTGACAGTATAGCTCCCGTCCCCGTTGTCCTTCACCATCCCTTCCAGATCCGAGCCCCCAACCCCAACCCCGGGGGCGACACGGACCTTGAGCTTCACACCTCCGTGGGGAACCTTCCGCCCGTCGACGTCCTTAGTGACGACCACGAAGGACGCAGGGGAACACGCGGCACCCCCTGCGATGCCGGCGCCGGCCGCAGAGCATTTTGTGGGGTCCACGGGGCCGATGGGCTTCTCCGAGAGGTCTTCTTCCCGGTCGTCGGCCTCGCTGTCAGAGGAGTCTGGGTTCGTCAGACCTGGGGGCTTGTCAACACCTTTGAACGTGGCCTCGAAGGCGGCCTTGGCGGCGGCGGCCTTCTCGGCTTCGCTCTTGAGCTTGGCCTCTTCCGCTTGTTTGAGCCATATGGGCTTCGTGACGGAGGCAATGGCCCGATCGGCCATGGGAAGGCGTGGGGGATGGATATGTGGAGGAATTCGACGGTCGATTTAGAACTTGGAACCGGTTGGGATCGATTAGGAGAAGGAGTTAGGGTTCGACGGGGGAAAGGGGGGGATGGGAGGGTCGGGGCGAACGTCGTGGTAAAAGAAGGGTGAAGGGTGGGGGGAGGAGATTGGGCCCGTTGGATCAGTGAATTCCGTGGGGGCGATTTTCAATCTTTGCCGCGGATCAGTGGTATAAATGGATATGGTTCATGGCCATGTTACGGATTGTCTTTGCAAAAGGGATTTACACAGTTCCTAAGCTATAGATTCCTTGGTTCTTTGACTGCATAAGACGCAAGTATCTAACAGATACGTTGGGTTAATCCAGTTTCGGCCTTTGTGAATGATAGCAACATTCTTACGAAGTTGGAGTCTGTTGAACATAGCATCAAGGGCCCTTTTATATTTCCCAAGGGGTGTTGGCGGGCCATTACAAATTTGTACTAATTGAAGGCAATCTAATAATATTTGAAATGTTATATCCTGAAGAATATCGGCAAATATAATTCCATGCTACATGGCATGAGCTTCCGCATACAGCATCGTTTTCTATTCACACGAGGATGTTTTGGCCATAGAAATCCCATCCTTGTATTATAGCAAATGGTTGTTGCTGAAGCAGAGTTACTTTGAAAGATGCATCCACAATGATGATGATTTCATATATTTTGGTTGTTTTTGGAAGGAAGGATATGGGGGTGGACTTGTCTCTTTGAATGGATTTATTCCAATGGAGAGATCGTCGTATGTGTTGAATAAATAGTAATGGGATTTGTTCTTGTCTAGGTATGGTTGTAAAAACATCATACTGGTCAAATATTGTGGACAGTACTGCATAAAAGGGGGAATTGTTGTTGATTGGATAGTGGTGTTTATTATGTTCTCTCTGAGTTTTACTACGTAACCCAGTCCAAACCAAACAACTCTTGAGAAGGGATAATGGTTGAACAAGTGGTCTTCCTCTTCAATTTGCAAGTGGTGGAATGCACAGTCTGATTCTGCTCCTCCGATTCTTGCTGCAGTTCTCGTGTTTGTGGATATACAATTTGTTAGGAGTTTCTACATTAAAAACTTTATGCAAGTGGTGATTTCATTTTGGTTCAAGATCCTCTTTAGGATCTGCATATTCTATGGTGGATGTCTTCCTTTGCTTCCATTGATCTGTTGGTAGGCTGACTTGGTGGAAAAGAAACATTTATAGTATCGTTTCCAAACAAGTAGGCTTTTCTTTGGTACTAAGTTCAACACAAAAAAGATGCAATCCTCAGGAAGATACTTTCCAATCATATCCAACTTCCATCCTCCATTAACTTCCATCAAATCTTTCACCTTATTTGGCAATATATCCATGTAAGTTATAGGATAAAGTTGTTCTCTGTAGTCTGGGATCCAATGTTCTCTCCAAATAGTAGTGTTTTCTCAATTTCAATACGAGAGATGGTATTTTAAATAACAAAGGTTTTATCTTCATAATCATGGTCCAAAGAGAGGTGACTTCCCTGGTCGAGGAAGATCCCCAAAGTCTTCATTCGGGGAATAATTAGCTTGAATAATTGTTTTCCATAGAATATGGTGTGAATCTAATAATCTCCAAGTAAGCTTGATGATGAGCGAAGTATTAATGTGATTCCTTCTAATCTTGAATCCTCCTAAATGTTTTGGTGTGGCAATAGAATCCCAAATTTTTTTAAGCAATAATATTTCTTTCCATATAAATATCCTCACCAAAAATATCTGAAGATGATGTCAATCTGATCTTAAGGATCCTTGGACATAAAGTTTGTATTCATTAGGTGTATGAGGGTACCCAAGTGAGCTGAAGTGATCATGTACGTCCTTCCCTCATGTGAGAGAACTTTGCTTTTCCTATTGGACTTGTAAGCCCTCGGCAACCCGTTAATGCAATGAAAGTTATTGTGTTTTTATGTCCATTTGAAATGATTGTTTGTGAATGCACTTATTTTAAGGTCCCTTTGTACAAATAGGATTATGTATTATGGCCATATGAATACCATACAGTTGGAAAGACAGTTAACATTAACATATGATATTTAGTAAGGATCGCTAGTCTGAGAAAGAGATGGCAATCTTTCTTTTAAGGTTGATTACCAACCGACCTCTTGATGTAAGCCCTCTGCATAGAAATAAAGAGTTGACTTGATGAGGTTGAGACAAACTAAAACATGAAATTGTAATTGTCACAATTAGGCACACATCCTTTGACCGGAGATAGATATACATCTATGACTAAATGTGTGCATTAGACAGATCATTAGGTTGAAGATCTAACCAAGGTCCATATATTTGCATGTTGGTGTGCATTTGAGGATATATGAGATGTATGATCTCTCAAAGGGATCATAGAGGTTCATACTTGATGAATCGGGAGACAAAACTCACTCATAAGATATCTAGGATCATATAGAATTCCATGCATGGTCGTCTTGTTTATGAAATAAGAGATGAATTCAAGACGTTAATATATGGTTTTAGAAAGTATATGATTAATATTATCATCCCATTATCGATTGAGAAATCTTATGATATGTCCTTCATTGGAAGACATGCTCTTTAGCACTCTTAGTTATATAGATTTATTCCATTTTTAACAAGTGATAAAGATCGAGTAATCAAAAATCACATACCCACTGTCTGAATTTCAACACATGTCATCGATTGTTTATTTTACTTAGGAAAGTCCCAAGGTCAAACTCAAGGATGCAAAATTTATGAGTCAGAAATATTCTGAATAATTTAGTGCTTTGAAATGTTCACTAAAGATTTTTATTTTTTGTTTATGTGAATTTTTATTTTGAATTTTGAAAACAGAAAAATGAAAAATGCAATGAATATTTTTGCATTATTTCATTTCATTTATGGATGAAAATGCAAAATTATGCGAAATTAATAATATAGTATGCAAGCTATGATGCAATGAAACTACTAAAATTTTTGTACAATTTTTTGAAGTAAATGAGAAAGATAAAAATGCAGTTGCACAAATACCTTGTTAATGAATTGTTAACCCAATTAGCCAATCTCAGAAAAACCCAAGAAAATTAGAGATGGTAGATAAATCAAAGATGCACACATGGATATTTTTTTTCAAAATATATTGCAATTTGAAGCAACTAATATACCAACATGGATTTCACTAAATAATTTATCCAGAGAGCAGTGTGTAATGAAACTCAATGATTCAAGTGCCAAAATTAAATTCCCCTTTCTAACAAGTATTTCTACATAAATTTATGAGATAAAATGAAATTAAGATGAATTAAAAACACTTAGAATCAATGTTGAATTTAAAACTACTATTTTAATTCAAATGAGATCCAATAAATATTTACCATGTATCCACATATAGAGAATTGCATGGGCTACAAATTGATATAGATATTGTATTTTTTAAAAAAATAAGGAGCAAGATAATCATTGATTAATCTTGGGGTATATATGCAAGAAAAGCAATTAGATGAAGTTCGCTTTACTTCTCACCAAAGCTCTTCTGCAATAATCAATTTCTGGAGGTATTCATCCACAATCAGCCCAATAGCGGACGCATAAATGTGGATTCAAGATCCTTAAGGGGCCTCTCTATAAATTTGCCAATTAACGTCAATGACTACTGGTGATGATCCAACGGCTCTAAGATGAACCTCCAAATAATGGTGCAATGAAGGTTTGGGCCTGATCCAATAGTGTAGGTGAGTTTGCAGAAGATCTAACGGCTAGAAAGGAGGATCCTCTAATTCGAATTAGAGGGTGTCTACTACATGAAGGGGCTTCGTCTTCGACCTTTGCTTGAGGAGAAATCAAACGTCAGGCTAAAAAATCCAATGATTGCTCATAGGATGGTGCTCTCTGGTGTTGGCATTGTTGAACACCTCCTCGAGGCTTGTAAGGTTAGATTATAGTTGATAATCTACTTTTTACCCTATGTTAATCTTGTGATAATGTTGTAATACGGGCGAAAAGCAAACTATATAGAACCACACCAAAATGTCTCTACGAATAGGTGCAACATAATTTTTACTTGGTTAAATCCGGGTCGAACTCATGGACATGAGCTATTAAGATATTTTAATCTAGGTGAAAATAAAACTCCACCTCTTCATAGAGATATTTTAGTATGATTATGTATAGTTTGCTTTTTGCCTGTACTACAACATTATCACATTATTAACATAGGTAAAAAGTATATCATCAAATGATGTCGTTATCGGGGACGTGACTTATTTGAGTCATTTAATTTAGGTTTAATTTATTGAATTAGTATTATTTAGGTCAAGTTACATTTTGTTACATTTTTTCTCTTCTTTTGTTTTGTGTTATTTTGTTGCACATTTTATTTTTTACAATAATTGCATATATCTCTCTATTTGCTCATATTTGACCTAGGTAGTTTGTGGATAGGGCCTGAGGAGCCGAGGATACCGAGGTGATGCATAAATGAACCATTTGTAGTGGATCATTGCAGAGACTACACTTTATTTTACCTTAAGTAGAGAGATTAGCTTAGAAGTAATTTTGATTTAATTTTCACATTACTCATTTTTGTAAAAAAAATTGTAATTGTATTTGCTTTCTCCAGTGGATTTCACTTGAGATATCACACATGTAAAAATACACAGGATACTTTTATTATTTTTTATGTGTCGAGACTTGTTTCATCCTTTGTGTTGTGGGTGGGGCTCGACTTGAGTTGCTTGATTATTAGGGAGGCACGCGACTACTAGATCTCCTTTAAGATTCTTTTTGTGCTCGACTAATAAGGCCACACTTGATTCAATAGAAAGACACACATTACTTCGTTATGATTGGCTAAAAAATAACCCATTTCTTTAATGCTAATAGAACTTATGCGTAGGAGCATTTTCATTGTTTTGCATTTGCATGTAGTATAATTTTTATATTTTTTATTGTTCATCCCACATGGAGAGTGATAGGAATCGCTATAAGTAATTCAAACTGGGAATGCATCATTAATTTCACGCTTGCATTGGTTTCTCTTGACTGCTCTCTCTCAAGTTGTACAACTTAGGTTAAAAGGAATCGGGACTGATGTTAAGCGTTGTATTGAGCTCATCTAAATCTTAAAGCGATAACCTAATATAAAATTGGGCCTGTTAATGCAAGTTGATCATAAAAGAATGGAATAAAATATGTCTTGTCTTGTGGAAGAGTAACCCACATCCTTGTATCATGGTACTTACCTCTAGACTATGAGTGGGTGAGGATGTAGCCTTAAGGTTAGTGTCCAAGACCCCTGGACATGTGCCCTAACTCCAAATTCGACTCTTGCAGGTTTGGGAGTTGCAAGCTCTTGCCTCCAACCACAATAGACATTTTAGGTGTGTCGGGTTACTACTACCTTTAAGGGTATGATATAACCTGTTAGTCCAAGCAGATCACTCATTTGATTGAGGTGTAGTAGAACCGCATATAGGCGTCAGGGAGACACACCTGTGTGTAGTAGACTCAAAAAAATATTTTATCATCAAATAGAAAAGATAATTAGGCTGGAGCTTTGCGGCCTTTGTTGTATGAAGTTGGTGAATCTGGGATTTGATTTGTGATTGTTTTGTTTATGTTCAAAGTCTGCACTCTTCATGCCTTTATTATCTCTCTTTGACCCATCTTTCATGCTCTCTCTCCGATCCTTTTGACATCGAGATGGAGAATTGGAGTGATATTTGTTCGGACTTTGTGAACCAATCACCGAATACTCCTTTTATCATCTCTTGAGATCCATGATACATCTCATCTTGACCTCCTTAGACTCAGGATTACTCTTGTCTCGAGTTCAATTTAAATAAGTCTAACCAAGGGTACGACCAGACCCAAACCAATCCCTTTCTCACTTCCTTCTCACCAAGGATGCTTTGTCTCGGTGATGACATGTTAAGTTCTTCACACTGTTCTAATTCAAATACTTTTGTGATGACGATGAAGAAAATTCCAAGAAGATGCCTCCTAAGAAGCAGTCTGGGGATGATGAGGACAATAAAGATGACATGTTGCAGTAGATCCTTGCCCGATTAGCTTTAGCAAAGCAACAAAATGAGGCCTTAAGGGCACATATGGGACATGTGAAAGAGGTGGATGGACTGGATAGGCCAGTGATGGATGCTTACAACCCGACCTTGAATGACAACAACTAGTAACGGTTATAGCTAAGGCATTTGAGTTGAAGCCACATTTCTTAGGGATGTTGCTGAAGTTCAATGAGAATGCCACTAAGGAACCATGCACATTCATATGAGACTTTGAGTTAGTCAGTGACAACCTCAACCATCTTGAGTGTTTGACATGACTACATTCGGCTGAAAGCTACTCCGTTTGCCTTAGGAGATACAACAACCCATTAGTTGATGAATCCTGGGGTTAGATGTACCACCTGGTTGCAATTCAAAGATCTATTCTTAAAAAAATTCTACCCAGTGATGAATCGCAGAATCGTTAGTTTAAAATGTCTCGACGAAGAGAACATGGCTTAATTTATACTTGGATAAGTTCAAAGTCGAAAACAAGGACACTAGCTATTGGGATGTCTAGTGTGATATTTGCGTCAACCTAAATACATGCATGACATTTTTAGCTTTTTAAATGCAAGTTAAATGATGTGCTAAGACATGAATGAATTGCAATGCAGATACATTAAATGGATATAATCACACACTAATGCAAGAAAACTCATGAATTAAGTCCTGAACATAAAATATAATTAAACTAAACTTGGTCAAGAATTACCACTCCATTAAACACCCCATGTTATTTCATTGAATAAACTTAACTAATGAGACACCGATTTCATCTAATAATCAAGTAACAATTAATCAGGAAATAAATAATCTAGAATCAATTAACAAATCACCTAATTACAATCTAAATGCAATAAAGACTCCATGACCTAACTAATATCTCAATTTGATGTTAAGGTGAATTTATCACAATTAAAAAAAGATGTAACAAGCAATTAAATTATTTGATTATCAACTTAAAATGTACGTGTTATATCGGAGAATAAAGCATGACATAATGAAGATAATTAACAGAGCTTTCAAACAAAAACAAAATCAATTAATTTGGATTAAAGATGCTCAAGTTATTAATAGAACAATACATGGGATTTTTAGTGGGTCTTATTCCTTGCAGGAAGAAGAAAGGGTAGATTAGTGAGGGTTCTAGAGAAGGCATAGGTGGAATCAAAGAAGCGCGCGAAGATTGTGGTGGTGTGGCAAAGATGTATGAATGATCAGATGAACGTAAAGGTGAGTATATGTGTGTAATAAAATCCAAGAAAATATGAAGGGCAAATTGAGGGATCACCTAGAAGATGGAGATGAAGATCAGCAGTGGAAGTAAAGCTTGGAGCTTCTAGTCACTACCCAACACTTTAACAAAGAGTGGAGCTTCAACAACACTCAGATGCAGACTGCGACATGACCAAAGTCATCGCTGGAGAATAGCTCTATCTTCACTCAACCTTGCTCTTGCTTTCTGTCTCTAAGGATGAACATGGGGGCTTGGAGAACTCTCGCATAAGGGCGGATAGCTTTCAACCGCCATAATTAACTTAGTTTTATGAAATGTTCATGAATCCTCACTTCATCACCTTTATTCTTTCATGTTGTCCTTAATCCCTAGCTAAATGCATGTATATATCATTAATTTGCCAAAGTAAACACTCTGTAAACTATACAAAATAATGTATAAAATATTGTATATTTAATATATTTAAATGCAAAATAAAAGAATAAATGAAATAAAAGAAAAAGAATGAAGTGTCAAAGACACTGAGTAACCCTAGACCCAGTATCATGATGACTTGTTCGACAAGGAATAAAGTGGAAGGAGATAGGGCAGAGAAACTATACAACAAACATATAAAATCATAAATAAAACCTTAATTTAATTGCTCAAATATTACTTTTTGGGACCTATTTTATGTTATTATTTTACACTTCAATAATAAAACCATCAACATGAATACCATAGATAAAAATACACGAAAAAATACAAAATTGATTTCACATAAAAATAATGCACAGTGTGCTCGAGACACACAAAATAAAAAGACAATAAAAACTTCACAGGCATGTATTCTCTCCATCAAAATGGACCAAAATCACTTAAATTTTATATAACTTTTAATAAGCTATTTAATGAAAGTAATTTCACTCAATTTGGAGCTAATATGCAAAATTTAGGTTTTGGGCCTATATTGTGCAATATATATGTATATTTTATTCAATATATTTATTCTTTGTATTTTTTCAAATTCTTTTATTTTTTATAAAATTGTAAATATTATTTGAAACACATATCCATTATTAAAATAAAGTAAAACCATTAAAATAAAATCAAATCAATCTCTTTAATAAATAGATGAAATATACCTATATATACACCTATAAGTTTAATGTGTATAATTAATTAACTATACGAATAAACTCATAAAAATAAAATAAAAACACATAAATATGTATTTAAATAAATTAAAAACATATAAAATACATGTATATATCGATAAAATATATATTACAAATTTAAAATAAAATACCCAATTTACACGTATTTTTACCTATAGTTATACATGTAAACACTGTCATGAAACAAATAGCTTTGAAAAAATAAATAAAAATCATAACTAAATAATACGTAAAATAATGAATATTTTTCATGTTTTACCTTTTTGTAAATAAATCAATTTCTATGTTTATTTAATTATTTCATTTTTATTCTCCTACTTTGTTTCTACTCAGTCCTACGTGGACCAATAGAATCACAAAGTTTGTTTACCAGGTCAACTGTACCCTCCGCTCCTATGACCTGTGTCAAAGTCACGCATGCCTTCTTTCTCTGATTTTCTGGATATGATCCGTTGCTCAAGGAAGCATGCTTCCTGGAGCAATCTTGTTCACCTCACGATCGTCCATCTCGCTACAAGCATAGATGCATGTACATGCATGAAATCAATAGAAATCTCGTAATCTTCCCCACCAACCACTGATGAATCTGCATCTCATCATCTTTTTATTCATTTATTTTAGGTTAAAATCTCTTATAAAAATACTTATATATATTACTAAATCCATATTCTTACTAACATGTACTTGTGTGTAAATATTGTACATTTATTACTATTTTAACCTAAAATAAATAAAGAAAGAAATAAAGAGAAAATAAAGAAAATAAAAGACTATATATGCAGTAGATACAGGTTGACCCGAACCTCGAGAGAAGGTCAAGACTTGACGTGATCGACAGGGAATAAAGTAGGGGGAGATAGGGTCTTTAATCAAAAAATCCAAAAAAATATTTTTTTAAATACTTTTCATTCTTTATTTTGAATTTATTATGTGTATATCTGTCTAAAACTTACACTATTTTATTTATCCATAAATTGAACGCAAATTAAACAATTTTCTTATAGAAGTGTAAATAATTTTTTTTAATAATAAAAATAATTGTAAAATAAAATCATATATAGAATAAAAGTAACCACATCTGGAAAAAAACCGTAAAGCGATAATTGAAGGACCAATTCTGCCTCCATATGAACTCAAATTGAATCAAACTCACTCCCATCATATTCTAAATTAAATTATCTTTAAAATGGCAGGGTTATTATTTTCGGAGTTACAGTTTGAAAGATGATTTTCTAGGGTGATTTTTGCAATTTTACCATTTATTTATTGTATACATTTATCCATATTTTTTTATACACAATTATTTGTAAATAATGTATTTTTTTAATAATTATTTAAAATAAAAATAAAAAATTACAAAACATAAAATAACATAATTTCCTTATTTAACAATGTGTATAATGTACCAATTGTATATATAATATGTATATAATTAATTTCCTTAAATAACCTCCACTAAAAAAATTGAAAAATTAACATTTATTATTTAAATTAATAAAATGATAAAAATGATTTATTTATTTAATTAATTATGTAAATAATATACCATATGTATATAATTTATTTAATTCCTTAATTAACCCACACTTAAGGTGACTGATCAATCCCGTATTCATCATGCTAAAAACAGTAAATTAAACCCCTGGCTTAGTCAATCTAATAAAACTCATCATCAAGTCTTTATTTTTATCTTATATTATATTGTGTACAATTTACCCTTAAATTATTATATTTAATTTCTTTTATTTTTCTTGTAATTAATTTATCATCAAAACCCCCTAAAAATTAGGTAGATTAATTGTTCATAAATCACTGACCTTTAAAAAGACTAAAAAAATACAAAAACAAATCAAAGATAAAAATCGGTGTTTTTATCCCCCTTAAAAATGCCCCCAAAAATACCTTTTGTACAAATGACCCCTTTTGGCTTTTTGACCAACATGAAAGTTGTAGATCTCGTCGAGACGAGCAACTTTCATGTTTTGACTTTTTCCTAATTTTGCCTCTGACTATTTATTTTTTATTTATCTTTGTAATTATACTTTGATTTTTTTTCTGATTGGGCCACATGGCGCCCTCTTGGCCGACCACGTGGCCGCCTCTCCTTCTGTCACCCGCCTCATCTCTAGCCGTCTGATCCTCACCCTCCGCCTCAATCTAGACTACCCAAACCCGCTCCGCTTCCAGCATTGGATCCATCCCCCAGATCTGATACCCGCTGCTAACTCGTGCCTCATCCACAGCCACTCGATCAAGCGCCTATCCTACGCCTCCTGTGCATCCACGTCACCCTTTCCTCTCAGCCCTCCGATCCGCTTCCTATCCCACGACCTTCCACACTCCACGTCGCTCTTTCTTTCTCAGCCGCTGGATCTCCCCCATCTCTTCATCTTAGTCACTCGATTAGCACTTAACACAAGCCGCTCGATCAGATCTTGGATCTGATCGCTACCCTCTACTAGCGCCCCCATCCCAGCCGTTGGATCGCAAGATCCAACGGCTGTCGTTCATCTTCTTCCTCAGTAACCCCCCTTCCCCCAACCATTTCACCTCGCACGTCAGCCGTCCCCTTTCAATTATAGCCCGCGCCTTCGACCACTTCTCCCTCTCCTAATGGCCGCCCCACATTGCCCTTCCCTCCGCCATCCTCGCGCGACCATCATCACTCGCCACCATTACTCCCTCGCCATTTAACCACCCATGCAAAACGCCTCGCCAACGTCATAACGCCCAGCCATCCTCCACCTATATAAGCCTCCCTCCGCCACCGACGACCTTTGTCCACCATTTTAGGCATAAGCCCAATCTCCCCCACCCCTCCGGTGACTGCGGAGGGGGGAGGGGCGTCGAGGCGATCACGGCTTCTCGCCCGGTGTCAACCCACGACCAAATGGCTGTGCTGCGGAAGCCACCAGGCTCCTCCAAGCTTCGAGGCCGAGCTGACCTCGCCGGGCGATGACCCGAGGCTCTCTTGAGCCTCATCCCAAGCTACCTCCTCTGCCATTCGCCTTGCTTCAGTGAGGCAATTTACCCTTTCATTTCTCCAATTTTTCCCAAACCCATCACTTGTCGCCAACCTCACCTGACTACCCTCCTACCTTCACCAATCATTGAACATCTTCGCCGACCACCTCTCCCATCTCCAGACCCTCCTCCTCGCTCCGACCCATCTCCTCTTCCATCACCGGAGAAGGAGCCCAGGTCCACCACTCTCTCCGCCCCATTGGACCTCCACTCACCTCACATCACGCACTTCACATCTCCACGAAATTCACACACGCTTCGGCTATCACTTTTAATGACTGCAGGTCAATAGCCAGACTTCAAGTCATCCCGCCGGTCTCGGATCTGCACGTCGATCGCCTTCCTCCGCCTCCCCATTTCAGACATCTACGAAGCTACGCTAGCCCTCCACGAGCTTCGCCAAGGTCTTATCCATCTTCACCAACCTTCAGGCGAGCCTGTGGCAGGCGGTAGAGCTCCACCAAGATCGTTGGAGCCTCGCCTTCTCCGGTGAACCACGACGGAGGAGAAAATACAGATACCGTCCGATCGCCTCAATTGGACGGCTTACATGATGACACGTGGAGGCCCAAGCCTCAAACCAGACCTGTAGGCTCGGGTCCCCCCGAACCTCGACCCGAGCCACCTAAAGCTGCCACGTGGCCCGAGCCAGAGGCTGCTTCCCGAGCCTAGGCACCTCACGTGCGATGCACGTGAGGGCATGGGAAATTTGCACGAAAGACCTTGGTATTTTCGAGATTTGCAGAAAGGTCCCCAGGCACGTGCCTCGTGCGTGCTTGGGTAAATTACAGGGAGCTCCTCTAACTTTTTGGAATTTGCAGAAATGCCCCCGCGCATGGAAAAATTTCACAGGGGCCCAGGCGGTTTTTGGTATTTGCATTTAGGTCCCTCCAGGGACCTAAATGCAATATTTATCCTTTATTTTCTTTCATTTTTATTACAATTATGCCCCTGCATTGTTTTTAGCATAACTTGAGCATCGTAGGTCCAAATTGCATGATTTTAGTGTCGTTTTGATCCTTTTTTTGTCCTCTACATCTTAGCATGTCTAATTTTCTCATTTGCTACTATTTTTAAAGAAGTGATTTTTTATGTGATAAATGGGACCCTGCTCTTCTTGTTCTTGCCTGGATTTGATCGCTTTTCATGTTGTGATTAAAATGACACTAATTTCCAATTCTATTCTGTTGCTCATATTCTTAGGGTTTAATTGCAATCTTTAGCTTGGCATACATGTAACATTGAATATTTGCTCATCCATCACTTTATAATTGCATAAAAACCGATTAAAAATTGCATGCATCTTAGTACTGCATTGTACTTCACACAGTGCATCATGTGGACCTGAAATTGAAATTGATTCACACTTGAGCTTCCTGAATCGAAATTTGATAAATAAATTAAGTAGCTATGTCCTTGCGTTCGACCTTGGTAGATTTGCCAAGTATATATACTCCACAACATTCAAAGGACTGTGGTTTTTGATGAACCAAATTTGCCTCCTATACTACGATAATTATTCATTCTTAAAGAGGCAAATTTCACGTCCATCAAATGGCGTCGTTGCCGAGGACACGGCTTAACTTAATTATTGAATTTTGATTTTATTTGTTGAATAATTTCAAAATTTTTAGGTCCTCATTTCATGCATCAATTTTTTTTCTTTTTGTGTTATATCTGCTGATTTAATTTCTCCAAGTATTCTAACTTTTCTCTTTTGTGGCAGGGCCCATGAAAATCGAGGACGCTTGATTCTCATGGAGGCGTGAAGTCGGAAGCTTCCGTTGAAGAGGCCACAGAAGAATTTATGAAGAAATTTTATGAGTTTTTAATCAATCAGCCTGCATTTGCATCGTGTTAAAAAAATTGAATGTGCATATTTATTTCCAGTTTTGCATGTTGTAAAAAAAGGAAGAAGAAGTAGATCACTTGATGATCTACCCCCCCACACACATACACTTGCACATACACACTCACCCCCCATCTCCCTCTGTATATTTCACACACACACACACACTCTCTCTCTCTCTCTGTCTCTCTCTCTCTCTGTGTGTGTGTGTATATTTCACAAACCCCCTCCCCCTCACCCTTGTATCTTAGAACAACTTCCCCCCTAATTTAGACCTTACTTAGGCCATTTGTAGCCTAAGTATAGGGGGGACCTGCCTGCTCATCCCTCCCTCGTACTGTCTTCTTGTACTTAGGTCAGACCTAAGTATAGGAGGATCCTCCTCCTCAGTTCCGCTATATCACCCTATATTTGAATCAAGCCTTGGCTTCATGGCACTTGTGCTACGAGGACATAGCAAAATTTAAGTATAGGGGGTATATAGGGGGTATATCATATATTACTATATATTTACTTTATACTTAGCTCGTGTTTTTAAAGCTTTTTAAAATTTATTTTCGGGCTGGGTTTGGTAAACTTGTGAACTGAGTGTTGTAAAAACCTTGTAAAAATTGTTTATTAGAATTGAGGGATTAATTTTTGTAAATATTCCTTAAAAAAGGAAAAAATGAAAAAAATATAAAAAATAATAAAAAAATAAAATAAAAATCCTTCTTGGAAGTAGACTCTGACTACTAGGCTTAGTAGATACTTTCAGTGAGGGAACTTCGGTCTCCCTTAGCAGAGTGAATGGTTTAGAGGACACCACATATGGCTCCGTCCTTAAGGATCACGGGTCCGTTATCAGCCCGTACTTACACCCATACCGGCTGAGAGTGGATACTTTTATTCATTTGAGCCTGGGCCAGTCATTGTCTCTCCGAAGAATTAAAAAAATCAAAATTAAAACCCATAAAAATCTGCAAAAACAAAAATCACACAAACAATTCACTAACTAAGGAGTTGGTGTATTCCTGACACATTCACATTCACTCAAGGCTTGAGGATTTTGAGGACGCTGGATTTCTGTGATCTTGAGAGTCTGAGTTAACATGCCTTAGTCATTAGGGCTTTAAGCTTAATTATCCACACTTCCCTAGTTTGAAAGATTTGAGCGCTATATTTCACTATTCATCTCTACCTTCAAGAAAAATATGATCAGCACAGTCACTTCCACAACTGCTTGATTGATGAGATGAGTTGAGTTATCACTTGAGGAACTGGGACCAGAGATTTGAGTTTAGATCCGGTCTAAGGATATTCGAGGATGGGATAAAGTTAATAAAGGCTTCAGAAAACCTGAGTGTCAGCAAAAACCCTAGCCAGTATGTGAACAAGATTCATATGCTATCTCTTTGATATTTACCTATGTGCCAGGGTGTGATGAAACTTAAATGGAAATGGTTGATTAGTGTGCGCCAACTTTTGGTAAAAGCAGTGGAGCTAGCCAACAAAAGAAAAGAATTGTCAAAGAAAAGCTCTGTCATCCAAAGACAAATTACAAATGAGCTTCCACCAATGGCGAGCGCTCCCAAACATTTTCAAAGTGTCCACTTAGACCAAGCGCTAATTAGGACCAAGGAGTTGGGCTGACACCACAAAAAGGGCTCTGCATCGTAAGCGATACAAGTCTGGGTGGCGAAGGTATCTTAGATACTCAGAAAAAACACACCCCGGTGTACTCCCAGAAAAACAAGTGCAGACGACTCCAACTCTCTTGAAGGACACATTGATCAACAATATAAAAATTTACATGTGTTGAGTAAAAGGCACTCGAGAGGCCCTTTGTTCCAATGTGAGGGTGAGAAAAATAGACACAATCCCATTACCTCCATCATCTGACCGTCCATCAACATTTCAAGTCTGACGAACTAATGAGACGGTTGACTGAAGCAAGACTAGACTTATTCCCTAGTATTGAGGATTAGGTCTAGAGGAGAGTCTTTGGGACTGGAACTTCGAGTGATGCATCGATTCGGCTCTCATGAAATACAGTACACTAAATTTCATATCCTTATACTATATGTACAAAAAGAGAGTCTGATAACTAGAGAAGTTGGATTCCTTCTGACTAAGGCTTGGATAAACTCAGAATTTTAGGATCTCTTAAATTAAGGGTCTTTGAAAGATTGAGCCTTGTTTTTTTCACGCACATTGTCAGGAATTAATCCGACTCCTTCATTCTTTAGATGCTCAAGGACGAGCATGGTTTAAGTATAGGGGTATGATGAATCCCACATTCATCATGCTAAAAACTGCAAATTAAACCCCTGGCTTAATCAATCTAATAAAACTAATCATCAATTCTTTATTTTTATCTTGTATTATATTATGTATAATTTACCCTTAAATTATTATATTTAATTTCCTTTATTTTTCTTGTAATTAATTTATCATAAAAAACCCCTAAAAATTAGTTAGATTAATTGTCCATAAATCACTTACCTTTAAAAATACTAAAAAAATATAAAAACAAATCAAAGATAAAAATCGGTGTTTTTACCCCCCTTAAAAATACCCCCAAAAATACCTTTTGTACAAATGACCCCTTTTGGATTTTTGACCAACATGAAAGTTGTAGATCTCGTCAAGACGAGCAACTTTCATGTTTTGACTTTTTCCTAATTTGCCTCTAACTATTTCTTTTCTATTTATCTTTGTAATTATACTTTGATTTTTTTTTCTGATTGGGCCACGTGGCGCCCTCTTGGCCGACCACATGGCCGCCTCTCCTTCTGCCACCCGCCTCATCTCTAGCCGTCTGATCCTCACCCTCTGCCTCAATCTAGACCGCCCAAACCTGCTCCACTTCCAGCCCTTGGATCCATTCCCCAGATCTGATCCCCGCCGCTACCTCGCGCCTCATCCACAACCACTCGATCAAGCGCCTATCCTACGCCTCCTGTGCATCCACGTCACCCTTTCCTCTCAACCCTCCGATCCGCTTCCTATCCCACAGCCTTCCACACTCTACGTCACTCTTTCTTTCTCAGCCGCTGGATCTCCCCCATCTCTTCATCTTAGCCACTCGATTAGCACTTAACACAAGCCGCTCGATCAGATCTTGGATCTGATAGCTACCCTCTACTAGCGCCCCTATCCCAGCCCTTGGATCGCAAGATCCAACGGCTGTCATTCATCTTCTTCCTCAGTAACCCCCTTTCCCCCAGCCGTTTCACCTCGCGCGTCAGCCGTCCCCTTTCAATTATAGCCCGCGCCTGCGACCACTTCTCCCTCTCCTAACGGCCACCCCACGTCGCCCTTCCCTCTGCCATCCTCGCGCGACCATCATCACTCGCCGCCATTACTCCCTCGCCATTTAACCACCCGTGCAAAATGCCTCGCCAACCTCATAACGCCCAGCCATCCTCCACCTATATAAGCCTCCCTCCACCACCGACGACCTTTGTCCACCATTTTAGGCATAAGCCCAGTCTCCCCCACCCCTCCGGTGACAGCGGAGGGGGGCGGGGCATTGAGGCGATCACGGCTTCTCGCCCGATGTCAACCCACGACCAAATGGCTGTGCTGTGGACGTTACCAGGCTCCGCCAAGCTCCAAGGCCCAGCTGACCTCGTCGGGCGATGACCCGAGGCTCTCTTGAGCCTCAGCCCAAGCTACCACCTCCGCCATTCACCTTGCTCCGGCAAGGCAATTTTCCCTTTCATTTCTCCGATTTTTCCCAAACCCATCACTTGTCGCCAACCTCACCTGACTACCCTCCTACCTTCACCAATCATTGAACATCCTCGCCGACCACCTCTCCCTTCTCCAGACCCTCCTCCTCACTCCGATCCATCTCCTCTTCCATCACCGGAGAAGGAGCCCAGGTCCACCACTCTCTCCGCCCCATTGGATCTCCACTCACCTCACATCACACACTTCACATCTCCATGAAATTCACGCACGCTTCGGCTATCACTTTTAACGACTGCAGGTCAATGGCCGGACTTCAAGCCATCCTGCTGATGACTGGGATCTGACGAGGGTCTAGAGTAATCCACACAAGGCGGGATCACAATGTCGCTGAGGCGACCGCTCAACAGATCCCAAATCGATCAACAATTAACCCACAATAAATATATGCAATGAATATCCAAAAATGTGGAGTTAAAATTTATTATAACTCTACATGTAAATGTGTATAGGTGTAAGTACAGGTAGAGGTCGAACACTGGGAGGCGAATGGTTTTATGTGATGCATCATTTATTCAATCCATTGTTCATGTCCTTTTATTGTTTTAGTGGGTTTTAGGTTTTGTAATTTTTTTATATTTTTGTTTTTATAATTTTTATATTTTTTTATAATTTATATTTTTTTATTTTCTTTTTTATATTATTAGTTATATAAATATAGATATATGTATGATATATATATAGATATATATGTATAAGAAGAGAGAGAGAGAGAGGAGTAATATAGTATATAGATATATATAGATATAAATGTTTAAAATATATATAGATATAATTTTTTTAGCTTTTTAATATTTTTTCTAATTTTTTTGTTATCTTTCTGAAATATTTCTAATTTTTATGTATTTTTAATTTCAAAAATGTCCACAATATAGGACTAAATAATTAGCCGAATATAATTTGGGTTTGTAAAAATATAAAATAAACTCCAAAAATTCCCAAATTAATTTTTATACATTAATAATAATATATAGATACTTATAAAAGAGAAAAATATATTTTTGGGGTTTTTTTTAAGGATTTTTCTAATTTTTTTGTTGGATTTTGGAGCTTTTGATTTTTTTAATTTTCTTTTTCATATTTTTAGGGTTTTTGATTTCTGGACTCAATATATATAATTATACCATATATAATCTTTTTGGGATTTTTCAAAAACATTTTCTAATTTTTTTGTATTTTCTAATTTAGGCAGTACAAAAAGGGCTTCTTTTTCATTTTTAATAATTAGGAAAAAAATGCAAAAAATGCAAAATAAAATATGGCGTGGAAGAGCATGGCATGGAGCACCTATCCTAATTTTTGTGGATTTTAGAAGCCATCTAGATATTTTTAATAAATAGATAAAGATACAAAAATAAATCAGCCTGGCAGGGGCATTTTTGTAAATAAAATAAGTAACAGGGGCATCGGTGCAAAATACCTCCAGAAATAAACATTTATTTTAATTTTTTGAACTAATTTACAATTAACAAAAACTGCCAGGGCTAAAGTGAAAATTTCACGTGCCTCACGTGGGACTGCACGTGAGCGCGGAAGGACCTAAATGCAAATCTCATAAACTCAGGGTCCTTTCTGCAAAATATACAATTATTTTATAACGTGCAAAAATATTTACAGAATTAAATAATAAATACAAAAAAAGGCGGGGGTTGGATATGCAAATTACCCCACAAGGCGCGCTGATGGACGACTGGATGTTGATCACTTGACACGCGTCACTCATCGAACGGCCGATACCGCTTCGCCGATGAAGCGCTAGGATTAGATCTCCCGGGTTGAGATCTACGGTTGTGGCATCGCTCCATCGAACAGCTGCGGTTTGAACTGGAGCCTTCGTCTTCATCTGACGGCGGAAAGCAAGCGTGGAAGAACAGGGAAGAAACCTCGCCGGGGCGAGCTTCTTCCGCCTGGATCTCGCTCCTCCGCCGTTCATCGCTGCACCTGAAGGTCCTGCAAGCTTCCTGGAAGGTGTCTCTAGCTGCTGGAGCTCTCGGATCGACCAGAGACACACTGGAGCGCCCTCGCGAGGTCGGAGAAGACAAGGTGCTCCAGGTATCTCCGGCATAGTGTGATTTCGACTCCGGGTGCTTATTCGCGCACCAAACCTCACAGGAAGATCGCACGGCTCGAGGGCGTCACCCTCGACCTGGGGTTGAAGCTGTCAGCATAAAAACGACGGTGGGTGGCGATGCTCCGGTGAAGTGGCGATGCGAGCATCGATTCGCAGATCTAGGGAAGATCTGGTTGAACAAAGATGGCTGGGAGGTGGAGAACATGGAGAGGAACGAAATGGAGGTGTAAGGTGGTCGGACACAGTCGGAAACATGGTGAAAAGCTCGCCGGAGCGGAGCTCCGGCGAACTACAAAATAACTAAACTAGCTAAAATACTGATCTAAATGCAAAATAAATGACGGGAATAAATGCAGGAATGAAAAACTATCTAAGAAACGTAAAGGCGCAGCTCTTATACCTGAAGGGACTCCAGGGAGCAGGGTGGCTGCCAGAGCGCCACCATGGGTGCAACCTCCGCCTCTCCGATCGATTCAAGGTGCTGGCGAGCTCCTCCTGTCACCAGGAACATCGCCGAGACCGAATCTGGGGAAGGGATTGGCTAAAAAGCTGACCAAATTTGGTGAGGGAGGCGGTGGTTCCTTATTTATAAACAGGCTGGGCACCCTTATTGACCGGGCCGTGGCCGGCGATATGATCTATGTACAAGAGATCCAAATGATCGGCGGGGATCACGGATGAAGGGGGAGCAAATCTCATGAAGTGATTGTTGTCGATTGATCACTGAGCCACGCGGGAAAAAGGCAAGAAAAGAGGGGAAAAGACAGGTCTGACGGGTTAGTCAGGGGCGCAGGGGGAGTTGACCGGAGGTCAACTGTCCCTGGCCCCTGATTGGTCCACGTCAGGCTTATCTTGACCTATTTATTTAACATTTTAAATGAATTATTTAGAATTTACTTATAAAATAGAAAATGTTTATAAATTAATGTAGTATTTATTTATGATTTTTATTTATTTTTTTGAAGTATTTTATTATGGTTTTATTAAAATAATGTATTTATAAGTATATTTATATATATTTATTTTTATTTTGTTTATTTTTATTTAATTTATTTAATTTTCTTATTTACAAATTTATAACTTATTTTTATAAGTATAAATATATTTTTATTTTATTTTTATGAGTTTATTTACATTTTTAAATAAATGTGTCTATGTATATGTAAGTATACTTATAGGTATTTTACCTATATATTATATACCTTTTATTTATTTAATAAATTTTATTTGTTTTTTATTTTGGATTTGTATTTTTAATAAGTTATACATAATATATACATTATTACAAAATATAAATGAATAAAGAGTCAAAGAATAAAAATCCCTTTTATTTATATACATTCTTAACATATGTATTTTGCCTGTGTGATACATAGTCTTATTTTATTTCACAAGTTCTTTTTAGTTTTCTTTTAATCTCAATATGTACATGTAGTATATACATTATTTACAAAATTCTAAAAATATGAATTTATAAAATAATGATTATTGAATAAAATGAATATTTTAATCAGGTATTATGTACAAGAAGGGCTAAAACCTAACTTCCACAGATGGACTCCAAAGATCATGAAACCAATTTTATAAAATAGTTCTTGAAATGCTATATACAATTAAAGGTGAGTTTGGGTGATTTGGGAGTTTTTATTTGCAAGATATGGGTCTGTGAAGTCGATATTTTGGCTTTTTATTTTGTGTATAAAATGTACACTGAGTCTTATTTTTGCACAAACTTAATTTTGTAATTTTATTTACATTATTATCTACAACTTTCATGTACAGAGTTTCTTTATTTGATGAATAAATAATTATGTACAAAATAGGTGCCAAGAATGCATAAATGAATGAATGCATAAATGAGGTATTTATTGTATAATTGGCCCTTATCTCCCCCTACTTTATTCCTTGTCGACCAATTCCATGCTGGCCTTGGTCTCGGGGTTAGGGTCATAAAATATTTGCAATATTTTATTACTTTTTCTTTTCTTCTCTTTATTCTATAATTTTGGCATTAAAAACCTTATTTTCTGTGTGATTAATACAATGAATAATGAATACTATTATGTACAAATAGATGCTATTTACATGCATTTGCTAGGGTTTTTAAGGCCAAAATGATAGAATAAAGGTGATGAAATGGAGATTCATCACCCCCCTATACTTGCCTTTGCTAGTCCCTAGCAAATACTTATGCAATAAGTACAAAAAGAACAAAGAATAAGAAGAAAAGAAAAGGCAAAAATAAAGAATTTAAAGAATTAATTGAATTGATCATGATTATTAAACTCATCTGTACAAAATCAAAGTTTGGAGCTCATGTTAGACCTTGGTGTGAAAAATGTGTGTGGAACCTGGTCGGGAACCAAATTTAAACGCAACAGCCTTCGAGAGTCACAGAACTTGGTTCAAATCACCTCAATTAGCCAGGTCAGAACTAGCCTACATCATACGCAAACCCTTATGACTATGAAGCTGACTTGTACGTGTAAGTGATAGTGGCTCTCCCCAACTGAAATGACAAAGAGATTGACTTCTCCAGAATGACAACCCAATGATTCCCTAATCCAACAACTCTTTCCTCGAGGAGCAGGGTATTCCCTTCTAAGTTCAAGTGGCATCCAACTCAAGAGGAGGAGGTAGAGAAAAGAATGAATGGTAGCCAGTGTAGCTACCTATCCCTGGGATGCAAGACCAGTGTAGTCAAGTCATCCAGCTGCAGGCTCACATGGTATAACTTTGATGCTCAAGCTTGCTTATTTTCTATACAACATATATACATACTCCGACATGCACCTTTTTTTTATTATTATTATTTTCAAGCCTGTCCACTTTTTTTGGAGTTTTTTTTCTCTTTTTTCAAACATACTATTTACAACAGCATTTACATAAGGACTTTTTCCTCTTGAGCCAGAAGACTATCCCTCTTTTGAAGCATTATTGCAACCCACACTCTCCTGTCTTTAGACCTCATGGCTACTGGACCAGGTTGGGGTGCACTTCCCTCCCTAGACGAGGATGAATGTTTCCACCCATGTGCGTCTCAGACTGGCAAATCCAACCCCCTCACCACTCCAACTGAGTTGAGCCAAGTGGAAAGGTGCAAGTGTCCAAGTTAGGTCACGGTCGACAAGAGTCATACGTGTGTTTCGAAAAGTTCTAGTTAGTCCACTGAGGTGACTTGAACCTAGCCCTTATTTCTCAAAGAATTAAGTCTGAATAGACCTCGAGTACCTTAAACCTAGTTCCCGTAAGGTTCCAGTGCAGTTAGGTGCAGTAAGATCCAACCAAGCTCCAATCTTCGACTTTATTAGACTAGTTCAAACATCAAGCTCAATCAAAGAATGTGAATGCTATGCAAATGCTATTTACAAATATGCAAAGAATAATGCAAAATTTTCAAAGAATTTGAAATCAAAGAGATAAATTTTTACTCAAAGAATTTTTGCAAATAAAATAATTTGGGTACTCAAAATATAAGATATGTACAACTATTTACACGGGCGTGCCGCTTTTATTTTAATGATTTTTAAAGAATTTAGAATTTAGTTTTATTTACAGGTATATATGTACACTTATTAAAGAATCTTGTTTATTATTATTTTATTTAAAATAATAATAATATAGTATTTTTAGTTATTTATTATATGTGACTATTCCTCAAACTTATTTGACACCAATTTTTCAAACAAATTTTTGAAAACTATAGTCCAAAATAATTTTTACAAATATTTTGACAAACATGTACACACATTTGAAAATCATTTTGCAGTGGTTTTTCAAAACAGGTATATATAGATTTTTCAAGATATTTTTGCAACCATTTTTCAAACTATTTGCAAAGTATTTTTCAAACATTTTATTTCACACAAAGAAAATAAATTTTTACAAGCCACACATTTTTACACAGTTGAAAACATGTAACAAAACGTTTTCAAAATAGTCTTCAATAAATGTTCATAATGATTTTCAAACTATTTTTCAAACATTTTGCAAAAAATATTTTCACCTGATTTATTAATCAGTATATACAAAAAGAATTTGAGGAATAATCACATCTCTTTATATTAAGCGTTTTTAATGAATTTAAAGAATTATTAGCCATATTTTTACAATAGTACGAGTTATGGCTAAAGTATATACATAGTATATATGACTCCCCTATACTTAGCTTGAGCTATGTCCTCATAGATCGAAAAGAAAAGAGAAGACATAACTCGTACTGAGTATAGACAAGTCTAGAGAATATACGAATAAGAGATGAAGGAAATAGAAGTTGACCGCTCCCCCCTATACTTAGGATCAAGTAATCCTAAGTATGGCAGACTGTATACAAATCAGGGAGGGTCAAGGGTGGGAATAGACAGATGAACAAATCAGGGTGCACCCCCCTATACTTAGGACAAAGTACGTCCTAAGTACAGAAAACTGACACAAAGGGGCGACACCTTTTATTGAGATAAAGACATATGAAAAGGAAAAGAAGAAAAGAAGAAAAGAGAGATATATACAAATTGATGAAAAGATCGTTGAGAATCTACACATCACTCCCCCTATACTTAGGGTGAGATATCCCTTAGTATAGGCAACAATAGAAGTGACGAAAATGTGCAAGGAAAGAACAACTCGGTGTGTGCCCCCCTATACTTAGGACAAGGTACGTCCTAAGTGTAGACACAAAGATGTGGTGATAGATCTGGGGCACACAGAACATACGGGAGAAAGAATGAAAAAGGTACACATATATACAATCGGTGAAAATCAAGTGAAGTACAGGACGGTGTCTGGTAAGCGACTACCGTACTATCGTCGTCGTCTCCCTGTGAGAACGAGGACTCAGCCAGAAGGTGAAAAGACACCCTGATATGCAGTCAGGTGGGTGTCGGCTACCGGGGATAATCAGATCGGAAAGTTGGATATCGGGTCCGGTAGCATGAAGCAGATGAACGTCTCATATGGTCATCCTGGGGGATATAGCCGATACCGTAAGACCGGGAGGAAGAAAGAGCAGTACAGACTCCTCCGGTCAATCAGAGTCTTAGATAGATATGAAATAAAGCGTATGAGACTGTTGATGCACGATGGTGATATAATCTGAAAGTCATAAGACTACACCGAACAACATAATATGTGGCTCACTCTTGCGAGGGTCCTCAAGGTGAGTGAAATCAGAGAATAATCAGAAGACTCGGCTCCGTGCTCCAACAGAAAGGAGACACAACCAGGGAGGAGACCGGGTAAAAAGCTCAGAAGACTCGGCTTCGTGCTCCCACAGATAGGAGACACCAGAAGTGAAGCCGAGTACCTACAAGTTGATGTACCCTCCCGCAGATTACCCTCGGGAGTAGTACATACTAGTCAATGAATAATCAGAACAGGAGCTCACCCTTCCGAGGGTCGTCAAGGAGAGCGGGCTCAAAGGAGCCTGATCCATCAGACGGATCATCAGGTACGGTCTCGGTAGGCAACATATCGGCTACCAGCAGAAGAGACCAGAAAGTCTACAGAATGTAGCAGCGTCCCGCAGACAACCCTCCCGGGGAATGTACTGCCAACTAGGCATGAAAATAGCAGAAATCAGGAGCTCAACTTTGCGAGGACCGTCAAGGCGACCAGACTCAAAGGAGTCTAGTCAGATGGGTCCCATGATCCGCAGATCGGATACGCCACTCAAGATGGGACCAAAAATCATGTATGTCGGACGACTCGATTCCGTGCTCCGCAGATCGGAGACACAGTCAGTAGTGGGAACCAAGCGTAAAGAGAGTGTCGCAGTCTCTCACAGATAGTCCTCGGAGAGTACTACGAACTAAGCAAAGAATAGTCAGAACATGTCTCTACCTTGCGAGGGTCGTCAAGGAGAGACGAGGGCTCAAAGGAGCCGGATCCATCAGATGGATCCACACAGTGGTCTCAGTAGTCGACACATCGGCTACCAACAGAAGAGACCAATCAGATCAGAAATATGTCATAGTCTCCCGCAGATAACCCTCGGGGAGCTATGAGCTAGGCATGGAATAATCAGAAAAGTGGAGCTCTGCCTTGCGAGGACCGTCAAGGAGAGCAGACTCAGATGAGTCTAATACATTGGCCTCGTGTACCGACATGTCAGGCACACAATCACAGGGGGAAGCCAATTAAGCATATTATCTGACTCGGTCCCGGGTCCCATCACAATGGCAACCCAGGCAGTGAATGAAACCGCAATCCTACAAATTGTCGCATTCTCCCGCAGATAGTCCTCAGGGAGGAATGCGAGCTAGATCGATATAGGTCCTGGGAATGCTGGCAAGTCATCTCAGGTCCTCAAAAGCAATACATCATTCAATCATTTGGAGGGCATAAGATCAAGCAAGGGAGCAAATAATCGAGTCATTCACCAAACATCCCTTGGGTCAATCCAGTCAGCTGAGATGGAACGAAAAATAGTCAGGAATCCTCTAAGTGCCAGGGTGGATCAGAGAGTCAGGAGATCAAGGATGGATCTAATAGGAAGATGAGAGATCATGCAAGGTCCGCACACCTCTATCAGGTACTCCATATCAGAATAAGCAGTCAATCCTCAAAATCTAGATGGTTGGAACCTCAAGAAAGATAGATCAATCAATACTCATGAAGACTTCATCGAATTATCGCATCGTATCACATCCTTAATCCGGTGTGCGAGAACTAAAATTCCTCAATAGTGCATCACACCTATGCTCTATGCATCATCAAAAATCCTCAATAAGCTCATATGCTTGTATCCAAAATCAAATCCACCAGATCACTCTCAGCAACCTCAACATCATGGCCCGACTTACACAGATAATCAGTATACATAATCCTCGATGCGGGCTTCATCAAAATGCACAGCATTCCCGGGTAAAGGGAGAGATGATACGGAGGACACGAGGAAGATGGATAAGAAGGGTACACAATGGGGTGGAGAAGTTGATTGAGCGTGCGTGCCAATATCATGGGTGGTAGAAAGGTGATACAGAGGGAACGAGGAGGGCGGGCTAGAAGATCGGTACATAGACAAAATTGGGTGTTCCACACAAGGCGGAAACACCGTCAAAATTGCGGTCCGAAGAGCGGTCTCTCCCCAAACCAGAGAAGATGGTACGATGGATACGTCGAAGATGGTGAAGAAGCGGGAAACAAAGGACTTGGCGAAGAATGATTGAGCTCAAGCGCCAATATCATGACTCGATGCAAAATGAAGAGATATATGTATAAGAGAGATAGAGAGACTCAAAGATAGAAAATGCATGACTCACACGGTGGGATCGACTACTCTAGGGATGAAAGAAAAACACAATGAACTCCAAGTCACTATCAAGATACAAGGCAAACCCCCAATTCACCTACTCAACACAGTGAAGACCATCAGGTGACGGTCATTTATCTTTTCAATTTTCGAGTTAGGTGAGAACCATAAAAATTGTACAATCACTTAGGAGGCTTGATGGGATTTGGGCTCTACTCCTTAGTGTGTACGTGAGCATTTAAAACGCATCCAATGAGGGGGTTGCTCTCCCAAGACAAGGAATCCATTTTTTTATTTTTAAGTCCAATAGAGTTAGCAGTCCCGATTTTATTGAAGTTATCACTTTTTTAGGTATTTTCAATGCACGTGCCTATCGGGGTTCCAATTTTCATTAACATCCTAGGTTGGCAAAAACAGAGGGAGAAGATCAGAAAAGCCATGCAAGTCGAAAAACGATGATGAATGCCAAGTAAGAAGACTTACAGTGCCTCCCAGCTCTCTCCATGCGGGATGCATAACAGAATTTGAAACCTATGCTATATGCAAATGCAAACCGAAGAAATCGCCTTAGGTTCAGAAATTGCTATTATCGTGAAGCACCACAAGTCGCTCATTAATCTTTAGCCTCAAAAAGTCCGGTCTTGGCTCACCCCTCCTCTGTGCTCAACACACTTGAGCTTAGGAGAAAGCGCTTTGCGGGGCTTGCTGTGGCACAATGGCTAAGAGATAAATGAGCTGCTGTTTAGAGTTTGATCTAGGTCCAAAGCGAACTATAGGTACATGCAAATATTAGGGTGTTTGGACCTAACTCTACGATCAAGCAACTCCTAATGCTAAGGCTCATTCACACAACATAATAAAAATAAAAGAAAAGCGTCAAAAATCATCGAGGCCCCCAAGGGAACAATCCCTCGGGCAATGGACCTCGGGAGTCTTCGTGTACCTGTGAGAGTCTTGCATTATTACAAAATTCTAAGTATCATTCTCTCACATGAATATACATGATAAAATGAAATAAAATAAAATGCATCAAAATAGAGACTGTCTTCAAAAATTCTCCTTCTTCTGTCATGGATGCTCTCTCCTGTTGGCTTGGCAAAGAAGAGCCAACTCCACCTCGCTTGGGTGCATAGGTCCTCCTTCGCTTGGCGGTCCCTCGCATCAAAGACAAAGGAAAGAAATGGTCAGAGCAGTCAATTAAGTAATCTCAAATAGAAATAAAAACCAAACAAACAAATAAATCAGGGACATGAGCAAACAATTGAATAAATGAACAAATATGCTCACAAAATCATACAAAATCCGTTGCCTCCCCGGCAACGGTGCCATTTGATGACTGGGATCTGACGAGGGTCTAGAGTAATCCACACAAGGCGGGATCACAATGTCGCTGAGGCGACCGCTCAACAGATCCCAAATCGATCAATAAATTAACCCAAAATAAATATATGCAATGAATATCAAAAAATGTGGAGCTAAAATTTATTATAACTCTACATGTAAATGTGTATAGGTGTAAGTACAGGTAGAGGTCGAACACTGGGAGGCGAATTGTTGTATGTGATGCATCATTTATTCAATCCATTGTTCATGTCCTTTTATTGTTTTAGTGGGTTTTTGGTTTTGTAATTTTTTTTATATTTTTGTTTTTACGATTTTATATTTTTTTTATAATTTATATTTTTTTATTATATTTTTTTATATTATTAGTTATATAAATATAGATATATATATATGATATATATATAGAGAGATATATATGTATAAGAAGAGAGAGAGAGGGGAGTAATATAGTATATAGATATATATAGATATAAATGTTTAAAAAATATATATAGATATAATTTTTTTAGCTTTTTAATATTTTTTCTAATTTTTTTTGTTATCTTTCTTAAATATTTCTAATTTTTATGTATTTTTAATTTCAAAAATGTCCACAATATAGGACTAAATAATTAGCCGAATATAATTTGGGATTGTAAAAATATAAAATAAACTCCAAAAATTCCTAAATTAATTTTGATACATTAATAATAATATATAGATACTTATAAAAGAGAAAAATATATTTTTGGGGGTTTTTAAGGATTTTTCTAATTTTTTTGTTGGATTTTGGAGCTTTCTGATTTTTTTAATTTTCTTTTTCATATTTTTAGGGTTTTTCGATTTATGGACTCAATATATATATAATTATACCATATATAATCTTTTTGGGATTTTTCAAAATCATTTTCTAATTTTTTTTGTATTTTCTAATTTAGACAATACAAAAAGGGCTTCTTTTTCATTTTTAATAATTAGGAAAAAATGCAAAAAATGCAAAATAAAATATGGCGTGGAAGAGCATGGCATGGAGCACCTATCCTAATTTTTGTGGATTTTTAGAAGCCATCTAGATATTTTAATAAATAGATAAAGATACAAAAATAAATCAGCCTGGTAGGGGCATTTTTGCAAATAAAATAAGTAACAGGGGCATCGGTGCAAAAATACCTCCAGAAATAAACATTTATTTTAATTTTTTGAACTAATTTACAATTAACAAAAACCGCCAGGGCTAAAGTGAAAATTTCACACGCCTCACGTGGGACTGCACGTGAGGCGCGAAAGGACCTAAATGCAAATCTCATAAACTCAGGGTCCTTTCTGCAAAATATACAATTATTTTATAACGTGCAAAAATATTTACAGAATTAAATAATAAATACAAAAAAGGCGGGGGCTGGATATGCAAATTACCCCCACAAGGCGCGCTGATGGACGGCTGGATGTTGATCACTTGACACGCGTCACTCATCGAACGACCGATACCGCTTCGCCGATGAAGCGCTAGGATTAGATCTCCGGGTTGAGATCTACGGTCGTGGCATCGCTCCATCGAACGGCTGCGGTTTGAACTGGAGCCTTCGTCTTCATCTGACGGCGGAGAGCAAGCGTGGAAGAACAGGGAAGAAACCTCGCCGGGGCGAGCTTCTTCCGCCTGGATCTCGCTCCTCTGCCGTTCATCGCTGCACCTGAAGGTCCTCCAAGCTTCCTGGAAGGTGTCTCTAGCTGCTGGAGCTCTCAGATCGACCAGAGACACACTGGAGCGCCCTCGCGAGGTCGGAGAAGACAAGGTGCTCGAGGTATCTCCGACGTAGTGTGATTTCGACTCCGGGTGCTTATTCGCGCACCAAACTTGCACAGGAAGATCGCACGGCTCGAGGGCGTCACCCTCGACCTGGGGTTTGAAGCTGTCAGCATAAAAACGACGGTGGGTGGCGATGCTCCGGTGAAGTGGCGGAGGCGAGCATCGATTCACAGATCTAGGGAAGATCTGGTTGAACAAAGATGGCTGGGAGGTGGAGAACACGGAGAGGAACGAAATGGAGGTGTAAGGTGGTCGGACACAGTCGGAAACATGGTGAAAAGCTCGCCGGAGCGGAGCTCCGGCGAACTGCGAAATAACTAAACTACGCTAAAATACTGATCTAAATGCAAAATAAATGAGGGGAATAAAATGCAGGAACGAAAAACTATCTAAGAAACGTAAAGGCGCAGCTCTTATACCTGAAGGGACTCCAGGGAGCAGGGTGGCTGCCGGAGCGCCACCATGGGTGCAACCTCCGCCTCTCCGATCGATTCAAGGTGCTGGCGAGCCCCTCCTGTCACCAGGAACATCGCCGGGACCGAATCTGGGGAAGGAATTGGCTAAAAAGCTGACCAAATTTGGCGAGGGAGGCGGTGGTTCCTTATTTATAAACAGGCTGGGCACCCTTATTGACCGGGCCGTGGCCGGCGATATGATCTATGTACAAGAGATCCAAATGATCGGCGGGGATCACGGATGAAGGGGGAGGAAATCTCATGAAGTGATTGTTGTCGATTGATCACTGAGCCACGTGGGAAAAAGGCAAGAAAAGAGGGGAAAAGACAGGTCTGAGGGATTAGTCAGGGGCGCAGGGGGAGTTGACCGGAGGTCAACTTTCCCTGGCCCCTGATTGGTCCACGTCAGGCTTATCTTGACCTATTTATTTAACATTTTAAATGAATTATTTAGAATTTACTTATAAAATAGAAAATGTTTATAAATTAATGTAGTATTTATTTATGATTTTTATTTATTTTTTTGAAGTATTTTATTATGGTTTTATCAAAATAATGTATTTATAAGTATATTTATATATATTTATTTTTATTTTGTTTATTTTATTTAATTATTTAATTTTCTTATTTTATAAATTCATAACTTATTTTTATAAGTATAAATATATTTTTATTTTATTTTTATGAGTTTATTTACATTTTAAAATAAATGTGTCTATGTATATGTAAGTATACTTATAGGTATTTTACCTATATATTATATACCTTTTATTTATTTAATAAATTTTATTTGTTTTTATTTTGGATTTGTATTTTTAGTAAGTTATACATAATATATACATTATTACAAAAATATAAATGAATAAAGAGTCAAGGAATAAAAATCCCTTTTATTTATATACATTCTTAACATAGGTATTTTGCCTATGTGATACATAGACTTATTTTATTTCACAAGTTCTTTTTAGTTTTCTTTTAATCTCAATATGTACATGTAGTATATACATTATTTACGAAATTCTAAAAATATGAATTTATAAAAATAATGATTATTGAATAAAATGAATATTTTAATCAGGTATTATGTACAAGAAGGGCTAAAACCTAACTTCCACAGATGGACTCCAAAGATCATGAAACCAATTTTATAAAATAGTTCTTGAAATGCTATATACAATTAAAGGTGAGTTTGGGTGATTTGGAGTTTTTATTTGCAAGATATGGGTCTGTGAAGTCGATATTTTGGCTTTTTATTTTGTGTATAAAATGTACACTGAGTCTTATTTTTGCACAAACTTAATTTTGTAATTTTATTTACATTATTATCTACAACTTTCATGTACAGAGTTTCTTTATTTGATGAATAAATAATTATGTACAAAATAGGTGCCAAAAATGCATAAATGAATGAATGCATAAATGAGGTATTTATTGTATAATTGGCCCTTATCTCCCCTACTTTATTCCTTGTCGACCAATTCCATGCTGGCCTTGGTCTCGGGGTTAGGGTCATAAAATATTTGCAATATTTTATTACTTTTTCTTTTCTTCTCTTTATTCTATAATTTTGGCATTAAAAACCTTATTTTCTGTGTGATTAATATAATGAATAATGAATACTATTATGTACAAATAGATGCTATTTACATGCATTTGCTAGGGTTTTTAAGGCCAAAATGATAGAATAAAGGTGATGAAATGGAGATTCATCACCTGCCAGTTTCGGATCTGCACGCCGATCGCCTTCCTCCGCCTCCCCATTTCAGACATCTACGAAGCTATGCTAGCCCTCCACGAGCTTCGCCAAGATCTTATCCATCTTCACCAACCTTCAGGAGAGCCTGTGGCAGGCGGTGGAGCTCCACTAAGATCGCCGGAGCCCCGCCTCCTCCGGTGAACCACGACGGAGGAGAAAATACAGATACCGTCCGATCGCCTCGATCAGACGACTTACATGACGACACGTGGATGGCTAATCCTCAAACCAGACCTGTAGGCTCGGGTCCCCTCGAACCTCGACCCGAGCCACCTAACGCTGCCACGTGGCCCGAGCCAGAGGCTGCTTCCCGAGCCTAGGCACCTCACGTGCGACGCACGTGAGAGCATGGGATATTTGCACGAAAGACCCTCGTATTTTAGAGATTTGCAGAAAGGTCCCCAGGCACGTGCCTCACGTGCGTGCCTGGGTAAATTACAGGGACTCCTCCAACTTTTTGAAATTTGCAGAAATGCCCCCACGCATGGAAAAATTTCACAAGGGCCCAGGCTATTTTTAGTATTTGCATTTAGGTCCCTCCAGGGACTAAAATGCGATATTTATCCTTTTATTTTCTTGCATTTTTATTACAATTATGCCCCTGCATTGTTTTTAGCATAACTTGAGCATCATAGGTCCAAATTGCATGATTTTAGTGTCGTTTTGTTCCTTGTTTTGTACTCTACATCTTAGCATGTCTAATTTTCTCATTTGCTACTCTTTTTAAAGAAGTGAATTTTTATGTGATAAATGGGACCCTGCTCATTTTGTTCTTGCCTGTATTTGATGACCGCTTTTCATGTTGTGATTAAAATGACACTAATTTCCAATTCTATTCTATTGCTCATATTCTTAGGGTTTAATTATAATCTTTAGCTTGGCATACATGTAACATTGAATATTTGCTCATCCATCACTTTATAATTGCATAAAAACCGTCTAAAAATTGCATGCATCTTAGTATTGCATTGTACTTCACACAGTGCATCATGTGACCTGAAATTGAAATTGATTCACACTTGAGCTTCCTGAATCGAAATTTGATAAATAAATTAAGTAGCTGTGTCCTTGCGTTCGACCTTGGTAGACTTGCCAAGTATAAATACTCCACATCATTCAAAGGACTGTGGTTTTTGATGAACCAAATTTGCCTCCTATACTACGATAATTATTCATTCTTAAAGAGGCAAATTTCACGTTCATCAGTGACTCATTATTTTTGATACTTTTTATTATTTTAATAATTTCGAAAATTATTCATTTATTCATTAACATCTTCCTTTTTTTCCTCTCCATTAATTCATTTTTTTGAAATTCAATTTTCTTTTTCTATTTATTTGTCTCCTCCTCCCTCATTTCAACTTGATCAATCCTTTGGTGAGAGGAGCCCAATCTCGAGGAGCAATCTTGTTGTAGAAAGGTGCCCATCCTACGAGCCATCAGGTGACAGTTATGCGATCTTCACCGAGTCCATCACGACGTTGATCCGCTCCCACGATGAGATCCACTTTATTTCTCGTCTTTTGTTTTGATAATTTTAGGTTTAATTTTAGTTTTAATTTCACAGTTATTTTTTTGTCGTAATCATAGATATTCCTTCCTAATTGTTCTTCATCGATCTGATCCAATCCGATTTCACATTCACTTCTTAAATCCCTACACGTTCATGTTCTATCTCACACGATCTCTCACCTCCAGCCATGCACGGTGCCTGGAGACTCGATTCTCTTCCATCACAACCGTCGAAACCATTTTCACTCACATTCTCTACTTTTTATTTGGGATCAAGCCGTCATGCTGGAGTCGTTGTTTTTATTTTATTGCATGCATACAAAAAAAGGAAAAAAATCACTTATTGTTCTTTATAAAAAAATACAAAAAATAAAAGTTGGGACGGCAACCCCGCTGCCATGTCCAGCTCTGCCGCCACCCTAGCCGCTTAGGCCGCCTTCAGATCGCCCCACGGTAGTCACCGTGTCTACGCAAGCAACCGCCTTCTCTGCCTGGAGTGCCGTCACTGCTCGGACATCCACTGCACCGCCTTGAGAACAGGGGGGCGTGTGTCACTGCCTTCACCACCGATCGCTGCTCCACTGCGCGAGGCCCACTTCCTCGCTGCCATCAGATCCGCGCCAACCGGGGGCATCTGTCACCACACCATCATCGCCACCGTTGCACGAGGGTGTGCGTCACCTTTGCTGACCACTAGAGCCATCGTTCCCTTTCGTCTGGAGCAACATAGACATCCATAGCGCCGCTGCCATTGACGACCTTCGCTGCTCCAAGGGTTCTTCACCACCCTTGACGGATCCAGAATCACACGTGTAGAAAGATGTTTTTAATTGTTCTTGCTAAAAAATAAAAGTGTCATTCGTTGTAGGCGGCAATCGGAATCGGTCAAGAAAATAACCACAAATAGATATTCAATTTTTAATCGAGTGGTTTTATGTTTATTTTACTTGGGCAAGTCCCAAGGTTGAACACAAGGAGGCAAAGGAACAACCTAGAGTTATGTCTATTAAGATTCGTACACGATTTTTGAGACGGTCTTTTTTTTGGAATTTTTAATGCAAATAAGGGATTCAAGATGCAATTTCGGCCTATTTTAGGGACTAAAATGCAAATTACGTTCAAATGATGTCCGAAAAATACAAAACTTGGCCACAATGTAATTATGATGAAATTAATGCACTGTAGATTTTTTAGAATTTTTAGATGCAATATGATTTTTTTTTGAATTTTTAAATACAAACATAATGATTTTCAATATTTAATTATAATAAATATTAAACTGACTTATTTTCAGGAGATAAAATTACCTAAGATCCATCACTTAGTGATGGATCTCAGGAAAATCCTAACGCTTGAAAATGTGAGGTTTAATACCTATTAAAAATTAAATCCTTAAATATGCAAAATGATTTTTACAGAGCAATGCATGCATGCAAATGCAAATCTTTTTGGGCACAATATCAAGCACAATTAACTCTACAATATATGATTTTTGGGGAATTTTTAGAGCAATGGTTTAATCGATGGCAAATTTAAGAGCATAAAGTGGGTAAAATTCGCAATTTTCCACAGAATAATTAAATATTAATTACCATTCATCACAAAATAACCACAATGTGTCAAAATGTAGAGAATTAAAAGACAAACATCATGCTATTTTTTTGATAACAAAATAATGTATGGAGATGTCTAAAAATAAAGGAGAACACATGGGTCTGTTTGCAATAAATAAAATGAATAATAATGTAAGGGGGGATCTATTATGCAATTACCAGGACTGAAGAGGGTCCGTTGCAATTTTTCCAAGGGGCACATGCTACGCATGTGCCCTTGGAATGAAGGGCTGCTTCTGCGAATAGCGGGGACCTTTGAGGGGGTTGTTGCAATTCACCCACGGGTCACGTGCGTAGCACGTGACCCCAGGCGATGTTGCTTGTCACGTGATCCCTCCTGTCACGTGCCTCGCACTTGGGGAGGGCCTCGGGCCTGAGAAACTGGCCGCGCGGCGGAGTGGCTGAGTTGATGACGCAACACCCCCCCTACGGCCGTCGTCGATGAAGGAGGGGCGAAGTGATCTGTGGTGAGGCGCCGACCGTCTAAGTCAAAGAAGAGGTAGTAGCATAAGCAGGAGGGCGGTGGAGGGTCTCCTGGCTGGGCCTGAGGTCGGCAGAGGCGTGGCGGACCCTTTGCGGCAGTCGGTGAAGTCGGAGGAGGAGCGTCGGTGCTGGAGCGTCGTAGAAGATGGAAGTTGTGGGCGATGAAGCGTTGGCAGAGTTGGTGAAGCTCGAAGCTTCTGGAGGAGATGGCGGTGGCGTAAGGTGATCGAAGTAGATGTCGGTCGGGGCTCGACGGTGTCCCGGAGCAAGGCAGCGACGGTTGGAGGGTTGCTCGCCATAGGCCGCAACGAGTCGAAGAGACTCGGATCTCACCAGAGGGGAGTCTTCGAGGTGCTGTCACCTCCAAGAGGGGGAGATATGAGGTGCAGCCGGTGGATGGGTTGAAGAGGGGGTCAGTGATGTTCTTAAATAGGGCTGGAGGAGATGGTGGGAGGCGTGAGATGAGCGGAGGATGTTGCGGAGGCGGTTGACGACTGTCGAGAACGGCGGTGTGCGGCAGTTGGAGACGAGGTCAACGACGGAGAATTCGGAGGGCGGCGGTTGCGAGGGGGCACATGGGGAAGAAGATGCACAACAACCATACGATTGGCCGCTGATCGAACGACCGTGGAGGTGCCACGTGGTGGCTGAGAGGGAGAGGATGGGGCATGAGCCTGGGGGCACGTGCGACGCACGTGCGGTTATTTATTTATTTATTTTATTTTTTATTTTTTTATTTTTTTAATAAAAATGAATAAAAAGAGGCCCACAAAACGCTGCCACGTGTCAGCTCCAGAAAAATCGAAAAAAATTATTTTGTAAAATGCAAAATAAATAGCAAACAACCTCGGATCAAAAAAATTTCTTCACAAAAAATGCTCGTCTCGATGAGATCTACAACTTTCATGAAGACATCAAAACCAAAATCGATCAAATGCACAAAGTAAAATTTTGGAGTATCCCATATACATAGAATACCTAGATTTTTGGGTTTTGTATTTTTTTGTCATTTTTAAACCATATAAAAATCCGGACAAAATATGGAAAAATCAAAGATAAATAAAGATACCTTAGTCTATTTTTTTGGAATTTTTTATTAATAGGAAAATATGTACAAAAATATCGGGTCAAAAATCGCTAAAATACACAATTTACAAAAGAGGCCCAAAACCCAACTTTCACATATGAGCTCGGATTTACTTGAACTTGGTCTTGTTTTGAAGGTAATTGAATGTACATTAGTTCAAAAGTGAGTAGGTCAAATCGGACACTGGATGGGGGAGAGATGAGGCTTTTAGTCCGAAAATCCTAAAACTAGGGTTTGGATTTTTGGTCCACTTTTTGGGTTAATTATTATTTTTTATATTTTTTATTTATTCTTGTTAGTGATATGTACACAGTGGAGGTGGTTTTGTGTCATTCGGAGTTAGCATGAATGAGCTAAAAATCAGGGAAGTTAGGCTATTTACAGGTCAATTTTGGCTGAGATTTTTGGCTTTTTATTTTGTGCAAACATAATGGCTAAAATGCAACTCTTATGAAAACATGCATGAATGCTAATTATGCAGAATAAATGCAGACATGCTGATGATTTTGAGGGAGTTGAGCTTAATAAATGAGACTTAGAGTGACGAATCCGAGATTCATCATTCCCCTATACTTAAACCATGCTCGTCCCTGAGCATCAAAAAGAAATGCCATGAAGTGAAATGAGATTGGGTTCCATACCAAGACCATGAGCTGAAGGTGAAAATGAAACTATACTCGACCTTTGGATTATTAGTGTGTCGGAACTTCTGTGAGACTTAGAATTTTAAAATCAACAGCCTCAAGTTCTACACATCATTGTCACAGTTTCGGCTCAGAAGTCATCTTAGATCAATCCTCTTCCCAAAGTATACCCTATGAACATTGAACAACCGACTCATGTGTGTAAAGGGTTTTAGCTCTTCCCATCCAGAATGCCGGACTACCATGCTCCTATCCTCTCCAGTAACTCGTCCTCGGGGAGTCAGGTATTTCCTTCTAAGGTCTGTCGTGTTGTGTTCACAATCGAATTGGGGGGAGAATATACAAGAAGGGAAAAAGAACTGGAGGGTGGCCAGTGTAGTCACCTCTCCTTGTGAAGATGACCAGTGTAGCCGAGTCTCCACCAAGATCTGAAGGTTTTCTTGAAGCTTGGACCTTTTTGGTCGGATTTTATTTGGTAGTTGCTTCTTTGTATTTGGAATTTTTGGTGGTTCTGCTTGGATCTTGTTGTGGACCTACAGATATAGAATCTTTTTGTTCAGTACATTTTTTGGGGTCTTAGAAAAAATTGTGCCCAGCCGTCCATCCCTTTTCCGAAGTTTTATTTCAACCCGTGCTCCGGTCTTTAGATTTCCACGCTACCAAAAAAGAGACTCACACAGTCTTCCAACATCCCATCTGAGTTGAGCTAAGTGCATAGTGCAAGAGTAAAAATTAATTCCCTATTCCAGAGTTGTACCCAGAATGAAGAGACCATGTTAGACACTAAGAGTCAAACATTGTACATTGTCATGTGGAACTTAAAGAATTAAGTCAAAAGACTTGAAGCTCTTAAAATCCTATTTCTCAGTGAAGTTCCTCTAAAAATTAGGTGGATTAAGGTCAAGTCCAGACCACTCTCGGTTTCTGCTCACAACTCGATTCAGAACCCGATGACTTTTCACAGATGCAAATGAATGCGATGCTGGATAAAGTGCAGGTGTGTGAAATACAGACACACATTTTTTTGATGCAAAAATGGAATAAGAAGCCATTCTTTTTTTTTTTCAAAATTTTTGGGCAAAGTCAGTGTTAGTAGCAAAACTTTTTTTCTTTTGTTGTTTTGTTGTTTTTTTGTTTTTTTTTCAAATTGATTACCCGCCCCATAAATACATATAGACTTACGCAAAAGTACAAGATATGGGTAAAATATATACGAAGTATATACAGACCCCCCTATACTTAGCAAGTGTTGTATCCTCAGAGCACAAGAAGCGTAAAGAAGACATAGATCGGGCTAAGCGTAAGAGAGCGAAAAAGGAAAAGAAAAAGAACAAGATTTACAGAACCACCCCCTATACTTAGACTGTGACCAGTCTAAGTATAGAAGAAGAGCGGAAAAAATGAAGCGGTCGGGATATGTGAATGAGGAGAGTATATACAGGTGGATGTCGGTTCCCCCTATACTTAAGCTCTGGTCAACCTAAGTATAGAAGAAGGGTGGAAGTGAAGTGATCGGGAGAAGGAGAAGGATGGTATATACAGATGGCATCGGTCTCCCCCCTATACTTAGGCCTTGGCCTAAGTAGAGGAAGAAGCTGTACAAGGAGGCCAATGTGGTAGAGAGGGAGGGTGGGTGGCCGATAATTAAGGTGGTTTTCGGCTGATCTTCTTTTGAGCCTGCGATGGGAGATCAGAATAACGAGATGGAGATGAAGCATATGATTCCCAACTATGATCAGTGTCATCCTCAGAAAAATCATGATGGATAATAGATGAAGTGTTTGAGTCAGATGAAAGATATCCATCATCAGAGTTATCCTCAGAGGAATAGTATTTGAAAGTGGACATACTCCAAGTATTCATGTCTTTTTGTTTCTTCAATTGTTTTCTCAGAATTCGTTCCTTCTTGGGGTCAAGCGGCTTGTCCTCGGATGAATTCTCAGAAGCACCTGTCTCAGTCAGCTCATATGAAATAATTCCAGTGTACTTGAAGAGGGCAGGAGCATCAGCTTTGGATGAGTAGTAGTTCGGAACGGGAGTTGTCCAATGAGAATTGAATTTTGGATCCTCGCGAAGATATGGCTTTAGGATGCCGAACAGACTTCACTCATGTAGACTACCTTTTACGGACCTGATGAGAGATCATCAGCTGATTCCTCTTCCGAAAGGTCAAAGGTGACTCTCTTTTTATTTCTTTGTGAAGGTGTCGGTTCACTTGAGTATCCAGATGAACAACCATTGGAATTCTCCTTGGTCGGTGCTTGGTCTGCATGCTTGTTCTTAGTCTCCCGCATGTTTGAGCACTCTCGATTTGGGATGATTTGGTCAGGATATTCAGATAATGTTGCTCCAGGGTGTGACTATGCATATGTCCCAGGATCATAGAAGAAGGATCTGTCTATTTTGAGATCCGCGGGAATTGAAATATTGGGGAGAGTATCTGCATGTTCTTTCTCAATTGATTCGATGTTTGAGCATCCCTTTGTCGAGTTGATGTAATCCATGTAGTCAGAGTAGGTTGACCCAGTGTGTGTCAGTGCATAAGTCTCCGGATCATATGATTCATATACATGATTCTTCATGGTGAGAGCGGCTAGGAATGGAGCAGGGGGGAGAGTCTCTAAACCAATAGTCTCATCAACAACCACTATCTCAGGTGTCGTAGCGAGGTAGGGCTCTTCTACCTCTTTATGGTTGCGGCTGTCGGGGACTTCGTGGGTTTCCTCAGAAGATCGTGGTTCCTCAAAGACAGGGTCAGATCTAAGTGCTTCCAATGCTTTAAAATTGATTTCCCGAGTCTCACAATCAATAATTGCCTTAGACAATGCTAAGAATGGCTTTCCGAGAATGATTGGAGACTGGTTGAATTCTCCTTGATGCTCAATATCAATGATCGTGAATTCTACTTTGAGTGGAGCACCTTGGAATTTCATGATGACAGAAATGATTCCTCTCGGCCGCTTTATCGGTCGGACCGCCAATTGAACAATCTCTCGTATCTTCCGAATTGGTCCGAGTTTGAGTTCATGGAATACAGAGGTCGGGAGGATATTGATCGGTGAATCGTCATCAATCCGAGCATGGGTGAAAATCGTGTCTTTGATTTCACAGTCAAATCTGGACAACCGCTTCACTATGCAGCTCTTGGTTTTTCTCCTCAACACCAAGGAGGAGGCCATTGACAAGATATGTCTTTGGGTCTTTGTTCTAATCCTGCCAGGCTTTTTCTTAGTTAATTTGTCCATTATAAATCTTTTAAGGTCGGAGAAGTGTTCAATGGCCTGTAGAAAGGGAAGTTCAAAAATCAATTTCTTTCCTAGTGCTTCCCGTACAACAGGATCCAAAATTTTCAGATCTTCTTCAGTTTCAATTTTTATGTATTGTTCTAGATTTTTGATTTTTTCGTGATTTTCAAATATTCCGATTTTTTGGTATTTTCTGTGTGGTGTGGTGATGTGGTGTGTTCCTCAGATGAGCAGGGGTTCAGATGTTCAGAGTGGGAGTCAAAGGCATAGTCATTTCTAGGGGAATAATATGCAGAAGTGCCGTTCACAGAATCATCCCTAGGTTTTTGAACATCCTCAAAATTGTAAAAATGAGATCCAATCATTTTCTCATTCATTTTTATGTCCGAGCTTCTATAGAGTGAAATTAATCGGTCGATAAATTGTTGAAATCTATCCTCTATTGAATTGAATCTCTTATTTATCCTCGAAATATCATCCTTAAAATTCTGTTCATGATCAATCATGGGAGCAGTCGGCGTGTGTTCGATAATTTCATCTTCCATTTTCCCGTTTGTGCTGAGAGGAGAGTTTCTTGGAATATCCGACATATGATCATCATTTTCTGAAAATTTATCCTCAAAAATTATGGAAGGAGGATGCTCATATGATCCAGGCATGTGTAGCTGGTCTGAGTAGAGTTCAATCCTTTGATCATGAGTGGTCAGACCTTGGTATTGTGGAGTCAGCATACATGGTTTACGTGTTTCTATGTGATTAGTCCAGTCCTCTGTATGAGTATCATGTCTGAAGAGGGGTTTGTCATGGTCAATCCAACGCTGATGATCATTAAGTGCGGGTCTTTCCATCTGGGTTTGGTTTCTCAGCCAGTCATGAGACTCAAAGGTATTTTGATCTTGAAATGGCTCATTAGCGAGAATCCATGAATAAGACGGTTCAGTCCAACATGGTAGATGGTAATGTGTGGTCGGATTATTCGAGTATGAATTCAATGAGGGGGACGAATTCATCCGCGGGTGAAAGTCTCCCGCAAATGTTGGAGGATTCTTGAAAGAAGAGAATTTGGTTGATTTGGGCCTAACCGAGACAAATTCATTTTTATAGTATAGCTCTGATGGATTTTCAGATAAATGTTCGGTCATTTTTGAAAGGAATGAGGGGTTGGGTCTGCAAGAGTTATTGGATAAGAATTCCATGATGAGATTTAAATCAAGAAAGGAGAGAAATGATTACTTGGGATAGTCAAAAGAAATTTTATCAAATGTGTGGCTATTGATCTTTGAAATCGGTTCAGCACACCAATGCAAACACAAATCAAACCCCAGGTTCACCAACACACACAATGAAGCCGTAAGAGTTAGGCTATTATCTTTTCAATTTTAATTGGTGACAAATCAATCTTGGCAAAAATTTAGCGAGCTGTTAGGTGCCGAAATTTTCGTAATGACTGGCCCGAATTCTTACGAATAGTTGCACCTACTTTTAGCCAGTATGGGTGTAAGTACGGACCGTAGAACGGCTACCCGTGTTACTTGAGGATGGAGCCTTACGCAGTGGGCTCTAAACCACCCACTCTGCTAAGGAAATTCAGACCGTTTACCGGTTACCCGTAGATCCTCACTAAGAAGTAGCTAATCACAATATGGTATCAGAGCAGTGGTACTCGATTCCATTCCACACATATCTTTCCTCTTTGGGGTTCAAAATACATAATAGCATTGAGTGGCTTCTGACCCAACATGAATTAAAAGGAGAACTACATATTTTATATCCATGTCCATATGTCTCTCTTAATCAAAGCAAGTATTAATGTTGTGGTTCTTTATGCAGAATCATGCCGCCTCGTGTGAATCCAGATGTTGCGCAGCAGCTGGACTTTCTTGCGCATGCTGTGCAGGACATCCAACATCGCCAAGATGCGATTTAGCAACGGCTCCAGCAGCAGGACGACCCCTACTGTCCCTCTCATGAAAGGGAGGAGAGTATCGACCTATCATTTTCCATAGAGCCTGAACAAATGGAGGATACTAATGCCTTACAGAGGCATCAAAGCACATATACAGCATACCAACGCATGATGGTACCATAGTTCTTCGGTACCACCACCCCTGACAATGCAGAGATGTCGATGGTGCAGGTGGCCAAAGTTCTGAGGATGATACACGCACCTGAGGACACTTGGGTATCTTTTTTGCAGAGTTCTCTCTCACTGGGTACGCAGAGCGGTGGTGGAATTCCACTAAGGAGTACTTGACCTAGCCCATCACTTGGGAGGTTTTCTTCAATGAGTTCAATGCAGAGTTCTACCCAGACCATTAGGTAGAGAACCAGAGGAGAGAGCTTGTTGAGCTGAGATAGAGGTTGATGATGGCCCAAGAGTACATGATCCGCTACACCGAGTTATCTCACCATTCCCCTGCTACCATAGCCTACCCATTGTAGAACTTGCAGAAGTTCATCTGAGGAATGCACGAGGAAGTATATGACATCCTTTCTACCTTGGACCTTACCTCTATCAAGGAGGTTACTACAAAGGTGATGAAGTGGAAGGCTACACAACATTGATTACAGGGAGGTCATTCATAGTTGCCACCACCCCAGCCTAGTAAAGTTGCACATCGGGACTTCTCTCAGTTCCGTAGAGATTGTTGCCACCATCTAGATAGTGGAAGCACCATCCACTGCCAGGTTCGCACCATCTCCTACCTTGGGACAGGTCTTGGTAGGATGTGGTTTAGTTTATTCTTGCCCCCCTACTAAGACACAAAGCTGCAGGCTTGGGGACGGTAGTTTTGCTTCTGGTGGGAGCTTGTCACTGGTAGGTAGCCACACTTATTACCTTTGTAGACTGTCGAGCCACTTCAAGGCACAATGTCCTTTTCATTCTAGGGATCGGGTGCAGCAATATAGTGGGAATCTAGTTGGGTCTTCTAGACAGTTTTAGAGATCAGGATCTTGATGAGGAGGCTGTGACTTTCAGCGAGCCCCACAACAGACAATCAGTATTGCGGGATCTAGTGCATCATCATGAGGACAACTAAACACAGTGACACAGGAGCAGCCCATGCTTCATGATTGGTCGTCAGAGATGGGATCACTTTACATGCATTGTTTGATTAAGGGGCTACATATTCCTTCTTTGCACATCATATGATGTCCACATTGGGCAAGTCTATGATGGAGGCGACTTTCCCATACTACATCAAGGGCCCAGGGGGGCAACTGTTTATCATCCACCAGGCAGTGGAGACGTAGCCATGCAGATAGGTGGGCATGAGATGCCCGCTTTCCTATTGTTGATTAAGTTAGAGGACTTTGGCATCATTTTAGGCATGGACAACCCATGTGCGCTTGGATTGTTTTGGGAAGATGGCAGTCTTCCATTTACCTAGAGTGTCGTCGTTTCATTTAGACAGTTGTACATCTGATGGTGGGATCCAGTGCATCTCCGCCTTGAGGGCACACAAGTTTCTTAGCCAGGGTTGTGTAGGATACTTTGCCTATGTGGTAGACTCAGCGACGTAGGATCAGATGATAAAGAACGTTAGACGACTTATGCAAGAGTTTCCTGATATGTTTCCAGATGACTTACCGGGACTACCACCAGTAAGGGAGATATAGTTTGAGATCATGTTATTACTAGATACATAGTTGATCTCTATCCCTCCATACAGGTTGGCACCTACTGAGCTCAAGGAGATCAAAGTGCAGTTACAGGAACTGTTGGAGAAGAGATTCATCCGCCCCAGCACATCACCATGGGGAGAACCAGTACTCTTTTTGAAGAAGAAGAAAAAGGATGGATCCTTGAGGTTATGGATAGACTATAGACTGTTGAACAAGAGGACGGTCAAGAACCATTACCCACTCCCACAGATTAATGATCTCTTCGAAAAATTATAGGAAGCAGTAGTGTTCTCTAAGATTGACCTACAATCAGGATACCACCAGTTGAGGATCAAGGATATAGACGTGATGAAGTCCGCTTTCATTTTAGGTATGGTCACTATGAGTTCCTAATGATGCCTTTTGGACTTACAAATGCACCTGCAACATTCATTGATTTGATGAACTGAGTCTTTTATCCGTACGTGGACAGGTTTGTGATCATATTCATCGATGGTGTTCTAGTCTACTCCTGTGATGACTATGAGCATGAGTCCCATCTACGCGTAGTGCTAGAGACACTCCGAGAGCAGCAATTGTATGATAAATACATCAAGTGTGAGTTATGGTTTTTTGAGGTGGCATTTTTAGGCCACGTGGTTTCAGGGGCGGGGGTGTCCGTTGACCCCGCTAAGATTGAGGCAGTGGTTTCTTAGGAGTAAACAAAGACAATTACAGAGATGCACAGTTTCCTTGGCCTCGCCGGGTACTACAGGAGATTTGTTAGAGGGTTCTCCCAATTTTCCCTACCCATCACCCAGTTGACATAGAAGGATGTCTCATTCGTTTGGAGCGACAAATGCAAGTTGAGCTTTCGTATGCTCAAGGAGTGATTGATGTTCGCGCCCATACTTACTCTTCATTCTGGTACCTTGGACTTCATGATTTACATTTATGCTTCCAAGGAAGGGTTCGGTGCAGTGTTGATGCAACGTGGAAAGGTTGTGGCTTACGCATCATGATAGCTAAAGAATCATGAATGCAACTACCCCACTCATGACTTGGAGTTAGCAGATGTAGTCTTTGCACTGAAGATATGGCGCCACTATTTGTATGGGGTGACATTTGAGATCTTTACCGATCATAAGAGCCTCAAATACATCTTTGATCAAAAGGAGTTGAATATGAGGCAAAGGTGATGGATGGAGCTACTGAAGGACTATTATTGTACCATCTCCTACCACCTTGGTAAGGGAAATGTGGTGGCAGATGCTTTGAGCAGGCGGTCAGATATTGAAGGTTTGGCGGCTTGGTTGCAAACTTGGGATGTGCTCACTATACTTAGTGAGTGGCATCCATTTGAGAGTACATCTGATGCAGTGATTGTGCCAATGAAGTATAGTAGATTGTGGGATAGGATCGTCCAAAGGCAATAGATAGATCAGAGGATCCAGGACTTGTACCATAAGTGCTTGAAGGATGAGTTCGGCAGATTCCAAGTCCATGAATCCATCCTATGGAAGGGGGATCATGTGTGTGTCCCAGATGATGAGGAGTTGAGGAGAGATATCATGGATGAGGCACATAGTTCGAAACTTTATATACATCCCAGAGGCACCAAGATGTACCGAGACCTCTGCCAGCACTTTTGGTGGGATGGCATGAAGAGGGACATAGCCATGCATGTTAGTCGATGCCTCACTTGTTAGATGGTGAAGGCAGAGCACCAAAAATCCCATGGTTTACTACAACCACATTCCATCTTGGTATGGAAATGGGAAAGCATTTCTATGGATTTGTTACGTCATTGCCACACACCCTAGGGGGGTATGACGCGATATGAGTGACTGTCGACCGGTTGATCAAGATAGCCCATTTTATTTCAATCAACATGACATATACACCAATGCAACTAGCCAAATTATACATCCAGCATGTCATTCTGTTGCATGGGATACCCAAGGAGGTAGTGTCAGACAGAGATTCACACTTCACCTCATACTACTATAGAGAATTCATGAGAGCCTTGAGGATCGAGCTACGCATTAGTCAACATACCATCCACAAACAGATGGGTAGTCGGAAAGTACAATCCAACTTTGGAGGATTTGTTGCGGGCTTGCGCGGTTGAGTGGAAGGGATCTTGGAAGGATCACCTCACACTTGTTGAGTTCACATACAACAACGGTTACTACACCAACATAGTCATGGCACCGTTTGAGGCCTTGTACAGGAGGTGATGCATTACTCCTTTTGTTGTCAACGAGTAGGTGACAACACCTGTTCACCCTGCAAATCATAGAGGAGACCTCTAGTGGAGACGGATAGGAATAGATTGCTGAATGCGCAAAGCCGTCAGACTATGTCGACCAACGGCATTGAGACCTTGAGTTTCATGTATAATATCCTACATACATACCTTAAATGATATGATTATTAACCAATATTGTATGTGTAAGTAGTCCTTATAACTAACAGGTTGGGGACTTTGTGTTTCTATGAGTATCCCCAATGAGAGACGTTAAATGTTTCAATGTCAAAGGCAAGCTTGCACAGTAGTTTGTGGGACCATTTGAGATTTTGGCCGAGTTGGTAAGGTGGCATACAGAGTGTCCCTTCCCCCACACCTTAAGGGCATACGCGACGTGCTCCATGTGTCAAAACGTCGAAAATATATCCAAGATCCTCGACACATGATCAACTACGAAGACCTGACCGTGGATCCGAACCTCTCCTTCCTAGAGGAGCCGGTTCAAATACTGGACCTTATGGTTAAGAGGCCGAGGCAGAAGGAGATACCTTTAGTCAAAGACATGTGGTGTAGTCAAGAGGATGAGGAGGAGACGTGGGAACCTGAGGCGGACATGAGGGAGAAATACCCTCATTTGTTCATAGGTATGGAATTGAAATCGTATTCAAACTCCATTTGAGATTTTTTTGGGTTTCGCTCTCTTTGAGATTTCTATAGGCTCATTCCTTTATGAGACTTGGATACAATGATAGGATTTGGAAATCAACCAAGATCATCGCAAGTCTCGGGGAAGAGACTTCCTTTGAGATTTTATGATGTTAAAACCCCGAAATCCGAACCTGGGCTTAATTGCAAATTTGACTGAATCTGGGCTTAGTTTCAAATTCTGTACTTATCCATTGTCCAAAAAAATCATTTGAGTATTCCATCATGAAGTCCTCTTCATGATCTTTGCAATGAGTCCAAGAACGTGAAAATACAAGTTCGGGAGCCCGAGTTACGGCTTTTTTAGCGGAGAGGGGTCCAGGTCTTATTCGGATCTTAATCGGATATGAATCCAGGTTAAGACCCATATAACCCATCTCCCTCTCCCCCAAAACTCCCCCAACTCGAAAATCAGCCATCCCTTCTCCCTTCCTCCTCCCTCACCTCACCGAAGCCCGTCGAAGCACCTTGGATCGACGATCCAAGACCACCTCCACGTAGAGAAGAGCGAGGTCATTCTCTTGGAAGGTTTCACCTCGTGAACAGAGCGAAGAACACACTGTTCTTCATGGGTGAAGAAAACAAGGTAGCTCGTTTTCATGAGATACGATGTTCCCTCCCTCTTGTTGCGGATCCCACGTGACTTTCATCCTATATTCGAACATCTTCGAATCCTTGTCCCAACCTTCTTGCTAAAGTGTTTTAAATCTCATCATTGATCTAAGATATTCACGGGGTAGTGGTAAATAGTGATTTTACTAGTCGTAGTTACAGCTTCGTAATGATAAGAAACTCTTTTTTTGTTTATATATGATCATAAGCATGCAGTCATTGTCCTCAAATGACGTGAGGCTGGATTTTACATCCTCCAATGGCATTTTTTAACTCTTATAACACAACTAGTATAGATGTCTTTAAATATGTGACCATTTTAATTAATTTTTGAACAAACGTTAAAAATAAGAAATTACTAGGTCAAGACTAAGAATGAACGTGGTTTCTTTTTTACTAATTACTACTTAATATTTCTTTATTTATGACATTTAGTATCCCGGAGAGGACTCCAGAAGTCACACTAAGTGCAACATTAGGTGCTAAGTTTTTTTTAGTACTAGAAGGGGGGAGTTGGTGGGAGATTCGAACCATGTTTTTTTAGTGGGAGCAGGAGCCACTACTTCTACCACTAGACCATTAGAGAGTTCTAATTAGGTGCTAAGTTGATACTAAATAATTGTGAATATTGGCCCTTGTGTATTATGACCATTTTTTTCTTCTAACCATTGGAAGGAGCTTTTAGAATGAGCAATCAAGCTTCCACACACTTCAAGTTTTTGTTGACATTCCAGTTATTCTTTTCTTGTCAAAAAAGAAACTACACTTGCAGTAGTATGGCATTGGTTGTTGAGGATTCATATCATGTGCATTCCCCTAATCAGGATTTCTTTAGATCGTTGGACATATTTTTTCCATATAATGATTAAATACATTTTTTGATGCTCATTATATACAACTATCAACGGACTCAAATTACTTCCATATATGTATATCATTGGTATCGAGAAATTTTGCAGGACTAGAAACCAGTAATTTAAATTGACAGAAGAGACAACTGCTATCCATAATCCGGCTAGAGGTATATTTAATAGAGATTGTTGCAAATGTTTCTTATTTAGGATTTTGGCTCATTTCTAAATATAATCGGAAGAGTATACGTCGAAAAGATGTTGCACACCATAAAGACCATTCAATCTCAAGTCACTTCAGAAACATTTGTTTTGTCACTATCTTTAGAGAAGATTATATGGCTTCTTAGACATGAATTGGATACACTGTTTTTATGGTATTGAGTCTTTTTTTCTTTCATCTGCTACTCTATACACATTGGATCTGAACTGATCAAGATACACAACCTATTTGTAATTTAATCATATAGAGTGGGGTAGTGGTGCCTTGGATATGAAAGCTCGCATCTTTTATAAAGGCTAATACTTGGATCCATAGACATTAGTTTACATTGAGGTTGTGATTGAAACTAAGGCCAACCTTGTCTCTATTGTAAGATCACACATTATATGGGAACAACATATAATTTCACCAAGTATTTCATATCTCCCGACAGTTCAGCAGCATTATCCTCCAGGGGGTTAAATTTTCATGGTGCTCAGGTAGATGAGGTTGGTGCTGCAAGGGGTTGGGCATGCTCTTGTGGGGCCCCGAGTAGAAGCCTAGAGAGTCGCTACTACGTAGTTGCGACGGTTGAAGGACATGTTGCTTGGCACATTGAGGAGTCACCACGTGGTGTTCAACCTCAGCACTTGCATGCCTTTAGTCATGTGCTTTGAGTGTGGGCCAAGTAGTCCTGGTTGGTGGTCTAGTGTTTCGCTTATTCACTTAGAGTGAACACTCGTGTACTGGCTGGTGTAGGCCACATTGGTTGGTATTCCGAGTGGAAGCACTAAGAGGTGAGTTTCAAGAAATGTGGTCAATGAAGTTGGGAATAAAATATAATTCTCCTGTGCATAAGGAGGATTGGGTTAATTGCGATGATTCGTGGGCTGGAATCTTAATTGTAAATCAGAAGAACAATTGTGAAATGTGAGTAAGTGGACGTGTTGGGAACTTAGTTAGGATGCATTGTACCCCACCGCATGCCTACAGAGGCACCCGTCCCTAAGGCTTCTTTTTTCCTTAGAGTCATAGTGTGAGGCCTCATCCAGACCAAGATCACAGACTATCCATGAAGCATGGTTGATCCATATCAAATAATAATGACTAAAATTCATGTTTGTATAAGGATGATTTACCCAGCTATTTTCTTTTGCACGCTTTTAATTATATCTTGCATGTTGTAATTTTTATATTGTATTGAGCAACTTTGCTCATAATGTACCTTTGTGTGGATCCCCAGGTTCTCAAGAGAAGTTGCAACAGTGAGTCGAACTTGTTACTTGGAGCTACTTCATTTTGTGCAGTTACACGGCTCCCTTTTTGTGGTACAGTTGCCTGTAGTTTTACAGTGCTTCTTTACTTGTAAAATTTTGAGAGACATGACATGTATATTGTATGGATGGCACACTTTTGGTATGCACACATGTATATTTTTGTGGACATGGATGGAAATGGAATGTATTAGTGAACATGTTATTAATAGAAAGTGAATTTTAAATTTCTAGTCTTTTTCTATTCTCCTGCTTTACATTAGATTGTGTATTTTGAATGTGGGGATGGTATATATGTAGAATCGATTTTCTGAGTAGTCGGATCCGGGGGACGATCGTCACAATTTGTGTTGTAAATTTTGTAAAATTGGGTGTATAACCATTTTTCCAAATAAAAATGATTTCTCATTCATTTATTCATTCCTAAAAAAATCAAAAGAAAACATGCATCTCATGCATCTACATTTCATTAGCATAGCATGCATATGCACAAAGTAGAAAGTCACCGTGTTCTGAACCAAGTCGTGAGTAAAAACTAAGGGTGGACTAGACCAGACCTTTCTACTTAAATTTCAAAGGAACTTCACCGAGAAGTAGGATTTTAGAAACTTCAGGGTCATAGACTTATTTCTCCAAGTTTAACAAGGCAATGTCTAGAAGTCGACTCTTAGTGTCTAACCTGATTGACTCATTCTAAGTAGACTCTTGAATGTGGAACTAATCTATACTTTACATCGGGCACTTAGCTCAATTCAGACAAGGTGTTGGAAGATTGTACATCTTTTTCTTTGGTAGCGTGGACATCTAAAGATCGAAGTAACTGGTAGAAATAAATCTTAGGATGAGGAATGGACTGCTGGCATAACTTATTCTAAGACCCCAATACATAGGAGGAAAAAAGATTCTATATACGTCAGAGCACAAAGAGATCAATGGAGGGCAACCACAATTCCTACAAAAAAGAAGCCAATTCCTAAAGTACATAAATTACCCATAATAGTATAAGCTTCAGATAGCATGCAGATCTTGGTGGACACTTGGCTAAACTGGAAAGATTCACAAAAGGTGTTACTACACTAGTCACATTCTAGTTCTTTTCTCCTTCTTTTAGACACGATGACTTGTACAACTTAAAGACTGTTATTTTTAAAATCCTAATTCTCATAAGGAGTTATGCCATATTATTAATCCAAAGGTCAAGTCGAGCACCATTTTCAATTTTTGTTCATGACCTTTTATGAAACCCAATCTCCATTTACCGATGCATTCATTTTAATTGCTTAGGGATGAGCAAGGTTTAAGTATAGGGGATTGATGAATACGTGATTCGTCACTTTAAAAGCTGAAAATAGAGTTATGTCCCAAGTAATTAAATGCATTTAACCATTTATATTACATTATTAAAATTCATGGATGTGTAAATAATACACCTATTTTAGCATTCATAATTGCATAAATAAGAAGCCAAAGGTTGTGTATATTTATCACATGTATATTGACATAACTTCTAAAATTTTTCCTTTATTTTATACTAACTCAAAAAAATAAATAAAATCAACTCCATTGTGTACATAATACTAACATTAATAAATGAACAATAACAGAACAATACTATCTTGTATACATAGAAAATAAAACCAAAACCTAATTTGGAGATAAAAGGTTTAAAGTCAAATATCTTTTTCATATAGTATCTTATGAACCCCTACTCACTTTTGAATTAATTCTCTTCAAATATCTAAAAAACAAAATCAAATTTAAAAGAATCAGAATTCATATATGACTTTTAGATTTTGGGTCCACAATGTATATTGTATATATTTACTGACGTTGACTTATCATTTTATGTACATAAGTAACCATTTTATTTTTTTAAAAAATTTTCATTTATTTTCTTGAGTTGTGTTTTAATAAAATGTGCAAAAACATAATTTCAAAATACCGAGAAAATCAAATAAAAAGCGTCATTTTGAGTCTGTCTTCAGAGTCTGTAAAATAATTCCCTTTTATTGTATACCTTTATTTTTCTTAAATACTAAAAATACCAAAAAATAGATTAATATGTAAATATTTCTTTTATATTTTATCTGATTTTATTTTGAATTTTTCCTTATTTAAAAATCATGAAAATTACAAAACATAAAATAATCGGGTATTCTATGTACATAGAATACCAACAAAAATAAACTTTGTACAAATAACTTCTTTTGGTTTTGGTTCCTTCACAAAATTATAGATCTCATAAAGGTAAACAACTTTCATGAAGGAAACTAATTGATTTGACATCATTTTATATTTTATTTTGATTTATTTTTGTTTTATTTTTTGAATTTTGTGGAGGCGACATGTGGCAAATCCTGGAGTCGCCACGTGCCCCCCCTTAAACGGTCGTTTTTCTGGACAATTCGATGAAGGGTGCTTCATTCAATAGTCCTCATTTATTCTCCTTTTTTCCTTTTCTTTTTCAATTTCTTTTATTCCTCCTTTCACCATGTGGCATCGTTTGGCCCCTTTGATCTGACCCAAGCGGAAGGTGGGGACTTCATCTCCCACCGCCAGTCTTCTTGGACAAGAAAGGTCAATGCACCCCTCTGCATGTAGTACTTTCGCCCACGAAGCATAGTCGAGACCTCTCCTCCTGGACCAAGAATTCCCCTTACACTACCACTCCCTCTCCTCCACGTCACCTCATCTCCACTGTAAACCCAAACTGCATCTCCTCTAAACCCATCTGACATCACACTTGGCCACCATTCGTCATTCATCAAAAGATTCACGGCGAGATAGAGAGAGTTGTAAATAGGGATGTGATGGTACCCCCACATCGCTGGTGATAACCTCTTTCTGGCGAGATCCACAAGGGATAACCTTGTGTTGTTATTCACCCCCGTTAACACCCCAACTATGATCTACACCTAACCTCGAGGCGACAACTAGAGAAGAGCCATTGTTCCTCCAAGCTATCCTGGGATTGATTCCATATCTTTACCTCCATCTCCATCTTAATTCTTCTTCTTCTGTCACCTTAGCATTGCATCTGCATCAATCGCTCCTCAGCACCATCTTCGTCGCTTCACATGATCATCACTAACCACCTCCGATAACCCCTCCAGTTCTCCTTCTTCCTCCCTCAACTCCTTATTGATTGCTCCTTTCAACCACCTCATACGGAGCTCCATCCATCTTGGTCTAATCAGGAAGGTCAGACACTTCTCAGATCTTCACTGTAGCATGCTGTGACAGTTGTGTATCGGGAAAGACCACGATAGCTCCTCCATTAGGTGAAGTCAAGAGGTTAAAGAAGAAGAGTCACCCAAGTCCAACCTACAACCTATCTAGGATCAAGAACAACCCTCATTCTCGTCGTCCAGGAATGCCCAATTATCAGCCATCAGATCAAGCTGCCACGGACGTCCCCGATCAATTCTGAGCCTGGACTAAGCTTAGCGCCTTGGTGGAGCTCAAAGTAGCAAGTGACCACCACGTGTAGGACCAAACTCCCAATTGTGCCTCATATGCTAAGTGCGTGCACCTTGGGTAATTATTATATGTACCCCGTGCTTCTAGGGAATCACTTACACCCCCACTTAAGGTAATTTGTGCAAAAGTCTGACTGGCTTTACAAAATTGCAAGAAAGCCCCCCAGAAGGTCCTAATTGCAAAGATTTTCATTTATTTTTATTACAATTAAGCACTTGAACTTCATTTATCCATATCTTGAGCATTAGGTATCGAATTTTGCATTCTCTATGTTTATTTGAACCTCTTCACATTGTCTATCATATGTAATAATTAATTTCTCTACCTTAGACAATTTTTACATTAAATATTTAAAGATGTTATTCAGTTTCATCGAGCAATATTTATTCTTGATCTTGATATTCTTGATATTAATTTTTATCGTTTCATATGTGCATTAAATTGGAGAAATTGAATTGGAATTAATTGATCACATTGTTTGAGGAAGGGCTCTTGAATTAATTTGCTTGGCTCTTGGATCGATTGCTTGCACCTGCAATTGAATTTTGCATTATCATCTCACATCATTCATCATTCAAAATTCATCTAATTATTTCTGCACATTGCATAGCATTATTTTCTACATTAAAATATTTGTAAAATTCATATATCATATTTATTTTATTAATTAATTACATCTCTTGTATTTAAAAACTAATAAAAATATTAAAAATAAATAATTTCTTAAAACATCACTTCTTTGAAAACCTGATCTCTAAATTATTTAAAAATCAACCTAAGGAAACAGTTGCCTTCTTGTGATCGACCTTAGGCTTACCCAAGTAAAAAAAATTGACTGCTTTTACTTTAATTGATTAATTGATTTAAGCAGTATTGGATCAATCCTTATTTGTACGACTACAACAATTCGACTAAATGTACTAGGGTAGATTTCGGGTTTGGAAACATTGTTTTGTTGACTTCTCTAATTTTGTTTACTTTGTTATTTGTTCACATTTTTTATTTTGTGTAGCATTAATATCTCTCATATATTTGACCATATTGTTGTTATGGCAGAGCCCGTGAAGCCAAGGAAGACTAAGGTGATGTGGAGGCAAGGAACTTGGAGCATCTCGCTAAGAGTTCACTTCACATGATTAAGCAGAGAGAGAGAGAGAGCGCAAGATAGCTAGCTAGTGTAGTGCAATTTTTCGTTATGTGTATAATTATTTATAATAATTAAGTAGCTCATATTTTCAGCAGTTCTCACTTGATTTCTCGTGTTTGTAAAAGAGAAACTATGACTTTTTAATAATTATGGTGTGTCGAGACCTGTTTCACTCTTGGTAAAAGTGTGGGGCTTGCCTTGAGTGGAAAACGTTAAGGACAAGCACACCGCTCTTAGAGCTACTTAGGTCATTATTTGTTCTCATTTAACTTAGGCTACACAATCAAAACATATTCATTTACTAATAGATGCACTTAGAATCGTTCTGGTTACTTCCAAACTTAAATTCAATTCTCCACCTCTAATATAACTTATGTGTAGGTACAACTTTTCTCAACTTGCATCTCATATATTTAGATTTAAATATTCTATTGAGCATCTCACACGGAGAGAGCTGAGAAGCACTATAAGCATTCTATCTGAGCATGCATCATTCACGTTTGCATTCTGTTTTCTTGACCTCTTCCTCTTGAGTTTTTTTATCAACTTAAGGTTTAATAGGAATCAGGATTGACGATTAGGAGTGTATTTATTATGCTCACATTAAATCTTCAATGATAACTAAACATAAAAATGGCACTATTAAGCAAGTTAATTCAAATAAACTTGGAATAAAATCAATTGTGACTTATGGGAGAGTAATCCCCTCATTGATCGCATGTACTTACCTCCAGATAGAGTGGGTGAGGATGCATCCATAAGAATATAGCCCAATTCCTTGGACCCGAGTTTTCTGACTTTTGCAGATTTGAGAGCAACAAGTGCTCTCCTCTAACTTTAGTTGATGTTTTGGTTGTGTAAATAAATTAGTTCCTTTAAGGGTGTGTTATAACCCGGTAGCCTGGGCAGATCACCCTTTTAATTGAGGGTTAATATAAGTACCATAGGGCATTAGGGAGATACATTGTGAACAACATATTCAAAATTGTATGTTATCACCAACGAATATTGATAATATAAATCAGTCAGACTCTTGCAGCCTTCATGTATGAAGTTGCTGAATAAAAGGGTTTTGCATTGTGTTTGTATTGTGCGAGTCATATGTCACACATTCGAGTGCCTTCTCGTGAGATTTCATCTCTTGATTCAATTTTGTGTTCATTTTCTATCCTTTTGATATTGAAGATGAATATTTGGGGGAAGTTTGTATGGACTTCGTGAACCTATCATTGAACTCCTCATATATTACATCTTTTGAGGTTCGTGATACCTCACTTCATGGACCTCTTTGAATTTATTAAGTCCCTCTTCTTGAGTCTACGTTCACTTCTTTTTTAGGGAATGGTAACTGATAAGTCAACAACTCATCATATTTATTCCTTTATTTTGGCTTAAAATCGCTTATAAAATACATGTAAATATCACTAATTTACCTTTCTTAATAAACTAACATCATTTGTTAATATATTATTATTATCATTATTTTTACCTAAAACAAATGAATAAAAAAGAAGAGAAAAAGAAAGAAAACAAGGTTGTATATATGTAATAAATACATATTGATCCTGACCCCAAGAGTAGGTCAAGTGTTGACCTAATCGATAAGGAATAATGTAGGGCGAGTTAGATCATTAACTTAAAAAAATATCAGAAAACCAAGTTCTCAATGTACATATTCATTTCATTTATTATGCACATATCTTGTACTATTTTATTCATAATTAATTCAACTTCAAATAAAAATAATTTCTTCATAAAACATGTACATAAAAATATTCTTTAAATAATAAAAATACTTGCATAAATAAATCTTCTATAAAATAAAAGGTACAATACTATGAAAAATCGTAAAACTGAAATTGAAAGCTCAATATATTCTCCATATGAAATCAAAATGAACCAAAATAAATTTCATTATAGTTAAAATAATCCTTACAATGAAAGTGATTTCATAAAATTTGGAGTTAAGATGTAAAAGTTGATTTTTTGGTGGTGGTGTTATACATGTACAAATATATATATATATATGTTTTACTCTTGATATTTTTGTTTATAATTATATTTTTAATAAATAACTCATTTTATTTACATAAATGAAAAAATATAAAAAAATCAAAATAACCAAAAAAAATAAGTGTATTTACTATATAGGTATAAGGGACTTATATTGTACATATGTGCATTTATCTATACTAATAAATCAATCCTTAAAAATAAAAAATAATAAAAAACCTTTAATTATTATTCCAATACATAAAATATAAAACAATGTGTAGGTTTATAAAAATAAATAAATAAATAAAAATAATTCTATAATATATAGGTAATTTATACTTGTAAATACCTATATTTTAATAATTTAACCATTTAATTTAACTTATTTAATTTAATAAAAATATCAAAAAAATAGTTTATTCATTTGTAAACATTGTTTTAATTTAATTGTTTTTATTTTAAGGCCATTTAGTATTTATTTTATATTTATCTGTAGTTATTTTAATTGTTTTTTTTGTGGTTGGACCTATTCGAGATTGAGCACGATTGGTCCAACCTGTATTTATTAACCTGACGGTCAACTCGACCATTCCTTCTTTGACCGGCTCCAGCACGTGGATCAGCTTCTTCTTCTATTTATTTCACTCGATTCCTCAATCCATTTAATCTCATTCATTCACATGATTATTCGCCTTCAATCCAAATCCACACATGTTTATCGTTTTGCTTGGATCCGCCTTAGTTCACATGCTCCACCTACATTTGAATTCAATTTCCTTCATGCCTATAAATTGAGCTCCAAGTACCCATTTGGTCCTTGATCCATCTTTGGCCAATTTCCCTTGATCTTGAGCATAGGAGAGATCACGTTGGTGATAGGAACGACATCTACATTAAGCGGGAACACATGAGATCATAAGGAGGCACGATCCATAGCTAGAGGAGATACTCTCCGACGAGATGAAGCTTCTACAGTAGAGCCACATCTACATCGAGGCTAGAACTCCATCTTCATCTATGAACTATCGACCGTAGATCTAGGTTACCCGTTTACACATCACTCGTAGTGTTATGTTCGCTATCAATTGCATTAGGTCACATGAAATTTAGGGAAAATTTTGCATTTCGAATGGCATGCGCAATAATGTAAACAACCACAGAATTAACAGCAAGTATCACCAATTCACATTGCATTAATTTTCATATAATTTACATGTAACAAAAAGGAAATGACATTGTGTATATGCATTAGCAGAAGAGAAGAAAAGCATTTATCTTGTACAAAAAATGTAACATGCGTACCATAACAAAAACTATGGAAAATTAGTGTCCAGTTGTCAATCTACTGTGATGCAGGCCTCTTGCCTGCCATATACGTTAGGAACAAGAGAAATGTCAAAAAATATTGGTACAATCAAAATTTATCTAAAAATAAAGTAGTTATTTCAGTGGTTTCAAAAGTAAGCAAGTAGATAGGTATTGAAATTTAAATTTAACAAGCTCCTTGCATAAAAGTGGATTTTCGAGCTATTATGTATGTAAATCCCCTGATCAACCATCATCAAATAACTTTACAAATATAACATTTTCATATATTAATTAAAGATCGATGTTTAGGTAATTATCTTTTTATCACCTAGAGATCATGTTGATGTATCTTGGTATTGAGGATCATGAGTCTCTAATCTGATCTTTATTTCTGTCTAATTTCTCAAGCTTAGTAGATAGTTTGTGGTCTTGGTCTGAGTATAACCTCACCCTATGACTCTAAGGCATGAAGAATACCTTAGGGTTGGGGTGCCTCCATAGGCATGTGATGGAGTATAATACATCCTAGCTAAGTTCCCAACATGTCCACTAGCTTATCCTGACATTTGTCGTAGTAGTTCTAAGATCTGATTAAATGTCAATGATTGATTATTGATAGTGATTGATGATTGATGTACCAAGCCCAACAGTAGCCAAACTCAACTATAGCCAAAATCAACTGTAGACAAACTCAATTGTAACCAAACTCAATGGTTTCCCACTCTCATTTGTAACCCAGCTCAGTTGTAACCAACTCTCAACTGTAACTCATCGCTAGGACCTATTGGCAGAATAGTAACCAAACTCAAGCAGTGAAGAAGTCTCCTAAGAGACTCTTCTGTCTCTCCCTCTAAGTGGAAGTGCGGTCAAGTAGAGGGATAGGCCTACTCCAAAACTAAGCCCCTGAGACGGGTGGGAGAAACTCTCCATAAGAGTCACTCCAAAAATCAGCCCGACCGATACGGGCAAATGAGCTTGTAATGAAAAACAAAACCGAGGGTCCCCCAGCCTAGACACCCTAAGAACAGAGGATCAGAGCAACTGAACAAAAACTTGGATCCCAACGAAGTGTAAAAATACTACGAGTTCACGTAAAAACCATAAAAAGGACTAGTATCCTAGACATGCACACTTGAAGGTCGCTTCCCTAACTGGGCTTCCTATCTCCTGCACAGTTGAGGGTCACCGCACCCTCGCACGGTCAAGTGTAAGGGTCACCATGACCGACACAAATATCAAGTGTCACTGATTCTATAGACAACCTTGATTGATTACTCATATATCCATACCTCCATATCATATATGATTGGCTTTACAGGTCTAACGATCATTGATGAAGATTATTAGAATTTTAAAACACATAGAATTTCACTCAAATTTTCATCTTATCATCATGAAATATGGATCCAAGGACTGATTTGAATTTGGGATTTAATTCACATAAAAACCATATTTTTTAGTTTTTAAAACATGCATTTTTAAGCAGTTGAACTGATCTACAATTTGGGTCTAATATATACCAAAACCTCTAAATTTGAAGTTTTTAAAACATCGATTCTAGAGCCTTTGAACATATCTGAAATTTGGGTTTAATTTACACTAAAACCCCCAACTTTTAAGTTGTTAAAACATGGATTTTAGAGCTAATGACCAGATTTGGAACTAGGGTTTAATTTACACTAAAACCCCAAATTTTAAGTTGTTAAAACATGGATTTTAGAGCTAATGAACAGATCTGAAACTGGAATTTAATTTACACTAAAACCCCCAAATTGAGTTGTTAAAACATGGATTTTAGAGTTAATGAATAAATATGATATTGTGTTATAAATACATGCAAAAGCAACAAATTTCATCCTTTAGAACATGGATTCTGGAGCTAATATCCATATCTGAAATTTGTGAGATAGCACCTGCAAAACACCCATTTTTATCCATTAGAACATGGATCCTGGAGCTAATATCCAAATCTAAACTTTGTAAGATAATACATGCAAAACCCCTCAATTTTTATCCTTTAGAACATGGATCTTGAGTTAATATTTAGACCTGGATTTTGTTAGATAATACATGCAAAAACCCCAATTTTTATCCTTTAGAACATGGATACTAGAGCAAATACCCAGATCTGAACTTTATAAGATAATACATGCAAAAACCCCCTATTTTTATCTTTTAGAACATGGATTCTGGGTCTAATATCCAGATCTAATTTTTATGAGATAATACATGCAAATCCCTCCAGTTTTTATCCTTTAGAACATGGATTCTGGAGCTTATATCCTTATCTGAATTTTGTGAGATAATACACGCCAAAATCCCTCAATTTTTTATCCTTTAGAACATGGATTATGATCTAATATCCAGATTTGAATTTCATGAGATAATACCTGCAAAAATCCCAAATTTTTATTTTAGAACATGGATTCTAGTCCTAATATCTAGATCTAAATTTTATGAGATAATACATGCAAATCCCCCGAACTTTTATCCTTTAGAACATGGATTCTAGAGCAATGATGAATTTCCAATTCATCACCTTTATTCTACCATTTTGGCCTTAAAAACCTAGCTAATGCATGTAAATAGCATTATTTTGTACAAATTAACATTCATTATTTGTTCCCTTTATTGTGTATAAAATATAGTTTTTAATGCCAAAATTATAGAATAAACGGAATGAAAAGAAAAGGAATAAAATATAAACCATGAAACCAAGTCAAGAATTGATTTGATCGACAAGGAATAAAGTAGGAGGGTTAAGGGCCAAATACACAGTAAAATCCCATTCTTTTATTCATCAATAACGCATTTTGGGACCTATTTTATTCTTTATTTTTTATTCATCAAATCAATAAACTTTATGCATGAAAGTGTAGATAAAAATACAAATAAAAATATAGAATTGAGTTTATACAAAAATAATATATTGTGTGCATTTTATACTCTGAATAAAAAGCCAAAATCCCAACTTCTCAAACCCATATCTCTTAAATAAAAACTAAAAATATGTTAAAATCACCTTTAATTTTATATAACTTTTTATAAGCTATTTAATTAAGGTAGTTTCACATTTTTTGGAGTTAAGGTGTGAAAGTTGGGTTTTGGACCCCTATTGTACAATATACATGAACAAAATATTCATTTTATTTAATCTTCATTTTTTTATATTTTTATATTTTTATAATTTTTTAAATATTATTTAGTTTACATGTACATACTTAGAATAGAATATAATCATAAAGAAAACAAAAAAATATGTCTATCAAAATACATAGATAAAATACCTATACTTATATCTATATATTATATATCCCTATTTATTTAAGTGTACATAACATATCAGAAAATTACAATAAAAAATTTTGAGTATCTAAAAATAAAGTTATATATATATATTGATAAAATAAAATAATAAAATCAAAAATTCAAAATAAAAATTAAATACCCAAAATAAAGCTAAATATACTTATAAATATACCCTTAAAATTAACTTGTAATAAATAAACTCGAAAAAAATAAAAATCATAATAAAATACTACACAAAATAGCAAACATTTTTATACCTAAAAATTAATAAAATAATTTGCTATTTTTGTTCATTTATTTTTGAATAAACAACATGTGTTTCTCGCAACTTGGGCTGGCATGGCCCAATCGTGTGGCTTCGTTTGTTGACCTCTGGTCAACTATCCCTGGTGCCTCTGAACCTCGTCATGCATGTCTTTTCTCGACTTTTCTACCATTTATCCTTATCGATCCATCGAGCCTTTTCATCATTTCTCCACGCCACGATCTACTTCAGTCATCATTGATCTTCGCTTAATCCCCGGATCCCTTGTACAAAGACCAAATTTCTTCCAAACCCTAGGTCAATAAGGGTCTCTACTTTGTCTATAAATAAAAACCTCTCCTACACCTTCCCTCTTTGATCCCTCTTGGAGCCCCATATCCCATCCTTGTGTGAGTATCGGAGGTCAGGTGATAGATGAGACATTCCCCTGTGCCTGGAGAGCATCGGAGCAAGGAGGAGAGGCGATCCACGATAATGCTCTGGCTTGTCCTTCTCCCTGCCCACCAGCAGGTATAAGACTTGCGCTTTTATGATTTTTATGTAGCTTTTGTTCATATCTTTCATTTGTCGCATTCTATTTAGTGTTTTAGCTAGAGATTTAGCTTACATTAGCTTAGTTTCTTCGCTAGAGCTCTAGAGCTCCGGCCACTGTTTCACCGCTCGTAACTGCAGTTCCGACCATCCTATCGCATCCCTATCCTTCCCCTCGCATTTTCCCATCTGACTCACCCATCGAGCCAACCAGATCCATCGTGGATCTGTGAATCAAGGATCCTCTGCCGCCCATCGTCGGACCCTCTTCACTCACCTCATCCATTGTGTATTGCATCTTGATTCTGTGCTGAGAACCTTCGCCTCAATCCATCATATAGCTTCTTTGTGCAGGTTCCAGGTCAAAGGGACCACTCCTGGGTCGAAATCGAGTCGGTCGAAGACCCTCCTGCTGCTCTACCTTCCACAACGTGTCAGGACCCCATCACTGGGTCCCAGACCTTCTCGAGCCCATCACCAGTTGTGTATGCCCTTCCCAATCGTTTAGAGACAAAGAACATCATCGGAGACCATTGGATGAAGGAAATCAAGGATCGAAGCTCAGGGAAGAACACCTTTTTCCTTGTTCTTCGTGATGAGCAGATATTGTCTGATCAGGGGAGGAACCAATGATCCATCAGCAATCGTTGGATCTATCGAAGCTCAGTCATTTGATCTTTGCCTGACATATAATCTCAAGCATCCACAACTTAATCATCATCCACCATTGAGCGACAACCACGTGTATAAGTGGATGGATCAGAATCGCATAATGGTGCACCTTTAGGGGTAAATTTCATATCTTCCCCCATCTTTTTGTATTTATTTATTAGTCTTGTAACTATATTTTATAACATTAATGAATTTGACTTTTTGCATAGAGGCCCTTGAGATTTTGTAAATTGCAAATGGGTCCAGTCCAGCTCATGTTTCTTTCTACGTGAGCAGGGCAAATTCCATATATACCCTCAAGAGTTTTTGTATTTAATTTTAGTCCAATAAATTTAAATATAAGTTGTATATTTTAAGGAAATTGCACATCAACCCCTATCTTTAATTTTATTTGCAAATATGCCCTTCCTAGTTCATGTATTAAAAATAACACTTGAGCTCCAAAAATTATGCAAAAATAGGATTAGATGCATGCTAGCATGTATTTTCATGCTTTATTTATCTTGGTATTTTAGGCATTTTTACTATTTATTAAAAATAAAATGAGCATGATTTTATTCCTGTCTAACTTAGAAAATACCAAAAAATAGAAAACATTTTGAAAAATTCCAAAAACAATATATGTTGTTTATTTTAGTATATTTTATCTCCAAACCAAAAGGCCCAAAAGAATATAAAAATAAAAGGCATAAAAATTTAAAAGCTCCAAAATCCAATAAAAAACGTTACAAATAATTAAAAATCTAAAAAGATTTATTTATGTTATTACTTTTCTCTATATTATTATCTATGCATAAAAATTGATTTGGGGAATATGGACTTTATTTGCTATTTTTCCTCTACAAACAATTTCAGCCTACTTACTAAATCCCTAATTTGGGATTTTTTTATTTTAAAAATCCATAAAATTATCAAAAATTCCAAAAAAAATCATAAAAACATGAAAAAATTATTTAAAACCCCAAAATATTTTATTCCTTATATTTTGTTTGTTTTTATTAGTATTTATAATTATATAACCCTATATTCTATATATAACCTTTTATAGCCCTAAATTATATAATTAATTTAAAAAATAGAAAATCAAAAATCAAAAAAATACAAAAAAAGAATTAAAATTTATGAATACTTATATATGTATATATTAAAAAAACATGTATATATGTATATGTATGCAAATAAATATGTGTATCCCTTATATGTATATCCTTATCTATGTGTATATATATATGTGTGTATATATATGTATATAGGTATTAATCTAATATATTATATTATTATTCTTGAATATACCTATATGTTTACTTTTATTTCATTTGTATTTAAAAAACCACATAAAAAATAATATAAAGACCAGTATGTACATAATACTCTTTGATTAGCAATAATCATAGGCTACCTAGTTTGCTCTCTATGGTTCGACCTCTACATGCTATACATTTTGTGTTGTAGGGTACAATAAATTTTAACTCCACATTTTTGCCATTCATTTCTTAATTGATATTGTGGTTTAATTATTGATTAACTAGAGGTTTGGTGATCGGTCGCCTCAACGACAATTTGTCTTCACTTTTGTGAGGATCATTTTTAGACCCTTGTGAGATCTCAGTTACCAAATGGCACTGTTGCCGGGGAGCAATGTGTGTAGACTATTTTGTCTATGTGTGTATATATTCATTAATTCATTTATTGATTCAATTATTGATTCATTTATTTGTGCATATTTATTGATTCATTTATTTGGTGTCTCTTACTTGTATGTACCTCATTTTATATCTTGATACATTATTTGATTATCGGTGCTAATACACCTCTCTTGTTGTATTTGTTGCGAGGGACCGTTATGTGAGGACGACTTCTTAGAAGGCTGATGCAGCCAAGCATGGCGGAGGCTGGTCTTCATACTTTGACCAGTTGGAGAGGTAGCAAGTTTAGCAAGGATACTATGTAGCATCAATGTAGCTTATATTTATTTATTTGTGTGAGAGAGATTCATTCATTTATTATTTGTAATCATTGAAGACTTGGACACTACTCTACTCCATGAGGACCATTTCTTGGGTGATTGTTCACCCGGGGGGGGGGGGGGCTCGTCATGGTTTCTAATGTTTTCACTGCCTTGTTTCATTTATTTCTCGATGTTTTGAGTTTTCCTTCTTTATTTTCATTTGTTGTGTGTGTATGGAGCCCCTAGACTTACATTTCTTGAATCGCTAGTTAGGTCCAAACTCTAATAAGAATTATGTGTCTATAGTCTCTTACGTTTGGATCTAGTCAAATAAATAAATGTTAGTTATTTGGACTTGAGACTGCTTGCCGAGAGAGGTCACATATAGAGCTTGCAGGACCCGTTGTAGAGGGCACTCTTGAGTGTCCCATTGATCAGGGTTAAGTATGAATAAATAAATAAGGTCGTTGCAACCTCGACCAATCGAACATGCTCAGTAAGAAGAAATAAACAACTCAAAGAAATAAATAAATCAAGCATGAAATGTGTAAGCCATTCGTGTTTATTTTCCCTGGTATAGCAACCAGGGTCAAATACAAGGAGCACGAAAAACCTACGAAGTAGTCAAATCTCAGAAATGAAATAAAAGTTTTTTTAGTGGTTTTTAATTTTGTAAATTTTTAAGAAAACAAAATCAAAATCAATAAGGACGAACAAGAACAACAATCTTTTTTGTATTTTTCTATAAATCTAAAAATACTCAAAAAATAGGATAAAAATATTTTTTGTATTTTTGAAGTTTTGAACATTTTTTGATAATTTTATGGGATTTTTCTGATATTTTTATGGTTTTCTAAAAATCAAACTAAGCACAAAAATACAAGCAATGCACATCCAGGAATAAGTTGCAAGTTAAAAATATCTAAGATGCCCAAAAATCCTGGTTAGCATTTTTACGAGAAATAGATATAAAGTGCTACAAATAGGAACTGGAAACATGATTTTTGGATTTTCTTTTGTAATTTTATATGTTTTTTATGCGTTTTTAGGTGTTTTATGATTTTTAGGGTTTTTATAAAGGTTTTTCAAATGAAATTGATGTTGTAGATAAACACACAAAAAGACATTAATAATATTTTTTTGGAAATTTTAAGATATTTTTCAAATTTTTATAAATTTTCAAAGGCAAATAGGGATATTTTTAGGGGTTTTTGAAATTTTAAAATTATAAAATGCAATAAAATCAACTCAAGAAAATTACAGCAAGTACTACACATCAACAGGAGATAATGGTAATTTTTACGCAATTTTTCAGATTAATTTGTAATTATTAAGTCCTAAATACAACCAGTAATAAGGCACAGTTTACAGGGACCAATGTGCAAAGAAAATAAGTTCACAAACCAAAGAATAATACATTCAAAAAGTCTAGGGCCTATTCTGCAAAAAGCCCAATCAAGCGCATGCAACACACATGATCCAAACTAATAGGGATATAAATGCAAATATTAAATCCTTTCATTCATTTCATAACATTGTAAAGGTTTAGGTAATAATATGCAAATGACCCAGAAATCATGTGGGATTGCACATGTTACACACTAAGAGGGACTAAAATGCAAATATCCAAAAACACAAGTTTAAACTGTAAAGTGTCTCAACTACAACATTTATTTAATAGACTAAAGCTAGATGCAAAAAAAAGCAAGGGCTAAAAGGAAATATACCCTTGCGGGACACATGACATGTGTGGAGAAGGGCGCTGGCGTACGGCTCTTATCACTCGGTTGCTGCAGATCTGACGATTTAGAGAATTTCGGGGGTGTGCGGTCATATGCATCAGATGGCGTCAGATCCAACGGCTGAAAGGCTGTTGCGGTCGGCGGCTACGATGGGATTTGGGAGATGGGGCTCATCCAATGGCATGGAAGAGGTCTGTAAGAACTCCTCCTAGGCAAACTTCGATCAAATAGGGGAAAAGATCCGCCGACCCGATGAAAGATCGGGAGGCTCCGGCAATGCCGTGAGAGGATCCCGCATTCAGTGGAGGGCTCTGATGAGGTCGACAACGGTCAGATGGGCATGGAGGTGCACCGTGACCTAGAGCTGCTCTGCCTGAGCAGCTGGTGGGCCAAATTGGTGTCTTCGTGTGAACTGATGATGAATCTCAGATTCATCACTCTAAATCTCATTTATTAAGCTCAATTCTCTCAAAATCATCATCATTTCTGCATTTATTCTACATAATTAGCATTCAGGTATGTTTGCATAAGAATGACATTTTATCCATCATTTTTTGCACAAAATAAGAAGCCAAAAATCCAAGCCAAAGTTGACCTGTAAATAGCCTAATTTCTCGGATTTTTAACTCCTTCATGCTAACTCGGAATGACACAAAACTACCTCCACTGCGTACATATCACTAACAAGAATAAATGAAAAATACAAAAAATCACGAACCCTGTTAAGTGGACCAAAAACCCAAACCCAACTTTCACGATTTTCGGACTAAAATCCCCATATCTTCCCCATCCAGTGTCCGATTTGATCCTACTCACTTTTGAACTAATGCACAATCAATTACCTTCAAAACAAGACGAGGTTCAAGTGAATCGGAGCTCGTATGTGAAAGTTGGGTTTTAGGCCTCTTTTGTACATTGTGTATTTTAGCGGTTTTGGACCCGTTATTTTTGTACATATTTTCTTAATTAATAAAAATCCAAAAAAATAGATTAAGGTATCTTTATTTGTCTTTGATTTTTCCATATTTTTTCGGACTTTTATCCAGTATAAAAAATGACAAAAAAAATTAGAAAACCCAAAAATCTAGGTATTCTATGTATAGGGATACCCCAAAAATTCATTTTGTGCATTTGATCGATTTTGATTTTGATGTCTTCATGAAAGTTGTAGATCTCATCGAGACGAGCACTTTTTATGGAAGAACATTTTCGTTCCGAGGTCGTTTAATATTTATTTTTGATTTTACAAGATTTTTCTAGTGATGACACGTGGCAACCTCTGGTGCTGCCACGTGTCGTAATTTTTTTGCCCCAATTTTTATTCGTTTTTCTTTTAAAAATTAAATAAAAATAAAGTCCCCGGCAACGGCGCCATCTGACGTATCCGGAATCGCTCGTGTAAAAGAGATGTTTTTAATTTTGTTTGTGCCAAAAATTAATGTGTCATTCGTTGTAGGCGGCGATCGGAATCGGTCAAGAAATAACCATAAAAATTATTCATCAATTTTAATCAAGTGGTTTTATGTTTATTTTACTTGGGCAAGTCCCAAGGTCGATCACAAGGAGGCAAAGGAACAACCTAGAATAATGTCTATCAAAATTCGTGCACGGTTTTTGAGGCAGTCTTTTTTTGGAATTTTTAATGCAAATGAGGGATGCAAGATGCAATTTCTGCCTATTTTAGGGACTAAATTACGTTCAAATGATGTCTGAAAAATACGAAACTTGGCCACAATGCAAAATATGATGAAATAAATGCAGTGTACTTTTTTTGAATTTTTGGATGCAATATGAATTTTTTTATGAATTTTTAAATGTCAATAGAATGAATTTCAATATTTAATTATAATAAATATTAAATCTACTTGTTTTCAAGAGATAAAATTATCTAAGATCTATGGATCTCGGAAAATTCCTAAACCTAAAAAATGTAGGGTTTAATACCTATTAAAAATAAATACTAAAATATACAAAATTATTTTTACAGAGCAAATTATGCATGCAAATGCAAATATTTTTGGGCACAATATCAAGCACAATTAACTCTACAATATATGATTTTTGAGGAATTTTTAGAGAAACGGTTAATTAATGACAAATTTATGAGCTTAAAAGGGGCAAATTTTGCAATTTTCCACAAAATCAATAATAATCAATTAACCGTCAATCACAAAAATGTCCACAATATGTCAAATAGTAGAGAATTAATGGAAGAACATCATGCTATTTTTTGAATAATTAAATAATGCAAGGTAGAGGTCTAAAATGAAGAGGAAAGACAGGGGTGTTTCTACAACATAATTTAAATAAAATGTGCAGGGGGGCCTAGATGCAATTACCGATAAGTTAGGAGGTCCTTTCTACAAAGTACCCAGAGGGTCACGTGCGGAGCACGTGACCTCTGGTTAGCGCGGGCTTTGGTGCAAATAGGATGAATGACTGGGGACCTCTTGCAATATGCCCCTTTGGTCACGTACGGACCACGTGGAGGTGCAGGCTCGAGCAAGAGGCTTGGGACGAACCTTCACGTGTCGCTCTCTGCTCGCCTTGGCCGCCCGAGGCTCCTGGTGCGGGCGGTGGCTCGGAGATAGGCTCGAATGCTGATCAGGGCCGTTGATGAAAATGATCCAGCGCTCCAGATTTCTTTTGTCTTGGACGGTCAGATCTTAAGCCCCGTTGTGATCAAGTGGTTGCAGATGGCCGACACATGGTCGGCGGACGTCGGTGGAGGGGTGGAGTCTGGCGAGCTCTGGAGGTGGAGAAGAGGCCGATGGTCATTGGTGGTGGAGAGAAGTTGTCGAAGCAGTTGACCTGCGAGAGGCGTTAGTTGTCGTCATTGGCTCGCCGGGCACGGAGGCCGGAGCTTTGACTGGCAGAGTCGGTGAAGTCGATGGTTTCTTGAGGTATTGTATTGAACAGGAAGGCGAGGCTGTTGAAGATGATCGGAGCAGGTGGCGTCGGTGGAGTAGTATGGAGTTAGTGACGCTTGGGTGTTGGCGATGAAGCGTGGTCGCGAAGGGGTTGTTGATGATGCACGGGGGAGCCGCACCAACCAGAGGTCACGTGCTCCGCACGCGACCCTCTGGGAACTTTGCAGAAAGGACCTCCTAACTTATCGGTAATTGCATCTAGGCCACCCCCTGCACATTTTATTTATATTATTTTACAGAAACACCCCTGTCTTTCCTCTTCATTTTAGACCTCTACCGTGCATTATTTAATTATCCAAAAAATAGCATGATGTTCTTCCATTAATTCTCTACTGTTTGACATATTGTGGACATTTTTGTGATTGACGGTTAATACATTAATAATTTTGTGGAAAATTGCAAAATTTGCCCCTTTTATGCTCATAAATTTGTCATTAATTAACCATTGCTCTATATATTTCCCAAAAATCACATATTGTAGAGTTAATTGTGCTTGATATTGTGCCCAAAAAGATTTGCATTTGCATGCATAATTTGCTCTGTAAAAATCATTTTGCATATTTTAGTATTTAATTTTTAATAGGTATTAAACCCCATATTTTCAAGGTTTAGGATATTTCTGAGATCCATTCCTAATGATAGATCTTAGATAATTTTATCTCTTGAAAACAAGTAGGTCTAATATTTATTATAATTAAATATTGAAATTCATTCTGTTAACATTTAAAAATTCATAAAAAATCATATTGCATCCAAAAATTCCAAAAAAGTACACAACATTTATTTCATCATATTTTGCATTGTGGCCAAGTTTCGTATTTTTCGCACATCATTTGAATGTAATTTGCATTTTAGTCCCTAAAATAGGCAGAAATTGCATCTTGCATCCCTTATTTGCTTTAAAAATTCCAAAAAAAAGATCGCCTCGAAAACCATGCACGAATTTTGATAGACATAATTCTAGGTTGTTCCTTTGCCTCCTTGTGATCGACCTTGGGACTTGCCCAAGTAAAATAAACATAAAACCACTTGATTAAAATTGACGAATAAATTTTGTGGTTATTTCTTGACCGATTCTGATCGCCGCCTACAACGAATGACACATTAATTTTTGGCACGGACAAAATTAAAAACATCTCTTTTACACGAGCGATACCGGATACGTCAGATGGCGCCGTTGCCGGGGAGGTAAACGGCTTAGTTTTGTGTTTTGAAATTTCTTATTCAGTTTCCCCCATTCGGGTAGTCTGACCCCCGAATTTTTCATTGTAAATTCCATTTTATTTCCTGCATTTATTGTTCAGCATTTATTTTTCTCATTTTAGTTTGGATTTATTTTTTTAGTCATTCTCTTACATCTTCTCTCTTATTTTTCTTGCGAGGTACCCGGCGTACGTGGAGCAGTTTTTCAAGAAACCGAAGCATCTTCACTGACATTCGAAAAAAAGCTGCAATTAATTTAAGATCGAGTCGAGTCGTGAGAGAGCGTAGAGTCTAGGTTTTTAATTTCTGCAAATTTCAATTTCCACTCATTTATAGCGGTGTTCGTTTGGACTCTCACGTGTGTAAAAAGACCTTGAACTCTATCTGGGGTATGTCGTGGCCTGTTTCACTCTCTGGTGAGGGTGGGGCCCGACTTGAGTGACGAATAAGATAGACCTGCACATACGGCTCTCAGAGCATTTTAATTTTTGATTGTGCTCGTAGGATCTAAGGCTACACTGCACTATTAATTGAGACGCACATAGATCGTTCAACTTAGCCAAAATTTAATTCAATCCTTTCGCGCTAATAAAACTTTCTACTTAGGTACGATTTTTCATCGGCTTGCATTCATTTAGAATATTTTTTTTAATTTCTGTCTAGCATCCCACATGGAGATTGCGAGGATTCGCTGTAAGTCTTCTAACTAAGCATTCATCATAGTTTTTCGCGTGCATAGGCTTTTCCCAAGTTTCTTCCTCTTGTTTTATCACATAATTCTAAAGGAAATTGGGACTGGATGGTAGACGTATATTTGTGCTCATTTAAATTCTTCAGTGATCACCTAATTAAAACTGGGACTGCTAAATATAGCCGATCTTAAGAACCCATAAAATCAAAAAATCTTGCGGGAGAGCAACCCCGACATTGTTTGATTTTATCTTGCAGCGAGGAGAGAGACGCACACTAGGATAGAGCCAAGCCAAGATTTTCATACTGACTACTGATTCTGCCAAAAATGATTAGCTACTTCTCAGTGAGGATCTACAGGTAGCCGATAAATGGTCCGGATTTCCTTAGCAGAGTGGGTGGTTTAGAGGACACTGCGTAAGGCTCCGTCCTCAAGTAAAGGGTAGCCGTTCTACGGTCCTTAGTTACTCCCATACTGGCTGAAAGTAGGTGCAACTAGTCCTAAGAATTCGGGACAGTCGGTCGGGAAATACATGCACCTAACAGCTCGTTTAAACGGCTTGCAAGATTTGAATTCTCACCAATTAAAATCGACAAGATAATTGGTCGAACTCTCACGGCCTTCACTGAGTGAGTTGGTGAAACAAACCCTTGTATTGTGTTTGAATTGTGCGTAGAAACTAGATAATCAACGAATACCGCACACTTGTGCCTAGAACATGAACCGTAAACCTCTTGCTGATCATTTTGAATCGAGAATAGAAATTTGTGGTAATTCTCATTCGGACTCCGTGGACCCTTCTCTGACCGCCACAACTTTTCCAATCTCAAAGGTTCGAAGGCACTCTTACTCAGGACTACCTCGGGTTCATGGACACCCTTCCCGTGAATCCTCCTCTTATGATTCTTTTAGCTTCCGAGAAGAAGGTCAAACCCATACTCCTACTTTACCTCTCAATCACATCGAGGAAGACTCTCACCTCGATAACTCTGATTCTGAATCTTTCTATTCTATTGACTTCGATTTCTTCCATTCTGAAGGTGAAGAGAAAAAGAAGAAGATGTCGCCCAAGCCGCCTCCTAGGAAGGAACCAGGAGAGGAACATAATGAAGACCCACTACAAATGATTTTTGCAAGACTGGCTGCATCTGAGCAGCAGCAGCAGTTACTGAGGGAACAACTTGAGCAGTTGAATGGTGAGGGAGAACCGCCAATGGAAGCCGCGTACAATCCTGGACAGTACAGAGTGAGGAATTATTCGCAGCCACCTCAGCCAGAGAGTAACTATGAACTGTAGCCACACTTCCTGAGTCAACTACCCCAATTCCATGGAAATGCAACTGAAGAGCCATATGAATTCTTGCGAGACTTGGAGCTGATATGTTCTAATCTGAGGCACCCACAAGTCAGTCAGGACTACATTCGTCTCACTGCACTACCTTTCGCCTTGAAAGGGAAGGCGGACTACTGGGTGAAGAACTTAGGAGTGACTGTGACCACTTATGAGAGGTTCAAAAATCTATTTTTGAAGAAGTTCTACCCTTTGAGTCGAACCAACCAAATGAGGACCCGCATCACCATTTTCTCTCAGATGCCTAATGAACCACTCTGTGAGGCTTGGGATAGGTTTAAAGACCTACTACAGAAATGTCCTTGCCATAACCTGGATAACAACATCCTAGTTCAGTCACTCTACTCTGGCCTCAATTACGAGACTCAAGGGTTAGTTAGCGCTGCCTGCGGAGGGAATTACACATCACGTGGAGCTAAGATCGTCTGGAAAGTACTGGAGCATATGGCAGAGACAAGCTGTTCACAGATCGCTAGTAGAGCATACAATGATTCCTTGAACACCTTTCAAGCTAAAGGAAGAAAGCAAACTGTCGCAGAGATAGCAGAGGATTTGATTCCCAACATGAACATCATTGTCGATAAATTGACAGTAGTGGATCAAATTCATAAGAGAATGAACGACATCGACAACAGGATTTCCTAATTCCCAAAGCAGATGGAGGAGCTAACTGAGAAGGTGTCCAAGATGGGGATGCCTACTGCACCTACGGTCCCGATCTATCATGTGCATCATGTCCAGGAGCAGCCAGGAGCAGAACAACAACAACCATGGGCTCAGGACCAATCCTATGCCCAACCTTCCCAGCAGCTACCCCCACCGACCAAGACAGTCAAAGAAGCCCCGCCTCTGACATTCGAAGTAAATAGCATTTGGTACACACAGGACACTACCCGGCAAGGTAATATGGGGGACCGTCAGCCTTATCAACGTCCGCCAACTTTCTATAATGCCGCATTTCCTCCGGCTCCACAGCACACTCAGAACACTGCATCTTTCTAGCATCCAAAGCAGAAGCAGCCCTACAATCGCCAGAACCAACCTCAGCAATATCAAGCTCCCAGACAATCAACTCAATCGTCCAATCCTTCAGAAGAACCGATCGATATCCAGAGGCAAATGCTTGAAGAGATTCGCAACTTCCGAAATGAGCTACACGATCTACGGGTTGATGTCAATCGTTTATCCTGTTGGAAGGATGAGCAGACAGCCCCAACCACAACCATTCCCGCCCAAGTTCAAGCTAACCCCAATAGCTTGAAAAAATCTCAATCATCTCAACACAATGGCCAGGTATACTATTCAGATTTTTCCACATCTGAACATGAGATCCTTTCGTTTGACAATATCAATGCCATATCACTCAGGAGCGGAAGGACCGTGGTCGTACCTGATCGGGCAAGGGAATCGGACCATGAAGACTCGGAAGATCAACCGGAGGATGTTTCCGAGGAGGAAGAAGAAGGACGCCTGAAGATCCCCGCGCGAGATAAAGGGAAAGCATCTATGGAGTTTGCAGAGGACCTTGAACCTCTAGTTGCTGCAAAATACCTTTGTCACCTTTTCAGCAACCTGATTTTGATTATTATCAGAAATCTTATGATTGTAATAAGAACTCCAAGTCTAATAAAGATGCTCTTATTTATGATTCTGGCTCTCTATCTACTGTCTCAAATGCTTCCATTCCTTTCCCCCACGCTCTCAAGAAAGGAAAACACAAGAAAAACATTCTAGATGACCCAGAAATGGAACGATTCTGCCAGCAAAATATCACAGTCAAAGTACCCTTTGATCAGTATGTGTCCAGTAATCCAGCATTCCAGAAGTACTTGAAGGTGAATTGCACTCCCACCAGGACTCGTACAAAGAAAACAAGTTAATTTGTGGAGACTCATATCTTGACAGTTGCCACTACCAAATGTGTCAAAAATCAGCATTTGCCAAGAAAGAAAAGGGATCTGGGTGCCCATTATTCTCGACAATGGTTCTTCATCTTCTGCCCTTAGCCTTATATTATAGATTGAAGTTAGGCCCTCTCAAGAAATCATTATCTTTACTCCAATTTGCTGATAAATCCACTAAAAGACCTAAGGGAGAAGTGAAAAATGTTATCATCAAGATAGAGGGTACGGAATACAAAGTGGACTTCACTGTCCTTGATATGGAGACCTCGAACCATTGGAAGAAATCACAAATCATTCTTGGAAGACCATTCCTAAGAACCGCCAAAGCTGTATTCGATTATGGAACCAGAATGATGAAGTTCCGTTCTCCAGGCAGAGAAGTAGACTTGGAGATGAAACAAACAAAGTGGCAAAGGCCAGACTCTGAATCCACCACTGAATATGCTGAAACATCAGAATGCAATCTCCTCAGCACTACTGGGTTGTGGGACTAACTGCCAGACATGCAGATTGAAAGCACATCATTAGAAGAAGAAACAATGCACAGTACAGTTTGTGAGATATTGCCAAACATATCTAGTCACCCAGATCACTACAGTCTTGATGACATAGAAACCCTTTCAGATTTGTTAGTCCCATCATCTTTGGGACAATCAAGAATATCGATGACGAGTCGAACGTGGCTTTGGCCGAATTACCGCACTACTTTAGCGATTCGACTCAACTTTCTTCGGAATTGGTAGCCAGCACATCACAGAGTGATTCACCACCAACGGACACTGAGCCAGATGCAAAAGTCATTCATCCAGACTTGATTGATGATTCAGAATAGCCAGAGCTGAAAACCACTACCTCCCACACTGAAGTATGCATTTCTAAATGGACCCAAAGAAAAATTCTCTATGATCATTAGCTCATCATTAATCGTGGACCAGGAAACCAGATTACTCGAAGTCCTTGAGCGAAATCGAAAAGCCATCGGTTGGACTGTGTCGGATCTCGTAGGAATAAACCACGCTCTCTGCTCGCACCAAATTTATGTTGAGGATAATGCAAGGCCTTCCCGTGAATTTCAGAGAAGATTAAACCCCAATCTTCGGGAAGTGGTTAAGAAAGAGATAGAGAAATGGTGCAAAGCAAGATTTATATACCCCATTTCTGACTCCAAGTGGGTGGCCCCCCTTCATATCGTCCCGAAGAAGTCGGGAATCCAGATGGTCACCAACGAGGAGGGGGTAGAGATCACGACCCGAATACCCACGTCGTGGCGCATCTGTGTCGATTACAAGCGACTGAATGCTGCGACCAAGAAAGATTACTTTCCACTGCCATTTATTGATCAAATCTTGGAGAGACTTGTAGGGAAAGCATTCTTCTGTTTTCTTGATGGGTACTCCGACTACAATCAAGTAGCTATCTCTCCCGAGGATTAGGAAAAGACCACGTTCACATGTCCCTTCGGTACCTACGCATTCAAGCGCATGCCATTCGGGCTTTGTAATGCCCCAGGAACATTTCAGTGGTGCATGATTGTCATATTTGCTGAAATGGTGGGTGATTTCCTGGAAGTCTTCATGGATGACTTCTCGGTTCATGGTAATTCATTTGATATATGTTTAGCGCACTTGGACCGAGTCCTCCAGAGATGCAGGGAGGTTAATTTGGTACCTCTTGGGAGAAAAGCTACTTTAGGATGACTGAGGGTATTGTGGTGGGGCACGTCAACTCCAAAAAGGGAATGGAGGTCGACCTTGACAAGGTGGATGTGATCAAGAAACTTGAGCCACCAACCAACGTCAAGTCAGTGAGGTCGTTCTTAGAGCATGTTGGATTTTATCGAAGGTTTATCCCTGATTTTTCAAAGATCGCCCGTCCACTGACTGAGCTCTTAGGAAAAGACACCGAGTTTATTGTAAATCACAGGTGTCTAGAGGCCTTCGAGCTCCTAAAAAAGAAAATATGTGAATTGTTGATATTACAAGCTCCTGACTGGTCTCTTCCCTTCGAGATCATGACTGATGCATCAGATTTTACTGTCGGAGCGGTACTTGGACAAAGAAGTGATGCAATTTCTTATGCGATTCACTACGCGAGCAAAGAATTGGATCCTGCACAGAGAAATTATACACTAACTAAAAGGAAATGCTCGCGGTTGTTTGGGCCCTTGAAAAATTCAGATCATGCATATTGGGCTCCAAGGTGACAATTTTCATGAATGACACAACAATTAGATATCTCATGGATAAGAAGGATGCCAAGGCATGACTTTTGATATGGATCTTGTTAATCCAGGAATTTAATTTGGAGATCAAGGATAAACCTGGAATAAAGAATGTTGTTGCTGATCACCTTTCCCGAATCAAGCAAAATGATTATCCTGACACTGGATCAATTAAGGAGACTTTTCCAAACAAATCAGTTTGCATTATTGATTCAACCCCGTGGTATTCTGACATAGTGAATTATCTTGTCTCCAAGAAGGTTCCCTTTGGTTGGACCAAGAGAATGATTGCTCGATTGAAGTCAGATTCAAGAAAATACCATTGGGATGATCCTTTCTTTTTCTATGAAGGAACGGATTGTCTCTGGAGAAGATGTATTCCTCAGGAGGAATATCAGAGTGTCCTCATACATTGTCATTCTCTCGAGGCTGGAGGACACCATTCAGGAAAGAGAACCACGCACAAGGTACTCCAATGTGGATTTTACTGGTGGACCTTATTTCAGGATGCTAATGAATTTGTACGGTCATGCCCGATTTGTCAAAGAATGGGAGGGACTGTGGGATACAGAGGTGAAATGCCCATACAACCAATGATCTTCTGTGATGTTTTCGATGCATGGGGGATTGATTTTATGGGTCCCTTTCCCAACAGCAATGGATTTGAGTACATAATGTTAGCGGTTACTATTTATCAAGATGGGTAGAGGCTATTCCAACCCGAACCGCAGATAGCAAAGTCCTCTGTAAGTTTATCAATGATAATATCATTGCGAGGTTCAGGATACCAAAAGTTTTGATTTCTGATGGAGGTGGCCACTTTGTGAACAAGGAGATGAGATCTATGGCCAAGGAGTACAAATTTAAGCATAGAATAGCCAACCCATATAATCCACAATCTAATAGCATGACTGAGGTTTCCAATAGAGAGGTGAAGGGTATTCTTCAAAAGTTGGTTCGTCCAGATAGGAAGAATTGGTCGAAACCGTTGGACCAAGTTCGATGGCCCTATAGGACAGCCTATAAGACTCCACTCGGTACTTCACCTTTTAGGATGATCTATGGCAAGCCATGCCATCTACCTGCAGAATTGATTCACAAATCTGAATGGGCGATCAAAAAGTTGAATTGGAGTTGTCACCTTGGGAAACTATGTCGAGATTTAAATCTGCATGAGCTAATTGAAATACGAAATCGGGCATATGACAACAGTGTAATTTATAAGGACAAGGTCAAGAGATGGCATGATAAACACATTCGAGATAAAACCTTTGTCCCTGGGCAGAAAGTCTGGTTGTTTAATGCTCGGTTGAAGATTTTTCATGGGAAACTAAAATCAAAATGGACGGGTCCCTACATTATCATCGATGTGCATACCAATGGAAGCATGGATATTGCCGAACTCAAAGATGATGCACAACCTTTTGCAGTAAATGGACAATTGCTGAAGCCATATATCGAATCAACTAAAGAGCAGACAGTTCAAGTTGAGGTCATCTACTTCACGCAGAGAGAGGACATTGAAGATTTATCAGATCATTCCCACCCTCCCTCCCGACCACATCGGCCTCCTTGTACAGCTTCTTCCACTACTTAGGCCAAGGCCTAAGTATAGGGGGGGAACAATGTCATCTGTATATACCATCCTTCTCCTTCTCCCGATCACTTCACTTCCACCCTTCTTCTATACTTAGGCTGACCAGAGCATAAGTATAGGGGGAACCGACATCCACCTGAATATACTCTCCATATTCACATATCCCGATCGCTTCATTTTTCTTTTCATTTTTTTCACTCTCTTACGCTTAGCCCGAGCTATGTCTTCTTTACGCTTCTTGTGCTCTGAGGACACAACACTCGCTAAGTATAGGGGGTCTGTGTATATACTTTGTATATATTTTATCCTTATCTCGTACTTGCGTGTAAGTGTATATGTATTTACGGGGTGGGTAATTAAAAAAACAAAAAAAACAAAAGAAAAGAAAAAAGAGGTTTGCTACTAACACTAACCGTGCCCATAATTTTTGAAAAAAGGCTTCTTATTTCATTTTTCCATCAAAAAAATGTGTCAGCATTTCACACACCTGCACTTCATCCAACATCACATGCATTTGCATCTGTGAAAAGTCATCGGGTTCTGAACCGAGTTATGAGTAATCAAGAGTGGTCTGGACTTGACCTTAATCCACCTAATTTTCAGAGGAACTTCACTGAGAAATAATATTTTAGAAGCTTCAGGTCTTTTGACTTAATTCTTTAAGTTCCACATTACAATGTGCAGCGTTTGACTCTTAGTGTCTAACCTGGACTCTTCATTCTGGGTACAACTCTGGAATAGGGAATTAATTTGTACTCTCGCACTATGCACTTAGCTCAACTCAGACGAGATGTTGGAAGACTGTGTGAGCCTCTTTTCTGGTAGCGTGGAAATCTAAAGACCGGAGTATGGGTTGAAATAAATCTTCGGAAAAGGGATGGACGGCTGGGCACAATTTTTTCTAAGACCCCAAAAAATGTACGGAACAAAAAGATTCTATATCCGTAGGGTCACAACAAGATCCAAGCAGAATCACCAAAAATTCCAAATACAAGGAAGCATTCTACCAAATAAAAATCTGACCAAAAAAGGTCCAAGCTTCAAGAAACCTGCAGATCTTGGTGGAGACTCGACTACACTGGCCATCTTCACAAGGAGAGGTGACTACACTGTCCACCCTCCACTTCTTTTCCCTTTCTTCTATCTTCTTTCCCCAATTCGATTGTGAACACAACGCGACATACCTTAGAAGGAAATACCTGACTCTCCGAGGATGAGTTACTGGAGAGGAGAGGAGCATGGTAGTCCGGCATTCTGGATGGGAAGAGCTAAAACCCTTCACACACATGAGTCAGTTGTTTAATGTTCATAGGGTATACTTTGGGAAGAGGATTGATCTAAGATGACTTCTGAGCCGAAACTGTAACAATGATGTGTAGAACTTGAGGGTTGTTGATGTTAAAATTCTAAGTATCACAGAAGTTACGCCACATTATTAATCCAAAGGTTGAGTTTAGTTTCATTTTCACCTTCAGCTCATGGTCTTGGTATGGAACCCAATCTCAGTTCACCTCATGGCATTTCTTTTTGATGCTCAGGGACGAGCATGGTTTAAGCATAGGGGGATGATGAATCTCAGATTCATCACTCTAAATCTCATTTATTAAGCTCAATTCCCTCAAAATCATCATCATTTCTGCATTTATTCTACATAATTAGCATTCACGCATGTTTGCATTAATAATGGCATTTTATCCATCATTTTTTGCACAAAATAAGAAGCCAAAAATCCAAGCCAAAGTTGATATGTAAATAGCCTAATTTCCCGGATTTTTAACTCCTTCATGCTAATTCCGAATGACACAAAACCACTCCACTGTGTACATATCACTAACAAGAATAAATAAAAAATATAAAAAAATCACTAACCCTGTTTAGTGGACCAAAAAACCAAACCCTAGTTTCAGGATTTTCAGACTAAAAGCCCCATATCTTCCCCATCCAGTGTCCGATTTGATTCTACTCACTTTTGAATTAATGCATATTCAATTACCTTCAAAACAAGACCAAGTTCAAGTGAATCGGAGCTCGTATGTGAAAGTTGGGTTTTGGGCCTCTTTTGTACATTGTGTATTTTAGCGGTTTTTGACCCGTTATTTTTGTAGATATCTTCTTAATTAATAAAAATCCAAAAAAATAGATTAAGGTGTCTTTATTTGTCTTTGCTTTTTTCATATTTTTTCCGGACTTTTATCTAGTTTAAAAAATGACAAAAAAATTAGAAAACCCAAAAATCTAGGTATTCTATGTACATGGGATACCCCAAAAATTCACTTTGTGTATTTGATCGATTTTGATTTTGATGTCTTATGAAAGTTGTAGACCTCATCGAGACGAGCACTTTTCATGAGGGAACTTTTTCGATCCGAGGTCATTTACTATTTATTTTTGATTTTACAAAGTCTTTTTCTTCGATTTTTCTAGTGATGACACGTGGCAGTCCATGGGGCAGCCACGTGTCGTCTTTTTTGGCCCCATTTTTTATTCATTTTTCTTTTAAAAAAATTAAATAAAAATAAAGCCTCTGTACGTGCTCCGCACGTGCTCCGCACGTGCTCCGCCCTCTCCCCCTTCATTGCCACGTGGCGCGTTTACGGTCGTTTGATCTCGGCCAATCGAACGGCTCGGGACCCGTCATCTTCCCCAAGCGCCTCCCTCATAACCGTCGCCCTCCTATCTCTCCGTCGTTGACTCCGTCTCCAAACGCCGCTCTCGCCTTCGTCGCCAACGGCCAACCGCCTCCTCAGCTTCTCTCGCGTCGCCAACGATGTCCCTCGCAGCCCTATTTAAAGGACTTCACCACCCCCCAACTCCCGCATCCGCTGTTCAAACCCCTCTGGTCGTGACAGCAATAGCCACGACGTGATCCGAAGCTGCTCCATTCTCGTCGCAGCCACATCTCTGCAGCTGCTCCGCTCCGGCGTGCACCGCCGTCGAGCCTTCTCTAGGTATCCTTCCTCCGCCGCACCTTTCATCTTCTCCGTCCACACTACTCCATCTTCCTCCGCATCGCAACCCCATCTTCGATCACCTCTCTCCCCCTCGCTACGGTCGCCTCCAACTCCGCCTTCGCTGCCGACATTCACCTCCGACCGGCTACGACCTCCAACGAAGATCGGTCTCCGCCGTGCATCGTCAACAACCCCTCCGCGACCACGCTTCATCGCCAACACCCAAGCGCCACCGGCTCCGTACTACTCCGTCGACGCCACCTGCTCCGATCATCTTCAATAGCCTCGCCTTTGCCGTTCAATACAATACCTCTAGAAACCATCGACTTCACCGACTCTGCCGGTCAAATCTCCAGCCTTCGTGCCCGGAGAGCCAATGACGGCAACCAACGCCTCTCGCCGGTCAACCGCTTTGACAACTTCGCTCCACCGACCAACGACCATCGACCTCTTCTCTACCTCCAGAGCTCGCCGGACTCCGCCCCTCCACCGACGTCCGCCGGTCGTGTGTCGGCCATCTGCAGCCGTCTGATCACAACGGGGCTCAAGATTTGACCGTCCAAGACAAAAGAAATCTGGAGCGCTGGATCATTTACATCAACGGCCTTGATCAACATCCAAGCCTATCTCCGAGCCATCACCCGCACCAGGAGCCTCGGGAGGCCAAGGCGAGCAGAGAGCGACACGTGGAGGTTCGTCCCAAGCCTCTTGCCCGAGCTTGCACTTCCACGTGGTCCGCACGTGACCAAAGGGGCATATTGCAAGAGGTCCCCAGTCATTCGTCCTATTTGAGCCAAAGCCCGCGCCAGCCAAAGGTCACGTGCTCCGCACGTGACCCTCTGGGAACTTTGCATAAAGGACCTCCTAACTTATCGGTAATTGCATCTAGGCCCCCCCTGCACATTTTATTTATATTATTTTACAAAAACACCCATGTCTTTCCTCTTCATTTTAGACCTCTACCTTGAATTATTTAATTATCCAAAAAATAACATGATGTTCTTCCATTAATTCTCTACTGTTTGACATATTATGTGATTGACGGTTAATTGATGATTAATGATTTTGGGGAAAATTGCAAAATTTGCCCCTTTTATGCTCATAAATTTGTCATTAATTAACCATTGCTCTAAAAATTCCCCAATAATCACATATTGTAGAGTTAATTGTGCTTGATATTGTGCCCAAAAAGATTTGCATTTGCATGCATAATTTGCTCTATAAAAATCATTTTGCATATTTTAGTATTTAATTTTTAATAGGTATTAAACCCCACATTTTCAAGGTTCAGGATTATTCTGAGATCCATTACTTAGTGATAGATCTTAGATAATTTTATCTCTTGAAAAAAGTAGGTTTAATATTTTTTATAATTAAATATTGAAATTCATTCTGTTAACATTTAAAAATTCATAAAAAATTCATATTGCATCCAAAATTCCAAAAAAAGTATATTGCATTTATTTCATCATATTTTGCATTGTGGCCAAGTTTCGTATTTTTCGGACATCATTTGAATGTAATTTGCATTTTAGTCCCTAAAATAGGCAGAAATTGCATCTTGCATCCCTTATTTGCATTAAAAATTCTAAAAAAAGACCGCCTCGAAAACCGTGCACGAATTTTGATAGACATAATTCTAGGTTGTTCCTTTGCCTCCTTGTGATCGACCTTGGGACTTGCTCAAGTAAAATAAACATAAAACCACTTGATTAAAATTGACGAATAATTTTTGTGGTTATTTCTTGACCGATTCCGATCGCCGCCTACAATGAACGACACATTAATTTTTGGCGCGAATAAAATTAAAAACATCTCTTTTACACGAGCGATTCCGGGTCAACTAGCACCTACAAGGGGTAGGATTGCTCAGAGGAGAAGCTCCGACGATGATTATTGAACATAAAACAAGAGAAGCGAGGGTGAACGGAGCGTTGGGATTCCAGCGAAGATGTAAGAAGGAAACTCGAGCCTAATCTCAACCAGATGGATGAACATTAAGATGGTAAAACTGTGTGGGAAGATGGGGCATGAGTTGTAATGTCGATCGGAACGGAGGAATGCGTGAGATGGAGCTCCAACTAGGTGGTCGGAGCAAGAAAACCACGACGGAGGCATAATGGAAAGATCGGGATGGACAGGGAAATGGGAAGGATAAAAGTGGTACCTGAAGCTACTGATGAGCTTAGAAGCTCCAGGAAAAGGTGGAATTCGGGGTGATGGCCTCAACCACGCTGCGGCGGGCAGGGGAAGCTACTCGCGGTGGAGGTCCAGCCATGAAGCTTGAGCTGCATCGCTTCTACACCGAACCGAGCTCCAAAGGGCATTCCAGGCAGCTGTCACTCAGCTAGAGGTGTCTAAGGGTCGAAATTGGGGCGAGGAACGATCTAGTGGGCAGTGGAGACGGATAGGAGATTATATAGGGTTCCTAGGGGTGTAGAATGATCGAGCGAGTGCATGCAACCTTAGGAAGATATGCGCTTTCTTAGGGAACCCTGAAGGTCACAGAACCTAGGAGGACGCGATCGGGGCAAGAGATGGCCGGGGTCGGGCGCGAAAAAGCGGAGAAGAAGCTCCGACGAGAGGGCGGGCGGCCCGCTCGGCTGGAAGAGACCGTTGACTGAGGTCAACGGTCTGACGTGGCCCAATCAGAAATTCAGAATGTACAAAATAGTTGGAAATTCAATAGAAAATAGTAAATGAATTAAAATTAAAAAGTGTATAAAATAAAAAATGTTTGTAATTTTTCAAACTATTCTTTTAAGTTTTTTTAATTTTTTATGAAAAATAAATTAATATATATACAATATATAGTATTATATATAAGTATATTACTCATATGTATTATGTACAAGTATTTTTAATTAATTATTTTTACACAAATACCCTTATTTTATATTTTATTTATTTACAACATAATTTTAGAAGTATGAAAAAATTTTATATTCTTTTCACAACTTATTTGAAGGTACGTAATTATTAGTGGATGTAATATATACATATGTATCTTATACAAGGAATGGAGGATTTTCTTTTTTATTTTTATGATTTTTATTTTATTTTTATATTATTTTTAGAAATATATACAAAGGTATATAAAGAATAATTTTAATTTATTTTGTAAAAAATAAATGTATAAATAATATGTACAAGTATAGGCAAAAATGTACAACACATAGTGTACCCTATCTCTCTCTCTACTTATTTTATTTTGTGATCAGGTCAGATCTTGACCTTCTCTTGGTATTTGCGTCACTCTGTATTTATTCCAAATACATCATTCTTTTTCTTTTTCCTTTATTCTTTTATTTAGCCGAAACATGCTAATTATGCAATATTAACAAAGGCATGAGTTATTATATTTACAGATATTTACATGATGTTTTGCCAGGAAAAAGAGCTAAAATAAAATAATAAAGAGTGAGAATCATAGATTCATCAAGCACCGACTGGCATCAAAGACCGGACTTTTGGTCTCATTTCTGAATAATTAACATATGATTCTTCATGTGTAATAGCAGCTACTGTTTAGGGCTATTTTAAGAATGCACACCGCCATGTAGATAGATTTAAAAATTCTATTTTGCATACCACATGGAGAGAGCTGAGAAGCATTGTAAGTCCTCTAATCTTTATGCATCATTAGATTCAATGGTGTTATTTCCATCTTCGAATCGACTTGCATGGCTTTTTCACTATCTCCCTCTAATTTTGAGCACCTAGGACTTAAATGAAAATCAACAAAATCATTAGGTGTTTGTATGCAAAATACCCCAAAAAGGTGAAAACCAATAAAATCTAAAATAGGAGAGACTACTAAATAAACTTTGACCTTAATTAAAATATGTAATGGACTTCATTGCCTTGGGTTCATAAAGCCCTCATTGTTTTCAGGTACCTTAGGAGGGGCCAAAACCCCTCCCATGAGCGAGTCACGACTCGATAAGGATTAGAGCCAAAAACCCAGTCTGTAACTGCCTTATGTATCACCTGGATTTTAAAAGTATTGGTGCTTCTATCGTACATAATCGAGTAGGGCCCTGTCATCGATGGTGTTTCTACCTTGTGTGGAACATCGACTTTGTCTGAAGTACTGAGCTTAGGCCATGCCCTCACGGGTGTGTTTGTCTCATTGGTTTGCATCTGAGTAGGTCCTTGCACGCTCATGGGTGATTCTGTTGCAAGCGAGGTCTGAAGTAGTGGTTTCACCTATCGACTTCCTCCCTCCGTTTATTTGGGCGAGTAGGGATCCAGGAAGGGTTACAAGGACCTCAAAAAGTACAGACTACATGTTACAAAGGAGGAGGACAAGTACATGATACTTTTCTGGCAATACTCTCTCTGTCCTATAAGGTTAGTGTGATAAGGACTTGTTATAAGATATGCCTGAAATGACAACTCTAATAATGAAAAATAATAAATAGTTGATCCCTTACGCTTCACATGTGTAGATTTGGTGAATCCAATTTTGTGTTGTGTTTGTATGGATCTAGATTAAGGTTCAAATATCAAGTCTCGCAAACCTGTGAAATTTTTTTTCATGTGTTTTCTCTTTTGACCCCCTACTCGTTTCGAGATTTTCTACTGTTTTACATGCCTTTTTATTCCTCATTGATCACATTATCCTTCTTCCAGGATCAATATTCTCTTGATTCCTGATGTCGATCCATGGATGGTTTAGTTGGGACTCCGCCAACAACCACATCGATTCCATGGACTTGGCATTGCCAATAATTCCAGGCGATTCCCAGCAAACTGGTTCCGATCTTACGAACTGATCTCCAAACTCCTTGTCTTCTTTCCATCTTCCTTTATCAGCCAATAAATCAGGACCACTCTTGTCCCCTTTCTCCTGTTGTGAGTGGAATCCACAACCATCTGGGATTGATCCTAATCCCAGATTCATCGTGACAGTTGGAATTAAATTTCAAATGGTCTAATTGGGACTCTCTCACATTGTAGATAAAAGTCAATCTTGGATCCCAATCCATAATGCATTTCCTCAGACTCAGATCGAGGTGGCTCCCTAAGGAAAAGGTAAGGGTCAACAACTGCCCCAACCAGAGCAGGGGCAGATGCTAGATCAAAATCATATGATTCTCAATTGTTGGCTTCCATCCAAGCCATACAACAACAACTGATTGAGCAAGCACTCGCATAGACTGCATTCCAAGACATGCTTGACGACATGAGGAACATACCCACAAGAGGAGGAGATGGAGAAATACCCCATGAGGATCCAGACGAGGAACCAAGGAATGGGAACCCAAAACCTACACTGAAGGATACATATAATCCTGGAGACAGCCAGATGACCGAGTGGATATGCATCCCTCTACTCCATGTTCACTTCGAGCTTAATCCCCAGTTCCTTGCGCTCCGACCATCATTTCACGGGAATACCAATGAGGAGTCGTACATTCACCTACATCATTTCTCTCGCATCTCTAGAACTACCCACTACCCTAACATCTCGTTGGGTGTAGTGAAGATGAATGTGTTCCCCTTCAGCTTACAAGATAAGGCCCTCTATTGGGTCAATAATTTGGGAAAGGTTGTGATGACCTGGGAGGAACTTAAATATGCATTCCTTCACAGATTCTACCATGTTGGTCGGCTAAACCAGATGCGATCCAGGATCAGCAACTTCTCCTAGGCCACCCACGAGTATATCCATGAAGCTTGGGAGCAATTTATAGATCTGCAGGAGAAGTGTCCCCACCATGTTATACCGAGGACAAGCCTGGTCCAATACTTTTTCGAGGGCCTGAAAGTAGAGAGCTAGAGACTAGTGGACATTGCATGCGTAGGATCCCATTTTAACAAGGATGAAGACGTGGTATGGCATATTTTCGAAGAAATGGTCAAGGGAGAGGCCACCCTATCTTCATCAAGAGCTTATCAGAGACAGTCTCATGTCCTCCAAAAGTCAGTTCACATGGTAGCATCTTGAGAGGCAGAGAGAGATGAGATCTCCAACCTCAACATCATTGGGGGACATCTCTCAAAGGATGATATCATCGAGAATCGGTCATAGGATCTTGAGAATCTCGTTGTGATCGAACAAAGGAGGCAACATTTGGACAAGTTGGACCAAATCACCCTGTAGTTGGAGCTGCTGGTGAGCACCATTAGTTCGTGTCAGTTGGCAACCCCAGCATCAGAGACTCCTTCTAAGAAGAAGGATGAGCCCTCACCACCACAGCAGTCTCAGCCAAGTTCGCAGTAGCCAACGATCCAGCACATGTACTATGTTCATGCACCTGAGCAGGCCCTGCCACAACAACAGATGGTGGTCTACCAGCTAGACTACCTCCCATCTTCTGATCCAGCATTTCCACCACCACCATTGTAGTAGGGTCCACCACCACCTTACACTTCACAGTCCCACCCACAGAAACAGTACCAGCAGGGCCAACAGGGCTAGTAAAAGCAGCAAAATCACCCATCCTCCTGTTAGCAGTAGCAACAGATCCTACCCATGAGTGATATGGGGTCCCTCACCTTGTCAATTAGTCTTTCACAGACAGGTTTCAGTAGATGCAGAATGATTATCATGACATAAGGACAGATCTCAACCGTGTCACACACCACCATGATCAGCAAATGGTACCAAGGACTCCAATTCCCGCCCAGGTTTAGGCCAATCCCAATAGCCCGAATCAGAGTCAGCAACAACCACGAGATCATATATACTATTCAGATTATTTCTTATCTCAACATGAGATCCTTTCGTATGATAATGTGAATCATATGTCCCTCAGGAGCAGAAGGACCGTGACCATACCTGATCGGGCATGGGAATATGAGGAGGACGCCGCCAAGTCACCGCTTGAGGAGAATTTGGAAGCGAAGGAGCAGCACCACCACCAGCAGCACCATCACCTTCAACAGAATAAAAGGGATTCGAAATCCCAAAATATCAAAAAATCATAAAAATAAAAAGAACAAAAAGGTGGAGAGGAGTACCAACAGTGAATCAAGCGAGCCTGATGAAGAGATTGCACCTCCATATGAGGAGGACACACTAGGAGAAGCAGTAGATGCACCACCTATTTCTTTTCATGAATTTCTTTCCAAGCGGGGTCAGAGCCCCGATCCTGTAAAGATTGATTTTCTCGTTTGAATGAAAATATTTTAGAATCTGAGTTGTCTTCAATAATCCCTTCCCACATGCTCTTAAGAACGAAAAGAACAAATCCAAAAAATCCAAAAAGATGACCTTGAGATGGTAGAGTTTTGCAACAATTACATCAAGGTCACAATCCCTTTTGATAAGTATGTGGATATGACACCTACATTTCAGAAGTACCTTAAGGCTAGATGCACATCAACAAGGGTCAACATGAAAACAAGAAGCCGTGTTGAGAAGCACATTCTGTCAGTAGCCACTACTTGTGCCATTAAGAATGTTTTTCCAAGGAAACGAAGGGACATGGGTGCCCATTATGTGGTGAGTCATGTAGATGACACTGCATTTGCACGTACTCTCTTGGATAATGGATCCTCAATTAATATGATGCCAACAACCCTTTTACGAGCGGTTAAATCTAGGACCTCTTAGGAAATCCAGAGCCTTACTCTTGTTTGCTGACAAATCCACTAAGAGATCTAAGGGTGCATTGAGGAATAATATCATTAATGTCGAGGGACAAGATTACATGGTAGACTACACAGTCCTTGATATAGAGATCCCTCATAATTGGAGAGATTCTCATATCATACTTGGAAGGCCCTTCCTGAGCACAACGAGGGCCTTATTTGACTACAAGGTTGGGAAGATTCAGTTCCAAACTCCAGATGGAGATAAGGAAGTAGAGATGAAGTAGACAAGGTGGCAGAGGCCAGATTCTAAATCTAGCACCGAGTACACTTCGTTAGAAGAACATTATGTTCATGTAGACACCATTGGGTCATGGAGACAGTATCCAGCCAGCTCAGATGAGTCCCTTTCCTCTAGAGATAATCTTGTACATGAGACAGTTTGCGAGATCCTTTGGAATGAACAAGGTGCAGATCATACAGAGAGTGCATCCTCCTACATCTTCGATGACACAGAAGCCTAGCTGGTCCTATCAGTCCTTTCCTCTTTAGGGCAATCAAAAGATGAGGATGACGAGTCGAATGTGGCTTTCGTCTATTACTTGGATATTTTTGACGATCCAACTTCAGAGCTGAATCAGTTGGTGGCAAGTACTTCAGTGATAGATCCAACCATTATCAGCATAGAGCCAGAGTTGATTGAGCCAGATTTTCTTGATGACCACACTTTACCTGAGCTCAAACCATTACCCGCAACACTCAAATATGACTTCCTTGTGGGACAAGAGAAGAGGTTTTCGGTCATCATCAGTTCGCGCTTGACCGAGGAGCAGGATTCTCGCTAGGTAGAGATCCTAGAGAAAAAATGCAAGGTAATAGGCTGGAGAATCTCCGATCTCCATGGGATAAATCCCACTCTGTGTTCGCATCATATCTACCTTGCAAATGAAGCCAAACCCTCTCGTGAATTCCAGCATAGGCTGAATCCAAATTTACGAGAGGTCATGAAGAAAGAAATTAAGAAATTATGCGATAAGAGTTTTATTTATCCCATCTCTGATTCCAAGTGGGTGGCACCTATCCATGTTGTCCCAAAAAGGTTGAGAATTCAGACGACCTTCACACCACTTGGTCCAGATAAGATTCCAAAGATCATGTCATCCGCGTCACGCTCATATCTGAGCCAGGACCATCTTGATGTCAAAGCACAATCCAGAGAGTCAAGATCAAGGTATCTGACACCTCCGAATCTTTATTCCTATGCAGAGGACCTGCATCAAGAGGTTGATCAGATATCAACCTTTAGACAAGGTTTGACATCTCCTTCTCAGGCTGGAGATCATCTCTTAACAATCATTTGACAGTGCTTTGATTCGAGGCCATTGTTACACATGTAGCAAATCACATGGGTTGAGATCCCATGTTTGAAGGGCCTATCTTTAGTGGGGAGGCGGTTGAGATTTACATATAAAACACATAAGAGTGCTTCAGAGTGGACCCTTAGCCCAATTCATAGGAGTCCACAAGATCGGAGCACCTCTAGGGCGATCCCAAGTCAAAGGGCAACATCAAAACTTACACAAAGAGAAAATAAGCATTGGAACATTATGAAAAAAGAGGTCTTGTTCCCTTCCGCCTCTTTCCCCCATCCACCATTCGACGCCACCCCTCCCTAAACCCTAACCCTGACCCCAAACCCAACCCCTAAGGGCTTGTTTGGTTACCGAGTTACCACGAGTAACCTGATTTACCCCTGCATTCCTGGGTTGGAATTCCATCACAAACCAATGTGACATCACATCACATTCCTCATTTCAACCCTCTCCAATCCTTCTAACCATCCAAATAACTACTATTCACAAGAGATTACTCCAACCCAACCCAACCCAGTTACCAACATGCCCTAAAATCTTTCATTTCCCCTATCTCCGATCATCTTTACTCTCCCAACTGTTTCCAACCCGCCCGATGACATTTACTCATCTTGCATTAACTCTCCTTGCATTTCCTCCCATTTTGACTCACTCCATTGTACACTAAAACGACCTTTCACCATCTTCCATTTCTACTCTTATAAACATCCGTTTAACACAAGGTCCCAAGCCAACAATAAAACACCTCCTCTTCAATCTTCCTCTTTCCATCCCTTTTTTCAACTTCGTTTGAGCCCTCCTTATGAGTGGCTATTATCCCACTGGCTATTGTGGATGAAGAGGAGGTCACATTATCCAACAAAGAAGACTATCAAAGTATCCACTCACAAGGACCTTGGCTCTTCGAGGTAGGTTTATGGTCCTGTGAGGTTGGTGGGACTCCATGGGATAAGCCTTGGTCATGGATTCAATTTTGTCTGAGCAAGCTTGCGACTTTTCATGGACACTGCCAGTGCGCAAAGATCAAGAGAGGGCTTCAAAAATTGTAGCATCTCTATACATGCCTCCAAGATCATATCACAGGCTCTACCTTCGGCGCTCTCTTCTGGGGAATGGTGTATGATCCATTTGCTTGCTTTGTAACTTTTGATCACTTAACGAGTGCTGCCATTTCCTTCCACCATTGAATAAGGCTACGAGACCCAACAACTCGCCCCTTGTATAGGTGCCATTGTCCATTGTCATGCCCCCAGTGGTCTCCCCTGCTTCCTCGCTCATGCCCACACGGTGGTAGCACCCCATATGGCATATGGAGGTCCTCACCCCCTTGATTGATTCAGGTCAGACCTTGAAGCTTGGTAATCCTTCCTGGATAAGCAATTTGAGGAGAGTCGAGGATATTGGGTTTGGGTCAACATATAACCCTCCCTTATTAGGGAGACGTCGTCTGCCAAGGTGGTTTTAGAGGGTCACATATAACACTCTAACATGTTGTGTCTGTTACCCTTCAGCTTACGAGATTTCCTAGAAGGTGAGGTCAACCTTATAGATCTAGGGCCCTGGGATGACATCAACTCATGCAACACTGCTAGTTTATTTGAGTTGGACTCACGGGGTAACACATGGTCTTGGTCAAAATCCTTTCTCAATCCTCCGAGACTCTCTACTTATGTGCTTCAACTCTATTGATCATCCAAGTCTTGACCAGGTAGTTGTCTCCGAGCCAGGTATCATAGTCTTTGTCTATCTCCTTTGGAGAATCTTTCATCAAGATGTAGAGTTTTCATTGACCACCAATGAATACCTTAAAGCAACAAGATCAATGCACAAAGTTTTATGTGCCGTTAAGTTTGGTAGAAGTGCCTTATATCCATCATAGACGAAGAACTGCACAAAAGCTATCTCAGTAGGAAGAGATGCCATGGTGGTCAGGTAGAGAGATCAAGAAGGTCTTGTTGTTGTTCAAGTTCACATACAGGAGCATGCAACCCCCACCTCTACTCGCCCATCCCCCCTCCTTCCAACCCTACACGCACAACCACCACCGTCCAGTTGTCTAGCCCCTCCACCCATAGCCCTCACCCCTCCGTCGAGATCCTCCACCTCGCCGACACGATCGATGACCCCCTAGAAAGTCTACTCCATCGTTAACCACCCCCACCATTACTAGAACCTCACCAACCACCCTGCCCTTCTTGGAACCTCACCAACCGCCCCGTTGTAGCTCTCAAAATCAAGATCTGCACCCATTTCCTTGCGACCAACAACTCCATAAGTTGTTGGCTTCATGTCATAGTAGAGGTTGTCAACAACACAGAAGGAAGGAAGGTGGCGAGAGAGCGTGCAAGAGTCGAGGTATGCAAAGAAGGCAGTGAACTGTGTGGTGTTCAAAGGGGAGGACTCGGAGAGGAGTGTGGAGGACATCTCACGGAGGGGAAGTTGCAATTTTAGTGCCCCTCGACCCTCCAACTCCCTCGCCGATGCCCCCAAAATTGGGAGAGCAATCAATGGCACCTTTTGCAAATATAATCTACTTTAAGGGGCAAAATGGTCAAAATTCAGTGTATTCCATCAAAGATAACAAAGAGAATGAACATCGGTTAACATAGGGTCATGTTGTATAAGAGTTAACCATTACTCAGGGTTCCTCATCTAATTCACGATTACAGAGGGTTATGTAATAAATACGAAATTACTCAAGGTTATGAGTGTAAATGTCCCTTTTATTTTTGCATAAATAATTATAATGATACAAGTACCCGAGGACACTTAAACTTCGACATTCTACGAGGTTCATTGCCTGAGTGATCATTCACCTGGGGGCCTCATCAGATTTTTCACGTTTTTCTCGCATTCTCACTTTTATCCTCCTTGTTTTTCCACTTGTTTTTATTTTGTGTTTTGAGTTTCCCGCCTTTATTTTCTTTATTTTATATGAATGAGCTCTTAGATTTTTAGGAGTTGCTTGATCGAGTAATTTAGGTCCAACCACCTAATATCTTCATGCACCTATAGTCTCTTCATTTGGATCTATATTAAACTCGATCAGTTCTTTACGATAATAAAATTCCTACTTAGGACGATTTCATCAGCTTTGCATTTGCATGTAGTGTAATTTAAATTTTTGTCTTGCATCCACCATGGAGAGAGCTGGGAAGCACTGTAAATATCCTTATTTTACATGCATCATTAGATGCTAAGTTGAGATTTCCAGCTTAATATCAACTTGCACGACTATTCTGCTATCTCCCTTGGTTTTTGTATCGTTTAGGATTTAAAGAAAATAAAAAAATCATTACCTAAATTATTTTGAAAAATACTCAAAAAGTGAAAAATCAAAAACTAAAAAAGGGACTGTTTAACCTTCAACCAAAATTAAATTCGTGACGAACCATCATTATTTGGGATTCATAAAGCCCACATTATTTTCAGGTGCTATTCAGAATGAGTGAGGCATGACCCATAAGGATTAGAGCCAAAAATCCATCCTGGTTACTACCTTGTTATTGACTGGATTCACGAAGTATTGGCGCTTCTGTCATACGTAGGCGAGTAGGTCCTTGTTGACAATGGTGTTCTTGCCTTACGTAGAACATCTGTCCGAGTCCGAAGTATTAAGCTTAGGCCACACCTTCACGGGTGTGTTTATCTCATCATATTACGTTCGAGTATCTCATTTTGAGGGGAAGTAGTGGTTTTTCCTATCGTCTTCCTCCTCTATTCTTTGGTTGAGTAGTGGATCTAGACCCAATAGCAATGACAATCTTGAAAAGTGCAAGATATTGGTTATAAAGGAGTGGAAAGTACGAGATACTTTTCTAGCAGTACTCACTCTCCTATAGGGCTAGCCTCTAAGGACTTGTTATAAGATTGCCTGGAAAAACAATAAAATTGGAAAGATAAAATAACAACTCTTATGACTTCACATTGTCTTGATTTGGTGCCCCACACCAGTATTGTGTTTGTTGAATTAGAATTTAGGTAAAAGATCCAATCCTATGCACTTGCGCCCTTCTTCATTTCATCGGTTTCATTTCTTCTTGCCCCACTCATTTTAACCCTTCTGCTATTTTTCTCTTCATTTCATCTATTGTTCATCATCGTATTCCATTTCTCATATACTCTGCTTCTATCGAAGATGTCGTCTCATGGATGGTTTAGTCGGGGCCCTGCCGACACCTACGTCGATTCCATGAACTCTACATCTTCAATAATTTGAGGTGATTCCCGAGAACCTAGTTCGGATCTTGCAGACTGATCTTCAGACTCCTCAACTTCTTCCTCTATTCAAATAAATCGGGATCACTCTTGTCCCATCATTCGTCTCTTTTGGATGGAGATCGATTTCAGTTCATATCAAATGCTCCATTCATACACATCTAGAATTGATCATAATTCTAGATCATCCATTCCATATGGTGCCATAGCTTGCTTGACTGATCGGGGTAGCTTTCCATGTGCAGATCAAGAGATAACACTAGACCCTGTGCAGATACATTCCTCAGAGTCTGAATCAGAGATGGCTCCTCAAGGAAAAGGGAAGTTACCGAATCAACCAGATCTGGTACGACCAGATCAAAACACAGTGAATGCACAGTTGCTCACTTTAATACGGTCTATCCAGCAACAACTGACAGATCAAGCACTAGCCCAGGTTGCCCTTCAGGGAATGCTGAATGACATGAGGAGAGAGAGATAGAGAACAGAGGAGGAGGAGGAGGAGAAGATTATGAACAAGAAAATGGACACCCTGGAGGACTCACAGATAATCCAAGGAGAGAGGCTCCCAAGCCAATCATGGTGCTGGCCAAATGATAGAGCAGATATAAATCCCTGTAGTCCACGAACATTTTGAGTTAAAGCTGTAGTTCTTGGCACTTCTTCCCTCCTTTCGTGGGAACACCAATGAAGAGCCCTACATACATCTCCAACAATTCTCTCTCATCTGCCACACCACTCACTACCCTAACATCCCATTAGGTGTAGTCAAGATGACCACATTCCCCTTCAGCCTTCAGGACGGGGCTTTATACTGATTAATCACTTGGGAAGGTCATGATGACCTAGGAGGAACTTAGTCTGCGTTCCTCCAGAAATACTATACTTTAGGTCATCCCAATCAGAGGCGAGTGCGCACCATCAACTTCTCCCAGGGGCCGCACGAGTCCATACATGAAGCCTGTGAGAGGTTCAAAGATTTATAGGAGAAGTGACCCCACCATGACATCCCTTAGACCAGTTTGGTCCAACATTTGTTTGGGGCCTTGACTCCAGAAAGTCAGAGGCTAGTGGATGCTTCCTGTGGTGGCTTACATTTCAACAAGGATGAAGATTTTGTTTTGCAGTTTTTAGAAGAAATGGTCGAAGGAGAGGCTGCCTTGTCTTCGTCTCATACATACCAAAGATAACTATAGATCCATCACAAGCAAGTGAACATGGCGGCATCCAGTGAAGTGGAAAGGGATGAGAGCTCCAATTTGAGTATCATAGGGAGTCACCTATCCAAAGTTCATGTAATCGAGAAGCAATCACAAGATCTCAAGAAATTATCTGTGATCGAATAAAGGACCCAACATCTGGACAAGCTAGATTAGACATCCATGCAGCTGGAACTACAGGTCAGCACCATTAACGCCATCCAATCTGCAAGCCTGGTAGCCACAACTCCAGCTGAGCCGAAGGAGCCAACATCGTTGCACTAGTTTCAACCGAGTTTAGGTCAGGCTCATGTCCAACACGTATATTACGTGCAGGCACCTGACCAGTAACCTCCACAGCCGTCGTAACAGATTGTAGTATACTTGATGATTACAATATATATCGATATAATGTGATCAAATTATTTGAAGAACAACCTTAATGTTTGATATATACACTTTAATCTCGAATACATCGCATTTTATTTATTCCATACATATAGCAGAGAAAACCACCGTAATTACACAAAGTCGATTAAAATACTACATAAATCGACAGATCATGATAATATATCCGGATGAAACGATTCAACAATCTCTATTCTATATACTACATATAAATTGTATGGTGAGAATGCATTTAGTACTAAGATTGATAATTATCCATGTTCATCACCAAGATATAACTTAAAATAATTATCTTTATAATATAAACAACTCATATTTATAACTATTATAGTAAGGGAGAAACTAAAAGTTCATTGAAATTATATTTATAACAATGAATTTAATCAATAACCAATACACTGTATTATTCAATTTGGCTCTCTATTTCCTTTAACATTTTTTTTGGAAGGAAAAGGGGAGGGAGATTTGCGCAAGATTCCCATTCCTTATTCCCATGCATACAATCCCTTCCCATGTGCATAGAGCACCCACGTAACCCTTTCTCATGCAATATTTGTTTCCCCATGCATGTTCTCTCTCTTCCCTTTCCCCATGCATGTATTAAAGTTTTGTCTTTATCTGCAAGATTCTCTTCATTTTTCTTTGTAGGTGGCCGCTCATGACAAGGCTATAAAAAGGCCTCTCACACCCCATGCAAGGCACGAAATCTCTCCCTCTCACAGATACTAGATCTCTCTCTCTCTCTCCTGACTCCAGCACTCTCTCTCTCCATCATCTTCTCTTGTGGCCATTCTAGCTGACTGCATCTCCTCCTCGACATCTTCTTCGTGTGCCGCACGCACGTGTCGACCCACGGCTCCTCCTCCAATCTCGCGAACCTCTAGCCTCTCGTGTGCGTAATCATCCCCTACCAGCGCACCCCCAGCCCGCAGCCACCACCTCGCGCACCAGCACACACTCCAACCTGCCAGCCACCACCTCGCGCATGACTCCTTCCTCGCACACGCATCCAGCAACCCGTGCACACCACCTCCCCCCTGCATGTCCACCTCCTCGATGTGACCAACAACCCACGTACGCCATCAGCTCGTACGCGTTCTCCTTGCAACCGTCTCCGCATCCGTCTTCATCGCCTGGATTCCGGATTCCGAATAGAGAAGCATTCCTTTCCTCATTTTTATCTCATCTCTTGCATTTTTTAAATTAGTGTTTTGTTTAAAATTGAACTTGGAAGCATTCTTATTTTGTAAGCTATTCTCAACTCTAAGTTTTCTTTAATTACATGCATTACAAGTCTATATTCTGTTATGCTCTTTGAAATATTGCAAGTGTAATCTTATTTCTTCTATATTGGTTTGCAATCTATCCCCACTTCCTAATTAGTTGTACCCACACCCTCATTTATTTACTTCAAATTCTGGGAAGTATTTTCACCATAAATCACCTTTTCTCCTCAAGATTTCATAATTTTTCTCCATCGCCATGGATTAAAATTTGAATTAAGTTTGAAAGAAGAACGAAAATTGCGAGTTTGCTTAGTCCCCTGTGGACACGAACCTCTACTTGCACTATACATCTTGTGTATTTTCATTATGCTTGTGGTTGTAACTTTATTTGCTTGATTACTGATTTTCGTGGAATAACAACGACGCAGTGAAATCATCTTCTTAAACCGCGTAAAATCGCATCAACATTTTGGCACCATTACTGGGGACTAGGCAACATTTGCATTTTTTCTTCTTTAACTTATTTTCAATATTCTAATCCATGCATTTTCTTTTTTTTCAAGTACTTTGATGATCGTTCTTAGCCAAAGCTAAGGCACATTTTGATTTTGAAGATGGGAAAGTGTACTTAATATCAATGACAAGATCGTTCCTGTTGATCTTTTCATTCCCCACATCCAATGATTCTGAGACTGAAGACAGTAGTAGGATAGAGAACTGTGCGGTTCTCGACATACAAAATGATTTTGCCCCTATCCATCTTTCCAAAGATCCTCTAAATGTTAGTCTGAACACCTCCCGCTCCACTTATAAGGATATGTCTCATCAGATTACCACATACAATCCGAACTTTGCACTCAAAGCTCCACCATGCCCTCTCACCGATCAGAAAATTTTTAAGTTAGATGAAGCCTAGGATACATTGGATACTGAACTTGCATTGACTTCAACCTTGGTCATGCTCATGATGGAGCCACCATTTGAGACTATTTCATCAATAAACACATTAGGATAAACTGCCTCTCTGACCCCACCGACCCCTATTGTCGAACTGAAACCCTTACTGCAAGATCTGAAGTACGCTTTCCTTGATGATGCACACACTCTATCGGTCATCATTAATGCCAGTATAGATCACACTCAGGAAAGCCAACTCATGGAAGTTTTGATGAGGAATTCTCAAGCTATAGAATGGGAAATAACTGATTTGAAAGGAATAAGCCTGACATTATGTACAGCACATATACTTAGAAAATGACAGTAAACCCTCTCGAGAAATGCAAAGACGATTAAATCCTAATCTACGAGAGGTTGTGAAGAATGAAATATACAAGTGGTCAAGTGTCGATATCATTTATCCGATAACCGATAGTCCTTGGATCAGTCCTCTCCAGGTCGTCCTCAAGAAAGTTGGATTAATAATTGTAAAAAATGAAAAAGGAGAGGACATTCCTACTCGAGTAGCAACATCTTGGAGAGTCTGTGTCGATTATAAAAACTCAATAAGGCTACACGAAAAGATCACTTCCCACTACTAATCATTAACCAAATCATTGAGAAACTAGCTATAAAAGAATTCTTTTGTTTCTTGGATGGATATTCCAGGTATAATCAAGTGACCATAGAATTGGAGGATCAAGATAAAACCACATTCACCTATCCTTTTGGGACTTATGAATTTCTATGTATGCCGTTCGGATTATGTAATAACCTAGTATTTTCAAAGGTGTATGATGGGCATCTCTGCTGAAATGATCAATGATTTTATGGAGGTATTTGTGGATGATTTTTCAATTTTGGAGACTCCTTTGAAGAAACACTTGTATTTTTGGATAGAGTCTTACAAAAATGCATTGAAGTGAACTTGATATTATCTTGGGAAAAATCATGTTTCATGGTAAGATAAGGGATTGTGCTAGGGCACATTGTACTAAAGAAAGGATGGAAGTGGATCCCTCAAAAATCAAGATCACACCCACCTGTGCCTACCCGTTAATAGAAAAGGACTTCGGTCCCTTTTAGATCATGCTGGTTTCTACCGACGATTTATCAAGGATTTCTCAAAAAATGCCCGTCTACTCACCAAATTACTTGAGAAGGACCAAGATTTTACATTCATCGAAGAAACATTTGAGTCTTTCACTCTTCTGAGAAAATCCGTCATTGCGGTACCCATATTAAAGCCCATTTATTGGACCTTTGAATTTGAAATCACATGTGGTGCTCCCGATTATGCTGTTTGGGTAGGTTTGGGACAAAAGAAGTACGGAAAGACTTATGCCATCCACTATGCTAGCAGGACCCTGGATGACACCCAACAGAATTATAATGTGACTGAGAAAGAGTAGCTGACTGTTGTGTTTTCACTAGAAAAAAATCGATCTTACATCTTAGGTACTCACATCATAATTTACACAAACCACTCTACTCTAAAGTATCTCTTCACAAAGAAAGATGCTGAGCCTAGACTCATTAGGTGGGCATTATTGCTCCAATAATTTGATTTGAAAATTCAAGACAAAGTCAGAGCAAAGAATGTCGTAGCCGATCACTTATCAAGGCTTCCTTCATCACCTTCACCAATCAACGACGTGGTCCCAATTTCCGACTTTCCCATATGATAATATAATTCCTGTCTCTCAACTCCCTTAGTATGCAGACATCGTCAATTATCTTGTCACTTCTACATTACCTAACAACTGGCCGAGACATAAGAAAGACAAAATCCAAGCCCAAGCTCGATACTATCACTTGGATGATCCTCTACTCTTCAAAGAGGGCACTAACTTGATATGGAGACGTTGTATCCCCCTGAATCTGAAGTCTCTAGTGTCCTATCTCACTGCCACACGTCTGGGTGTGGAAACACCATTTAGAAAAGCGTACAACCACTAAAGTACTACAATGTGGTTTCTGTTGTCCTTCACTATTTAAGGATGCCATCATTTTGCTCAAGTCTGCCCTCCTGTCAAACCAATGGAACAATGACCCGTCGCAACATGATGCCCCTCCAACCAATACATGTAGTCGAAATTTTTGACACTTGGGGCATAGACTTCATGGGACTTTTCACCACATCATATGGCTACCAACACATCCTTCTTGTCGTTGACTGTCTCCCGCTGGGTTGAAGCCATTCCCACTCACGCTGCTGATAGTGTGTCTGTCGTCAAATTCCTGATCAACCTCTTCTCTCAATTTGGATTATCTAAGATGGTCATTAGTGATGGTGGAACCCACTTTTTGAATGCATCGGTGAAAAAGCTACTTAAAAAGAATGGATTTGAACACCGTGTCTTGACCGCCTACCACCCACAAACAAATGTAATGGCCGAGATATCAAATCGACAATTAAAATCATAATCCAAAACCGATCTGATTGCAAATACTGGTCCCAACACTTGCCATATGCTCTCTACTACCTTTCGCACACTTTTAGGAATGAGCCTGTGTCGACTTATCTATGAAAAATCATGTCATTTACCTATTGAGATCTACCATAAGTCACTCTAGGCGATAAAGAAATGTCTTTTGGATTATGATGAGGCTGGAAAAAGAAGATTACTAGATTTAGCTGAATTGAAAGAATTACGATCACATGCCATTGATAACAACTTGATCTACAACGAGAAAATCAAAATATGGCATGATGCCGACATTTCGAGGAAAACATTCCAGGAGAATAAAAAAGTGTGGCTATTTGATGCAAAATTAAAGTTATTTCCAGGAAAGTTGAGATCATAATGGAAAGGACCATACATTGTAACCCAAGTTTTTGATAATGGTTCAATAGAAATATCTGACCCAAACACTAAAGCCACTTTTAAAGTCAATGGTAAAAGATTGAAACCCATTGTTGAACCCTCTAGTCCCATACCCATATGTGCAACATACCTTCTAGCAGTACACATCACCGAGCTGAGGTGTTAAACCATGCATTCTTGTGAGTCTCTCCTCACAAGTATCTTTTCTTCCTATTTCTCACACGTTTATTTTTATTGTATTTCATTAGATAAGTATGGGGGTACACCTCCATACTTCAAAAAAACCAAACAAAAAAACTTTTTCACATCACTCACCAATCTGTTGGTCTTCTTTTTATTGACTTCACCGTGAGGACATGGTTTCTGTTAAGCAAGGGGTGGGGGGGTGTTTGCATATTTTTCAAAATTCCATAATTTTCAAAATTGCATATTTATCTATTTATCTTGAAAATGTTTTTTTAACATTTGCAAACTCAAAAATCAGATAAAAATTTGCAAAATTCTCCTCATTTCTTCCCAAAAACATCATAAAAAATCTTTTCAAAAACCATCAAAAACATGACCTTCCTTCTCATTTTTATCTTATTTTAAAGAAATCGGCTCTTCATTGCATAGATCATAGACTGAAGCTGAGTTGACCCTAAATCAGTTAGTTCCATCAAAATTTCACTAGGCATGAATTTTAAGCCTTCTTCAGGTCCATATGGACTTTATTCTCTCAGTTGAGCTTACTCTACTGGTGAATGAACTTCTATCTCTAACTAGATCACCCAAGTAACTAGTAACACTCTTAAACTCTTCATTAGATATTAAACAACTGCAAATTCCACTTAGCTTGATTGAGTTTATTTTATGAGATACAATTACAATCTAGTTGAGGTGAGGAGTTGTCCTCTTGGTTGTGCCAATGCCTGATCCTTGTCTATGGTTAATGAACGAACTTGACTCAGGAGCAACATAAGCTCTCTAGTCTAGGTATGCCAGCAAATAAGCCAGTATCGTATTTCATAAGTCATTATTAAATTGATACTACCTTGATGCCAAACCCAAAGCAAAAATCACCACATAAAGGTATATCACAATACAAAAGAATGCCAAAAACCACCCATCATGAAAAATGTGCAAAGCAAAGCAAAGCAATGAAAGAAGATCTATCAAATAACCCCTCCACTAAAAAGCCAAGGCTACAGTCCAATGATGCTACCTAATCTCTTAAAAGAGGTCAAAGATGCCCAGGGTTATGCTTTACAAAAGGAAAAGTATGAGAGCAATGGACCAAAGCGGTCTACATATAACCCCGAAAATTAAGTCCCATACTCCATATGAATTGCTCCCTATTTTTATGCTCATACTTAGGTGAAAAGAGACTATGCCTGAATTCAGGTGAGGATCGAGACTATAGACATAGGGAATCATTCGGTACCTTGTTCGATTGTAATGTTATCTCATTCTCTCGACTCATAAAAGCTACAACATCACTAACACTTTTATATCCACTCAAGGTCAAAGAGAATACTTGTTGATTAGAATGGTCTGACTTGATCGACTTTCTAAAACCACTCGATTTTATCGAAACTAAAAGGCTATTGAAACTATAGACGCGAGTCAAGTCGATAATTCAAACAAATCTTTAATCCATGGGTCGACTCTACTTAAGTTTGTGTATTCATGTGATTTGGATCTGAAAACTCAAGACTTTATGGGTGTGTCTGCTGCAAACCCTCACCCAATCCATCTTGATTATTTCTCTCATCCTTCATTATTATTTATTTTATTCTCGCTCAAGACTAGCAAGATTTAAGTATGGAGGTGTGATGATTACAATATATATTGATATAATATGATCAAATTATGTGAAGAACAACCTTAGTGTTTGATATATACACTTCAATCTCGCACAAATCACATTTTATTTATTCCATACATACAATAGAGAAAATCGACATAATTACACAAAGTCGATTAAAACACTGCATAAACCGATAGATCATGATAATATATCCAGATGAAATGATTCAACAATCTCTATTCTATATACTACGTATAAATTATATGGTGAGAATGCATTCAATACTAAGATTGATAATTATCCATGTTCATCACCAAGATATAACTGAAAATAGTTATCTTTATAATATAACAACTCATATTTATAACTATCATAGTAAGGGAGAAACTAAAAATTAATTGAATTTATATTTATAGCATTGAATTTAATCAATAACCAACATATTGTATTATTCAATTTGGATCTCTATTTCCTTTAACATTTTTTGTTGGAAGGAAAAGGGGAGGGAGATTTGCGCAAGTTTTCCATTCTTTATTCCCATGCATACAACCCCTTTCCCATGTGCATAGAGCACCCACGAAACCCTTTCCCATGCAATATTTGTTTCTCATACATGTTCTCTCTCTTCACTTTCCCATGCATGCATTTAAGTTTTGTCCTTATGTGCATGTTTCTCTTCATTTTTCTTTGTAGGTGGCCATCCATGACAAGGCTATAAAAAAACCCTCTCACGCCCCATGCAAGTCACACAATCTCCCCCTCTCGTAGATACCATCTCTCATGCACTCTCTCTCCCTGACTCCAGCACTCTCTCTCCATCAACTTCTCCTGTGACCATCCTAGTTGACCGCATCTCCTCCTCGACATCTTCCTCGTGTGTAGCTCGCATGTGCTGACCTGTGACCTCTCCAATCCGTGACTCCTCCTCCAAGCCCGCGTACCTCTAGCCTCTCGTGTGCACAATCAACCTCAGCCAGCACACCCCCAACCCACAGCAACCACCTCGTGCACCAGCACGCACTCCAACCCACGACCACTACCCCACGCATGTCTCCTTCCTTACCCACGTGCCCATCAACCCACGCATGCCACCTCCCCACATGCGTCCACCTCCTCGATGCGACCAACAACCCATGCACACCATCAGCCCACACACGTTCTCCTCACAACTGTCTCCGTGTCCGTCTTCGTCGCCTCGATTCCGGATTCCGAATAAAGAAGCATTCTCTTCCTCATTTTTGTCACATCTCTTGCATTTTTACATTAGTGTTTTGTTTAAAATTGAACTTGGAAGCATTCTTATTTTGTAAGCTATTCTCAACTCTAAGTTTTCTTTAATTACATGCATTGCAAGTGTATATTCTATTATGCTCTTTGAAATATTGCAAGTATCATCTTATTTCTTCTATATTGGTTTGCAATCCAGCCCCACTTCTTTAATTAGTTGTACTCAAACCCTCATTTGTTTACTTCAAATTTCGAGAATTATTTTCACCATAAATCACATTTGCTTCTCAAGATTTCATAAATTTTCTCCCATCGCCATGGATTAAAATTTGAATCAAGTTTGGAAGAAGAACGGAAATTATGAATTTGCTTAGTCCCTGCGGACGCAAACCTCTACTTGCATTATACATCTTATGTGTTTTCATTATGCTTGTGGTTGTAACTTTATTAGTTTGATTACAGTTTTTTCGTGGAATAACAACGACGTGATAAAATCAACTTTTTAAATTGCATAAAATTACATCAACAATACCCGCCTGAGCCCCAGCATCCATCATATGCAGATCTATTTTTCCCACCACTGCCCGAAATCTAAGAAGTGAATGACATCTGGAACAACGATGCATAATTAGCCCATCTAGGCGGACATAACTAGGGCAAATCCTTTACGATCAGACCATATTACCAATCTTCTGATGGAAGGTTTGTCCAGAGCAATCAGCCTCTGTAGCATCAATATCCACCTTACTAAAATACCTAGAGATAAAGTCAATATTATCAGCAGCCCATGTACTGCAAGTACTGGCAACATCATCAATACGCCACTACTCATCAAAACTAAAACTTCCCTCCTCAATTCCATCAGCAACAACTCCGTCCTCACTACAATTCTCAGTTTTCCCATCCTCTGCAGTATCACTCCTATTGTGGTCAACACACTGAACCATCCGAGGCAGCTCTATGTGTTGGACATGCGAGCCCACGATGAGCCATTATGCAATAAATGTTATCGCGGATATCATTCCCTGATCTGAAATAAGAATAAATAATTTGCATAATATATCCCTTAGTACAATTAGATTTATGTACCATGGCCATCTTATTGATCATACAGCTGTTGATTCAAATACTGAATCATAGAGGCTGGTGCTTGGATGAATATCTAAAGAGTTAGATTGAGGACTCATCAAGCACCGTCAAATGATTGTTAAGAGATGATCTCCAGCCTGAGTAGGAGATGACAATCCTTTCTCATTTAGGCTGTTATCTAACCGACCTCTTGATGCAGGTCCTATGCATAGGAATAGAGATTCGTAGGTGTTATATAAGTTAGGTCAAAGAGTTGACTTAACAAGATCGAGATAACCAAAGTCCTATAACATATGCTGTCACGATATAGGCACGCATCCTTTGACCAGAGACATATGTGTTACTATATGTCTGAGTATGTACATTTGGCAGACCAATAGGTTGATGACCTAATCAAGGTCTATACATCGGCGCGTTGGTGTGCATATAGGGGCATATGAGTAATACAATCTCTCAAAGGGATCATACAGGTTCATTACTGAACCGGAAGACATGATCTCACTCATGAGATATTGGGAAGAATCAAATTCTGTGCACGACCATCTCGCTTTGGAAGCTTGACAGAATTTGTAGATTTGATATATACTTTTGGAAAGTATATGATCAAGACCTAGGTATGATATATGCTTTTGGAAAGTATATGATCGATACCGACTCCCAATGATCGAATGAGAAACTTAATGATAAAACTTTGAAGTAGACAGTGTAAAATTGATCTTATACTTCAAGTTTATTCAGAATCTTCCAATATGCAGAATGTACAGGTATTAGGAATACCTGAAGGTGATATGATCATAAACGGTTGTATAATCATGACGCTTCCATTCCTAGGGAATGATGAAACGTGTCTGGATTTTAGTGACTCCTCTTAGTGGAGAAGTAATCTGACCTTGGTCCAAATGTTGGACATTGATCTGAATGTGATTCAGATGCAATGAGAAGATTAGATTTACGGTCTTGATTTAATCAAGCATCTATGGGAGGCCTGAGATCTGGATTTGAGATGTGATCTCAATATCCAAGTCACTATACATGGAACAATGCAATCACCCTGTCCTTATCTCCAAGTATCCGCGGAGAAAAGCGCATTATCCTTGAAAGAGTTCAGGATAATTTCATTGTTGATATATGTATCCAAGCATTGATAAAATGGATAATTAAATGTGATTTAATTATCATGAATAATATGAATTTGATTCATATTATAAGGAGAGTTACCTTAGATAATTAAATGTGATTTAATTATCAAAGATGTAAATAATATGAATTTGATTCACATTATTTGGGCACATGAGAATAGAGATCCAAGATGATTAAATGTGATTTAATTATCATGGATATGAATAATGTGGATAGCACTATCCATATTAATCATATATATTATAAATGTGATTTATAATATATAAGAGAGAGCAATTTGTAATTACATTTGTTAATTAAATGTTTATGTGAATTGGATTCACATTATACAATCAATTGAAAATATAATTCACTTTTTATTTTAGGTTGTGAATGTGATTCGCAATTTTCCAATGGCAAGATTGCAATATTCACAAAATAATTATGACTTATTTTGTTGAATAATTTACAACAAATGTTGTTGTAGATCTTGGAGATTTCCATGGAATAATGTAATCTCATGAGATATCATGAGATTACATGAGATTGCCACCAAATCCCGTATTAGGGAAGGAGGCAATCTTCATTCCATAATCTCCATGCTTGATTGATTTAATTTGGGATTAAATCATATTGATTTATCAATATACATTTAATCTAAATTAAATTAATTGTTGTTGGTTTTTACCAACACAAACTTAGCCATTAAAAAACACAAATCAGTGAGAGCCATTGGATTTGTGTTGCCCATGGATTGAGATTCCTGGATCCAAAATATTATAAATAGAAGGCATCCCTTGCTCTTCATATGATAATGAGAACATAAGTCTCTCTCTCTCTCTCTTTTCTCTTTCTCTCTACACGCCCACATACACTCTCTCTCATATGGTCGTCCATCATGGATGCTCAAAAGAGAGTCTCCATCACCGCAGCGTCGTCGTTATGTTGCCCGCTCGTTTGCTCGTAGATCTCCGTCTCCTTCGGTGCACCTAGCTCGTGAAGAAGACGTCAGATCTCGTGTGTCGAGATCAGGAGATGCGCCGCTTGGATCATCAACATGTATTTGCGAGAAGCACGTGTTTCATCAACACGCTCGCAAGCGTCTCCTCCGTCGGATCGGACTTGAGATAGGAGGTCTCTTTGTTTAGAGACTCGATCACAGCCACGCTTCAAGAGGTAACCCTATTACTTATTTGTGATTTAGATGAAACAATCCAAGAAGTGTTCTTGGATCATGTGGTTGCATCACATGAAAATTGTTTAAATTCCGCTGCCTCGAGCAACTAGTGCGACTAGTCGCTCTCGATCGCATATGATGCGATCCTCACACTTCCGTGATGCGCTTGAGGATTATCCCATATCCTTCAAGTGGTATCAGAGCCTTAGGTCGAAGGTTTTGGATACGATCCGCAAACCTAGGATGACTTGGGTTCGTTAAGGTCGCGAAAGTTTTTGTCGCATTTGATTTTCGCACATCTGTTTAGTGAATAAATTAGACCCTGTTTAAAATGTTTAAACACGAATTAATCACTTGGATTTTGTTCCCCATTAAATAAGGAAACCATAGGATCTGAGTTTACGTAATTTGGATTCCGTTTGCTCGAGATATGATTGTTTTAATGAACACGTATTCACTGTTACGGGAACTGCGAATCTTAACATGATTAATGTGTTAATTACTATTTTGATCCACCTAGAAATGCATGAAATATCTCTTAGGTTCTATCATAAATCAAATTAGCAAATCTTTGAAAATTGATTTGTCTAATTTGGATTTAAATTGATTGAGATATGTAAATTTTAGTAAGTAGGGGTCACTGCTGAAATTACATTCCTAATCAAGAACCATGTGATTGTCAATTAATGCAATTAATTATTAATTTCATATATTAATTATGGAAAATATTTGAAAAATATTTAATGATGATTATTTCCTTAATTGACTTGGCCTCAATAAATAAATTGATTAGATTTGATCTAGATCATAATTGGAAACACAATCAACAAACAACTTGGCTTGAATAGGATTGGGAATTTGTCTAACAAATTTCCTTACAATAAAAAATGTTTTGATTATTACTGTATGGTATAATTTCGGTTGAAGAACCGATGATCATATCAAGTACATATTGATCTATTTGACATTATCCTTTCCTGAGGTGGATATGGTGTCTAGTCGGGAAGCATTGGGATAGCGGGTCGCACTGGTTGCGGTCCGTCCACTTTTGTCGATACTGGCCATGACAACGGGTAGAGACTCGATATGCCGGAGAAATCAAGATGTATTTTTCTAATTATTAAAATTCGAATTAATACATACTTTGAGATAATACCATATATGTATTCAAGTAAAAACAATCAAGTTTGTTGATTGAATTGGATTGAAAATTAATTTAATGTGATCAAGTTCATTATATCCAATTAAAACAATCTATTATGTATAGATGTGTATTTTCCTTAGAAGAATTAATTATATGAATACGATTCGTGATAATTATCTAAAATTTGGATATGAGGTGGATGATCACACAAGTGATATCCATGGTCTCTCGTCAAGGCGAAGAGTTCCGTCGCCAGATAGTGTATGTTAGGAGACGCTTGTCCGAAGTGACAGCTCCTGTATACAATCCATTTGGATCGGGCTCTTCGCTTCTCGAAAGAGTAAGGACGTATGCGTAGTGACCCCAATATCGGATCCTCATATTATTGGGGCGATACTGGATTGCGCATAACGAGTTGTATTCTTGTTGACGGTTTGTTCAATTAATGATGGGTCAACATCACCTTAGGGGTGGTGGGCCCGGGTGTTAAAGATCGAATTGGGAGATACAAGTTGGACTTGCAAGGCAGAATGTGTTCCCGCTTCTTTTTATCCGAGTTACAGGTTTTCATATTATTGGGATGTAACAAAGTTAGAAAGGAGATCCCAGATCTTGTTGAGATATAATGGTAAGTATATCTCTTACATTGAAAGTGATTAAGGGAATGAACTTTCAATGTTGACAAAGTAAGACAACTTTGATATAAAAATTCCTAAATCAAAGTAAAATATATATTTATATATATTTATGCAAAATTCTCATTTCAGATAATCCTCATTAAACCCACTCAATACTATACTCAGTAATAACCAGTAAAATATCATGGATTGGATCCATGATCAAGATATTGTACTTGTAGTCGGACACATAATGTATGTAGATGCAATGTGCAAGTTTTTCTCATAATAATGAGGAATGACAATTAAATAGACAATAGGACTACAACCCTAGGGTTTGTATATATCTAGAGTCTTGATCTCTTATCGATTGTACTTTGGAAGTAACATGCCGATGATGATCGTAATTGTCGAATAATCCTTATAAAATCTAAGAAGATGTTCTGGCATACATATGTGCTCTCGACATTTAATCATGAGTGACATGGTTCTCTGCATCATGCAGAATGGTGGCTCTATAAGAGATGATGTATTCAAAAATATTTGAATACCTACCTGAACCAATGTCTTAAGAGTTTAGATGAATGTAGATAGGATGAGTGTCATCATTCTACTATCTATACTCTGGCCATTCATAAGGCTTCATAATATTCATATTGTATGAATTGAATGAAGCATGTACAAATATTGAAATGCTCTTATATTGAAATCTTTTGAATTCAGCATAAGAGATCCTTTGTCTTGAGCAATGGTTGCTTATAGATAAAGGGAGTGCAGTGGAAGCATGGGTTGGACCCAAGTAAGAAGGAAGGTCAAGAAGTTGATTGTACTTCTGTGACTTTCATATGACATCCAGATAGTTGGATAAATGCCAATACTGTAATAAGCTGATATATTGATAGTGTGACTATCTTGTCTATCTAGGATCCTTAGAGAAGGATCCAGATGGTGCATCAGTGTAATCTACATCTACATATAATCATTGAAATTGACTTTCTAATTGGATAAGATTAAAAGTCTAATATTTGTATCTCATTCTTCCAATAACACTTGCATTTGGTTGCATATGTATAAAAAGACTATAAAATTTGATTTTAAGGTTCAGTAGTCATCCACATGGGTATTGATGCAATTATTGCAATAATCTCTATTGGATTGATAGACTTCTAATTTCAGTGGGAGAGCCCTTAGTCTTAGAGAATGCCTCTGTGACCTAGATATTAGAATACACTCATTATTTATTTCTAAATGTTGGAAATAAACATGAATTCTGGAATAAACCTATCATAAAGAGTTATGATACTAAACTAGAAAATTAATGAATGATTCATTAACATTTCTAATACTGAAATTAAACCTTAAAAGATCACTAAGAGAATAAAGATCATTTGATAATGATCTGGCATCCAGCCTTGGACAATTGTCTGTTGATGTGATCAATAGACTAATGAGAGATGAAACTTTAGATTTTCTAAAGGTTCAAATCTTACATACTTGTGAATTATGTATTCAAAAGTAAAAATATCCAATACACCCTTCCTTGGAATGGTGTAAGATGTCAAGGTATTCAAGATCTCATGCATATTGATGTATGTGAATCATCTATATCAAAATAAACATTATGGATATGCGATATCTATTAATGATTATTTGTAAGATTTCTTCTCTTAACTTAGAAACCTTTGAAATGTTCAAAAAATTCACAAGTTTGGTTTAGAACCAAAGTTTGAAGGAAGATTAAATGAATTTGATCTAATCTAGGTAGTCAGTACCTATTAGATGAATTCATGGAATACCTTATAGATATATAAATATTATTTTTTATCTCACTCCCCCTAATAAATCTAAACTCAATAAGAGTTGTAGGGAGATACAATTGGATCATGTGTGACATGATATGATCAATGATGAATATTAACATAATTATCTATTAGTTTCCAAGGTATATATGTAGTAGAGACTACAATATATATCCTTATAAGGTTCCATGTTGATAAACTAGAATCTAGCACTAGAGAGTGCTATTTCATTAGGAAAATAAAAGATGGTATTGGACACCTATTTTATGTGTTGGACATGCGAGCCCACGGCGAGCCATTATGCAATAAATGTTATTGCAATTCACTCCTTAATCTGAAATAAAGAGTACATAATTTGCATAATAGGTCCCTTAGTACAAATAGGGTTATGTACCATGGCCATCTTAATGATCATACAGCTGTTGATTCAATTATTGAATCATAGAGGCTGGTGCTTAGATGAATATCTAATGAGTTAGATTGAGGACTCATCAAGCACCGTCAAATGATTATTAAGAGATGATCTCCAGCCTGAGTAGGAGATGGCAATCCTTTCATAGTTAGGCTGATATCTGACCGACTTCTTGATGCAGGTCCTCTGCATAGGAATAGAGATTCGGAGGTGTCAGATTAGTTAGGTCAAAGAGTTGACTAAACAAGATCGAGATAACCAAAGTCCTATATCATAAGCTGTCATGATATAGGCACACATCCTCTGACCAGAGACAGATGTGTTACTATATGTCTGAGTATGTACATTTGGCAGACCAATAGGTTGATGGCCTAACTAAGGTCTATACACCGGCGCGCTGGTGTGCATATAAGGGCATATGAGTAATACGATCTCTCAAAGGGATCATACAGGTTCACTACTGAACAGGAAGACATGAGCTCACTCATGAGATATTGGGAAGAATCAAATTCCGTGCGCACGGTCGTCTCACTTTAGAAGCTTGACTAAATTTGTTGGTTTGATATATACTTTTGGAAAGTATATGATCAAGACCTAGGTATGATATATGCTTTTGGAAATTATATGATCAATACCGACTCCCAATGATCGAATGAGAAACTTACTGATAAAACCCTGAAGTAGACAGTGTAAAGTTGATCTAATACTTCTGGTTTATTCTGAGTCTTCCAGTATGCAGGATGTACAGGTGTTAGGAATACCTGAGGGTGATGTGATCATAAATGATTGTATAACCATGACGCTTCCATTCCTAGGGAGTGATGAAACGGGTCTGGATTTTAGTGACTCCTCTTAGTAGAGAAGTAATCTGATCTTAGTCCAAATGTTGGACATTAATCTGAATGTGATTCGGATTCAATGAGAAGATTAGATTTGCGGTCTTGATTTAATCAAGCATCTATGGGAGGCCCAAGATCTGGATTTGAGATGTGATCTCAATATCCATGTCACTATACGTGGAACAATACAATCGCCCTGTCCTTATCTCCAAGTATTCGCGGAGAAAGCGCATTATCCTTGAAAGAGTACATAGATAATTCTATTGTTGATATATGTATCCGAGCATTGAGAAAATGGATAATTAAATGTGATTTAATTATCAAGAATAATATGAATTTGATTCATATTATAAAGAGGGTTATCTTAGATAACTAAATGTGATTTGATTATCAAAGATGTGAATAATGTGAATGTGATTCATATTATTTGAACACATGAGATAAAGAGATCCAAGATGATTAAATATGATTTAATTATCAAGGATAAGAATAATGTGGATAGTAATATCCAATTATTCATAATATATTATAAATGTGATTTATAATGTATTAGAGAGAGTTAATTATAATTTACATGTGTTGATTAATTATTATGTGTATTGGATACACATTGTATAATTAATTGACAATGTAAATTATATGTTGTTTTGGGTTGTGAATTTGATTCACAATTTTTTCTATGGCAAGATTGCAATATTCTCAAATATAATTATGAATTATTTTTGAAGAATAAAAAGCCAACAAAAGTTGTTGGAAATAAAAAGAGGAGATTTTCAAGGAGATATGCAATCTCATGGATTTCCATGAGATTGCTCTCTTCATGGAAAGAGGGGGGCGGCACATCATTCCTATAAGGAATATGTGGCCGTCCACTTTGGAAGGTACATGGAGATGAAATCTCCATGTATCTTCTCTCCTTATTTATTGGTTTGATTTGGATTAGTTTGTATTTGATTTTGTCAAATATATTTTGATCTAAATTTGTTGGTTTTATCAACAACAATCTTAGCCATTGGATTGACATAAATCAATCTCATCCTATGATTTTATATGTCACATGGATTGAGATCCATGGATCCCAAAACCCTATAAATAGAGAGGCATACCATGCTCTCTATTTTATACACAATTCTTGAGAAGTATCTCTCTCTCTCTCTCTAGAGGTCAGCCCTCTCTCTCCCTCTCGTGGACGTCCACCATGGATGCCATGGAGAGGTTCTCCATCGCCGCGGCATCGTTGTTATGCTGCCCGTTCTTCTGCTCGTGGATCTTCGTCTCCTTTGATGCGCCTCGCTCGTGAAGAAGACGTCGGATCTCGTGTGTCGAGATCAGGAGATCCGCCGCTTGGATCATCAACATGGATTGCGAGAAGCACGCGGTTCATCCCCGCGCTCGCAAGCGTCTCTTCCGTCGGATCGGACTTGAGACAAGAGGTCTCTTCGTTTAGGGACTCGATCTCAACCACGCTTCAAGTGGTAATCCTATTACTTGTTTGTGGTTTAAAAGAAACGATTCGAGAAGTGTTCTTGGATCATGTGGTTTCATCGTATAAAATTTTTAAATTCCGTTGCATCGAGCAACTAGTCCGACTAGTCGCTCCTCGTCGTATTCGATACGACGCTCACGCTTCCGTGATGCGCTTGAGGATCTAACCATATCCTTCAAGTGGTATCAGAGCCTTAGGTCGACGGTTTCGAATAGTGATTCGCTAACCGAGGACGACTTGGGTTCGTTAAGGTCGCGTAAGTTTTCATCGCATTTGATTTCGCAGATCTGTTTAGTAAATAAATTCGGCACTGTTTAAATTGTTTAAACACGAATTTAATACTTGGATTATGTTCCCCATTAAATAAGGAAACCATAGGATCTGAGTTTGTGTAAATCGGATTTCGTATGCTCGAGATATGGTCGTTTTAATGAACATGTATGCACTGTTGCGGGAACTGTGAATCTGAACGTGATTAAAATGTTAATTACTGTTTAGACTTGCCTCGAAATGCGTGAAACATCACTTAGGTTCTGTCCTAAATCAAATTAGCAAACTTTAGAAATTGACTTTTCTTAATTTGGATTTAATATGATTGAGATATGCTAATTTTAGTAAGTAGGGGTCGCTGCTTAAATTGCTTTCCTAATCAAGAACCATTTGATTGTCAATTAATGAAATTAATTGTTAATTTCGAGAAATAATTATGGAAAATATTTGTGAAATATTAGAAGATGATTATTTCCTTAATTGACTTGGCCCCAATCAATTAATGATTAGATTTGATCTAAATCTTAATTGGTATCACAATCATCAAACTTCTTGCTTGAATAGGATTGGGAATTTGTCTAGCAAATTTCCTTATAATCAAAATTGTTTTGATTACTATATGGTATAATTTCGGTTGAAGAACCGATGATCATCTCAAGTACAAATTAATCAATTTGGCATTATCCTTTCCCGAGGCGGATATGGTGTCTAGTCGGGGATCGCCGGGGTAGCGGGTTGCAACGTATGCGGTCCGTCCCACTCCCGCCGGTACTGGCCATGACAGCGGGTAGGGTCGGGATAATGTCCGAGGGATTATGATGTATTTTTCTAATTATTAAATACAAATTAATACGTACTTTGAGAATAATACCATATATATATATATTCAAGCATAAAATTAAGTTTGATTGATTAAATTGGATTGATAATTAATTTAATATGATTAAGTTAATTATATCCAATTAAGAATACTCTAATATGATTAGAGTTAATAATTCCCTTGGAAGAATTAATTATATGAATGTGATTCATAGTAATTAATTAAATTTGAATAAGAGGTGGAGGATCACATAAGTGACATCCATGGTCTCCCGTCAAGGCGAAGGGTTTCCGTCGCCAGGGATTGTATATAGGAGACGCCTGTACGAAGTGACATCTCCTATATACAAGCGCATCTGGATCGGAATCTTTGCTTCTCGAAAGAGTAAGGCCGTATGCGTAGTGACCCCAATATCGGATCCTCATATTATTGGGCCGATATTGGATTGCGCATAGCGAGTTCTATTCCTGTTGACGGTTGGTTCAATTGATGACGGGTCAACATCACCTTAGGGGTGGTGGGCCCGGGCATTAAAGACCGAATTGGGAAATGCAAGTTGGACTTGCAAGGCGGAATGTGTTCCCGCTTCTCTTCATTGGAGTTGCAGTTTCTCATATTATTGGGATGTAACAAAGATAAAGAGGAGATCCCAGATCTTGCTGAGATATAATGGTAAGTATATCTCTTACATTGAAAGTGATTAAGGGAATGAACTTTCATTGTTGACATAGCAAGACAACTTTGATATAAAAACTCCTAAATCAAAGTATAATATGTATATATATACACTCATGCAAATTTCTTATTTCAGATAATCCTTCATTAAACCCACTCAATTCTATACTCAATAATAACCAGTAAAATATCATGGATTGGACCCTTGATCCAGATATTGTACTTGCAATTGGACACATAATGTATGTGGTTGCAATGAGCAAGTTTCCTCATAATAATGAGAAGTGATAATTAAATAGACAATAGGACTAAAACCCTAGGGTTTGTTTGTCTCTATAAGTCTTGATCTCATCGAATGTACTTTGGAAGTGACATGTTGATGATGATCGTAATTGTCAAATTAATCCTTATAAAATCAATAAAGATATTCTGGCATACATATGTGCTCTTGACATTTAATCATGAATGACATGGTTCTCTGCATCATGCAGAATGGTGGCTCTATAAGAGATGATGTATTCAAATTGTATGAGTACCTACCTGAACCTACGTTTTAAGAGTTTAGATGGATGTAGATGATGATTGTCATCATTCTACTGTCTATACTCTAGTCATTCATGAAGCTTCGTAATATTCATATTGTATGAATTGGGTGAAGCATGTATAAATGTTGAAATACTCTTACATTAAATTCTTTTGAATTTAACATAAGAGATCCTTAGTCTTGAGTAATGGTTGCTTATAGATAAAGGGAGCGCATGGAAGCATGGGTTGGACCCAAGTAAGAAATATAGTCAAAAGGTTGACTGTATTTCTGTAACTTCCATATGACATTCAAAGAGTTGAATGAATGCCAATACTGCAATAAGTTGATGTGTTGATAGTATGACTATCAATTCTATCTAGAATCCTTAGAGAAGGAATCAGATGGTGCATCATATTAATCTACATATAATCATTGATATTGACTTACTTATTTGATAAGATAAAGTCTAATAATTGTATCTCAATTTTTTAATGACACTTGCAATTGGTTGCAAATGTATTAGAAATTTGATCTTAAGGTTTATTGATCATCCATGTTGAAAGTGATGCAGATGTTGTAACAATTTCCATGAGATCAATAGACTTCATATTTTCAGTGGGAGCCCTTAGTCTTAGAGAATGTCTCTATGACCTAGATATTAGAATACACTCATTGTTTATTTCTAATTGTTGGATATAAACATGAATTCTGTAATAAATCTATCATAAAGAGTTGTGATGGAGATATTTCAGATAGTAATCTAAAATCTAGTGGACTCTATTAAATTAGAAAATTAATGAATGGTTCATTAAGTTTTTTTTAATACTAAGAATTAAAAAGATCAATAGGAGGATAAAGATCATTTGATAATGATCTGACATCAAATTTTGGACATATGTCTGTTGATGAGATCAATGGACTAGTAAGACATGAAACTTTAGATTGTCTAAAGCATCAAATCTCACATACTTGTGAATATTGTATTGAAAGTAAAAAAATGTCCAATACATCCTTCCTTGGGAAAGGTGTAAGATGCCAAGGTATTAAGGATCTCATACATATTGATGTATGCAGATCATCTATATCATAGTTTACATTATGGATATGTGATATCTGTTAACGATTATATATGATATGAGATCTCCTCTTCACCTAAGAAACCTTTGAAATGTTCAAAGATTTCGCAATTTTGGTTTAGAACCAAAGTTTGAAGGAAGATGAAATGAATTTGATCTAACCAAGGTAGCCTATACCTATTAGATGAATTCAAGAAATACCTTATGGAGATATGAATATCATTCCTATCTCAATCCTCCTAATGAACCTTAACTCAAAGGAGTTGTATGGAGATACAATTGATCATGTGTGACATGATTCAATCAATGATTAATCCTAGCACAATTATCTCTTAAGTTTCCAAGGTATATATGTAGTAGAGACTACATTATATACTTAATAAGGTTCCATGCATGTAAGCTGGAATCTAACACTAGAGAGTGATACTTCATTAGGAAAATAAAGGATGGTATTGGATACCTACTTTATGACCTTGAGATTCTTAAAAGATCTCATCTTTGAGAATATGATTCTTATAGGATGACTCTCTTGAGAATCAAGATGAAAATGAAGTAAAGGAACTCATTTAATCTTGAAAAGATAATGAGGCTCCTGAAATCGGAAACTAAAATAGATAATTAAAGATGAAACATTAACACCTCTTCAAATAAGTTTGAGGATGGATTCCATGTGTCAGTTAAATCTGAAAATGATCGGACTTCATGTGATGAAGCTCCTGAGGATCATGACATGGAAACATGGATGTTAGCAATAAAAGTCTAATGTAGACTTCATATACAAGTGTTGTATATGGACCCTCGAGGATCCACCTATATGGGTCATACCCATTAAGGTGTAAATGGATCTATAAGAGAAAGAGGGAACCTGATGAGAAGGTATAGACCTTCAAAGCACGGTTCGTAGCCATGAGCTACACACCGAAGGGAAGGCATCGCTTGCAATAAGACTTGCTCTCCACTGACCTTGCTTTAACCCATCAGAATATTGCTAACTATAGCTACACAACTTGTCTATGGCATCTTCATGATGTGAGTCAAGATTGCATTTCTCTATGAATACCTCTCTGAGGATATTCATATGAAGTAGCCCGAGGGCTTCATGGTTGAGGAAAGCAAGGTGTGCTAGCTGAAGAACTCCATCTTTGGACTCCAATGAGTTTCTTGTAGTTGGAACATAAGATTTGATGAAATTATAAATGTTATGATTTCAGATAAAATCTTGATGAACCAAGTGAAGCTTGGTGGGAGTACCATTGTCTTCATCGTGCTAAATATAGATATTATTCTAATCATTTAGAATGATATAAGAATAATAATAAGTGTTTTATATAATTTGATTGTTCCATACCTTGAGATACGATTTCGAGGATACCTCTTAGATCTTAATTCGGAAGTCATTCAGAAGCAAAGAGAAGAGGGTATTGGGACTGTCGCATTAGTAGTACACCTTGGACTTATTCCATTTTCTGGACAATTCCAAGAAAGGCTTCCTTCCCTTAAGATGTGGTAGTGACCTGTCTAGAGGGATAGCACCTCAAAGAGTTGAGGAAGTGAATGCTAGAACTGCTTGCACTTGTGCATCAGTTATGAGAAGCTGAATGTATGCTAGATGTGTACAAGAACCAGATGTCTACCATGCAGTGGGAGTAGTAAACTATTACTAATCCTACTATGGAGATAAAACACTTGATTGCAGTAATAACAATATCTTCAAAGATGATGAAACCTAGAGATAGTGATCTCAAAGTCTTATCTTCAAAGGTTTAAGACCTTGTAGATAGTGATCTATAAGGGTCTTAACTGTAGATACCTTAGGAGATAGAGATCCCCAGGAATGAAGGTATTCTAATAAGGATCATGGGAATACTGGTTATGATAATTAATAAGATGTAGTGTCAAGAACACTATAACCAACAAAATTGAGTATCGGTTGCATGAGATGCAACATTCGCATTGGATGCGAGCACTATTACTAGGAGATATGCAAGTGCCGTAAAAGGACTTGGCGTAGTCTCTTGGGAACAGAGTGACTGATCAGCTTACCTAGCTATTTTCTAAATAGCCTATGATTGTCACATGAGTGTGGGTTTAATTGATTAGCCCATTAATGGCTCTTTGGGCAAGTGGGAGATTGTTGGACATGCGAGCCCACGGCGAGCCATTATGCAATAAATGTTATTGCAATTCACTCCTTAATCTGAAATAAAGAGTACATAATTTGTATAATAGGTCCCTTAGTACAATTAGGGTTATGTACCAAGGCCATCTTAATGATCATACAGCTGTTGATTCAAATATTGAATCATAGAGGCTGGTGCTTAGATGAATATCTAATGAGTTAGATTGAGGACTCATCAAGCACCGTCAAATGATTATTAAGAGATGATCTCCAGCCTGAGTAGGAGATGGCAATCCTTTCTCAGTTAGGCTGATATCTGACCGACTTCTTGATGCAGGTCCTCTGCATAGGAATAGAGATTCGGAGGTGTCAGATTAGTTAGGTCAAAGAGTTGACTTAACAAGATCGAGATAACCAAAGTCCTATATCATAAGCTATCATGATATAGGCACACATCCTCTGACCGGAGACAGATGTGTTACTATATGTCTGAGTATGTACATTTGGCAGACCAATAGGTTGATGGCCTAATCAAGGTCTATACACCGACGCGCTGGTGTGCATATAAGGGCATATGAGTAATACGATCTCTCAAAGGGATCATACAGGTTCACTACTGAACAGGAAGACATGAGCTCACTCATGAGATATTGGGAAGAATCAAATTCCGTGCGCACGGTCGTCTCGCTTTGGAAGCTTGACTAAATTTGTTGGTTTGATATATACTTTTGGAAAGTATATGATCAAGATCTAGGTATGATATATGCTTTTGGAAAGTATATTATCAATACCGACTCCCAATGATCGAATGAGAAACTTACTGATAAAACCCTGAAGTAGACAGTGTAAAGTTGATCTAATACTTCTGGTTTATTCTGAGTCTTCCAGTATGCAGGATGTACAGGTGTTAGGAATACCTGAGGGTGATGTGATCATAAATGATTGTATAACCATGACGCTTCCATTCCTAGGGAGTGATGAAACGGGTCTGGATTTTAGTGACTCCTCTTAGTAGAGAAGTAATCTGATCTTAGTCCAAATGTTGGACATTAATCTGAATGTGATTCAGATTCAATGAGAAGATTAGATTTGCGGTCTTGATTTAATCAAGCATTTATGGGAGGCCCGAGATCTGGAATTGAGATGTGATCTCAATATCCATGTCACTATACGTGGAACAATACAATCGCCCTATCCTTATCTCCAAGTATTCGCGGAGAAAGCGCATTATCCTTGAAAGAGTTCATGGATAATTCTGTTGTTGATATATGTATCCGAGCATTGAGAAAATGGATAATTAAATGTGATTTAATTATCAAGATTAATATGAATTTGATTCATATTATAAAGAAAGTTATCTTAGATAATTAAATGTGATTTGATTATCAAAGATGTGAATAATGTGAATGTGATTCATATTATTTGAACACATGAGATAAAGAGATCCAAGATGATTAAATATGATTTAATTATCAAGGATAAGAATAATGTGGATAGTAATATCCAATTATTCATAATATATTATAAATGTGATTTATAATGTATTAGAGAGAGTTAATTATAATTTACATATGTTGATTAATTATTATGTGTATTGGATACACATTGTATAATTAATTGACAATGTAAATTATATGTTGTTTTGGGTTGTGAATTTGATTCACAATTTTTTCTATGGCAAGATTGCAATATTCTCAAATATAATTATGAATTATTTTTGAAGAATAAAAAGCCAACAAAAGTTGTTGGAAATAAATAGAGGAGATTTTCAAGGAGATATGCAATCTCATGGATTTCCATGAGATTGCTCTCTCCATGGAAAGAGGGGGGCGGCACATCATTCCTATAAGGAATATGTGGCCGTCCACTTTGGAAGGTACATGGAGATGAAATCTCCATGTATCTTCTCTCCTTATTTATTGGTTTGATTTGGATTAATTTGTATTTGATTTTGTCAAATATATTTTGATCTAAATTTGTTGGTTTTACCAACAACAATCTTAGCCATTGGATTGACATAAATCAATCTCATCCATTGATTTTATATGTCACATGGATTGAGATCCATGGATCCCAAAACCCTATGAAAAAGAGGCATACCATGCTCTCTATTTTACACACAATGCTTGAGAAGTATCTCTCTCTCTCTCTCTCTTTCTCTCTAGAGGTCAGCCCTCTCTCTCCCTCTCATGGCCGTCCACCATGGATGCCATGGGGAGGTTCTCCATCGCCGCGGCATCGTTATTATGCTGCCCGTTCTTCTGCTCGTGGATCTCCGTCTCCTTCGGTGCGCCTCGCTCGTGAAGAAGACGTCGGATCTCGTGTGTCGAGATCAGGAGATCCGCCGCTTGGATCATCAACATGGATTGCGAGAAGCACGCGGTTCATCCCCGCGCTTGCAAGCGTCTCTTCCGTCGGATCAGACTTGAGACAGGAGGTCTCTTCGTTTAGAGACTCGATCGCAACCACGCTTCAAGAGGTAATCCTATTACTTGTTTGTGGTTTAGACGAAACGATTCGAGAAGTGTTCTTGGATCATGTGGTTTCGTCGTATAAAAATTTTTTAAATTCCGCAGCATCGAGCAACTAGTCCGACTAGTCGCTCCTCGTCGTATTCGATACGACGCTCACGCTTCCGTGATGCGCTTGAAGATCTAACCATATCCTTCATTATGACCTTGAGATTCTTAAAAGATCTCATCTTTGAGGACGACTCTCTTGAGAATCAAGATGAAAATGAAGTAAAAGAACTCATTTAATCTTGAGATGATAATGAGGCTCTTGGAATCGGAAACTAAAAGGACAATTAAAGATGAAACACCAATACCTCTTCAAATAAGTTTGAAGATGGATTCCATGTGTCAGTTGAATCTGACAATGATTTGACTTCATGTTATGAAGCTTATGAAGATCATAGCATGGAAAGATGGATGTTAGCAATAAAGTCTAAAGTAGACTTCATATACAAGTGTTGTATATGGACCCTCGAGGATCTAGCTATAAGGATTAGACCCATTAAGGTGTAAATGTATCTTCAGGAGAAAGAGGGAACCTGATGAGAAGGTAGAGTCCTTCAAAGCACGGTTTGTAGCCATGAGCTACACACCGAAGAGAAGACATCGCTTGCGATGAGACTTGTTCTCTAGTGACCTTGCTTTAACCCATCAGAATATTGCTAACCATAGCTACACAACTTGACTATGACATCTTCATGATGCGAGTCAAGATTGCATTCCTCTATGAATACCTCTCTGAGGGTATTCGTATGAAGTAGCCCCATGGCTTCATGGTTGAGGAAAGCAAGGTATGCAAGCTAAGAAATTCCATCTTTGGACTCAAATAAGCTTCTTGTAGTTGGAATATAAGATTTGATGAAATTATAAATCAGATAGAATCTTAATGAACCGTGTGAAGCTTAGTGGGAGTGCCATTGTGTTCATCATGCTAAATATTGATAAAATCCTAATCATTTGGAATGATATAAGGATGATAATAAGTGTTTTGTAATATGGTTGTTCCATATCTTGAGATATGATCTCAAGGATACCTCTTAGATCTTAGTTCTGAAGTGGTTCAGAAGCAAAGAGAAGAGGATATTGGGACTGTCACATTTGTAGTACACCTTGGACATGTTCCATTTTTGGAAAACCCCAAGGAAGGCTTCCTTTCCTTAAGATATGATACTGACCTATCTGAAGGGATAGTACCTCAAAGAGTTGAGGATGTGAATGCTAAAACTGCTTGCCATTGTGCATCAGTTCCGAGAAGCCGATGTATGCTAGATGTGAACAAAAACCAGATGTCTGCCATGCAGTGGGAGTAGTAAACTATTACTAATCCTATTATGGTGATAAAACACTTGATTGCAGTAATAACAATATATTCATAGAGGATAAGACTTTAGAGATAGTGATCTCTAAGTCTTATCTTCAAGTAATTAATACTTTATAGATGGAGATCTAAAAGGTGTTAACTACGAATACCTTAGGAGATAGAGATCTCCAGGAATAAGGGTATTCTGATAAGGACAATAGAAATTACATACTGGTTATAATAATTATTGAGGTGTAGTGTCAATGACACTATGACTGATATGATTGAGTATTAGTTGCATAAGATGAAACATTCGTATTGGATGCAAACACTGTTGCTAGGAGATATGCAAGTGCCGTAAAAGGACTTGGCATAGTCTCTCGGGAACAGAGTGAATGATCAGCTTACCTAGCTATTTTTCTAAATAGCCTATGATTGTCACAAGATGTAGGTTTAAATGATTATCCCATTGATGGCTCTTTGGGCTAGTGGGAGATTGTTGGACATGCGAGCACACGGTGAGCCTTTATGCAATAAATATTATTGCGGATATCATTTCCTGATCTGAAATGAACAAAAAATAATTTGCATAATAGGTCTCTTAGTACAATTAGGGTTATGTACTGTGGCCATCTTAATGATCATACAACTATTGATTCAAATACTGAATCATAGAGGTTGGTGCTTGGATGAATATCTAAAGAGTTAGATTGAGGACTCATCAAGCACCGTCAAATGATTGTTAAGAGATGATCTCCAGCCTGAGTAGGAGATGCAATCCTTTCTCATTTAGGCTGATATCTAACCGACCTCTTGATGCAGGTCCTCTGCATAGGAATACAGATTCGGAGGTGTTAGATAAGTTTAGGTCAAAGAGTTGACTTAACGAGATCGAGATAACCAAAGTCCTATAACGTATGCTGTCACGATATAGGCACGCATCCTCTGACCAGAGACAGATGTGTTACTATATGTCTGAGTATGTACAGTTGGCAGACCAATAGGTTGATGACCTAATCAAGGTCTATACACTAGCGTGCTGGTGTGCATATAAGGGCATATGAGTAATACGATCTCTCAAAGGGATCATACAGGTTCATTACTGAACCGGAAGACATGAGCTCACTCATGAGATATTGGGAAGAATCAAATTCCGTGCACGGTCGTCTCGCTTTGGAAGCTTGACTGAATTTGTAGGTTTGATATATACTTTTGGAAAGTATATGATCAAAACCTAGGTATGATATATGCTTTTGGAAAGTATATGATAGATACCGACTCTCAATGATCGAATGAGAAACTTAATGGTGAAACTTTGAAGTAGACAATGTAAAATTGATCTTATACTTCAAGTTTATTCTAAGTCTTCCAGTAAGCAGGATGTACATGTATTAGGAATACCTGAGGGTGATGTGATCATAAACGGTTGTATAACCATGACGCTTCCATTCCTAGGGAGTGATGAAACAAGTCTGGATTTTAGTGACTCCTCTCAGTGGAGAAGTAATCTAATCTTGGCCCAAATGTTGGACATTGATCTGAATGTGATTCAAATGCAATGAGAAGATCAGATTTACGGTCTTGATTTAATCAAGCATCTATGAGAGGCTCGAGATCTGGATTTGAGATATGATCTCAATATCCAAGTCACTATACGTGGAACAATACAATCGCCCCATCCTTATCTTCAAGTATCTGCGGAGAAAGCGCATTATCCTTGAAAGAGTTCAGGATAATTTCATTATTGATATATGTATCCAAGCATTGACAAATTTGATAATTAAATGTGATTTAATTATCACGAATAATATGAATTTGATTCATATTATAAGGAGAGTTACCTTAGATAATTAAATATGATTCAATTATCAAAGATGTAAATAATATGAATTTGATTCACATTATTTGGGCACATGAGAGTAGAGATCCAAGATGATTAAATGTGATTTAATTATCATGGATATGAATAATGTGGATAACACTATCCATATTAATCATATATATTATAAATGTGATTTATAATATATAAGAGAGAGTAATTTGTAATTTACATTTGTTAATTAAATGTTGATGTGAATTCGATTCACATTAGACAATTAATTGAAAATGTAATTCACTTTTTATTTTGGGTTGTGAATGTGATTCACAATTTTCCAATGGCAAGATTGCAATATTCACAAAATAATTATGAATTATTTTTGTTGAATAATTTATAACAAGTGTTGTTGTAGATCTTGGAGATTTCCATGGAATAATGTAATGTCATGAGATATCATGATATTACATGAGATTGCCACCAAATCCCGTATTATGGAAGGAGACAATCTTCATTCCATAATCTCCATGCTTGATTGATTTAATTTGAGATTAAATCATATTGATTTATCAATATACATGTAATCTAAATTAAATTAATTGCTGTTGGTTTTTACCAACACAAATCTTAGCCACTAAAAGAAACACAAATCAATGAGAGCCATTGGATTTGTGTTGCCCATGGATTGAGATCCATGGATCCCAAAATATTATAAATAGAAGGACACCCCTTGATCTTCATATGATAATGAGAACATAAGTCTCTCTCTCTACACTCCCACTCTCTCTCTCATATCGTCGTCCACCATGGATGCTCTAGAGAGAGTCTCCATTGCCGCAGCGTCGTCGTTATGCTGCCCGATCGTTTGTTCATAGATCTCCGTCTCCTTCGGTGCACCTCGCTCATGAAGAAGATGTCAGATCTCGTGTGTTGAGATCAGGAGATCCGTCGCTTGGATCATCAACATGGATTGCGAGAAGCACGTGTTTCATCAACACGCTCGCAAGCGTCTCCTCCGTCGGATCGGACTTGAGACAGGTGGTCTCTTTGTTTAGAGTCTCGATCACAACCACGCTTCAAGAGGTAACCCTAATACTTGTTTGTGGTTTAGATGAAACGATCCGATAAGTGTTCTTGATCATGTTGTTTCATCGCACGAAAATTTTTTAAATTCCGTTGCCTCGAGCAATTAGTGCGACTAGTCGCTCCCGATCGCTTACGATGTGATCCTCACGCTTCCGTGATGCGCTTAAGGATCTCCCCATATCCTTCACCATGAACCCCGCTCTTGACTGCTTGGCCCAACTTATCAAAGGGTTTTGCCAGAGATGAGTCAGAAGCTCGATGACCTCACCACCACAAAAACTCCTATTCCAGCACATATGGAGGTGAAACCCAACAATTTTAAGCATAAAGAGCATATAGTTTGTGATGTATTCTCTGATCCAACCGAGTCAGGTATTTCAGATTATATGTTGTCTAATGTTGTGACTCTCAGGAGCAGTAGAGTATTTCATCCATTAGCCACTACCAAGGGGAAGAATAAAGTATCTTCTGGTGAGTCATCTTTTGCATCAGCCGATCCAACACCAAAGCTGGGCGAGGAAGAAGATGATGGAGGAGCATCACCAACATTAGTACACCACCACCAAGAGGAAAAGAACAAAAAATCAGCAAAATAAAAATTTCCAAGAAGAAAAGAAGAGCAAAAGCCAAACCACACTCGTCCTAGAGGAGCCAACACTGGTAGTACTTCCAGCACAGTCTGATGAAGGTGAAGCCCATGTAGATACTTTTTTGCCTGTATTGCATGACAATCATCTTCTGGCTATCTATAAAAAACCTGTAATTAAGAACAATGCATTTTCTCATGTGAATATTCCTTTTCCTGAAGCAATGAAAATATCAAAAATAGAAAATTGAAAAATGCATTGTCTGACCCTAACATTGTTAAAATCATTGAAAATATTGTGTTAAAATACCATCGATGAAGGCCATGGAATACATGCCAGCTGTTCAGAAAGGATTGAAACATGCATGCACCTTGAAGCATCAGAACCACAAGAACATACACATCAAAGGAGAAAAACACATCTTAACCCTGACCATTGTGAATGCTATCAATGATCTCCCACAGAAAAAGAAAGACAAGGGAGTACCTCTCATCAAATGCTAGATTTTTGATCAAGTTTTTAAGTGAACTCTGCTTGATAGCATCTCTTCTATAAACCTTATGCCATCTTCATTGCTTACAGAATTTGGGCTTAGTATGATGAAGCCTTCTCATATGACCCATCAGTTTACGGATCGATCCATCAAGTGACCCATGGATTTATTAGAAGACGTTATCGTAACTATGCAAGACTTATGCTTCCTTGTGAATTTTGTCATCCTAGACATGGACTTACCTACACCGTTAATCTAGACTCCCCTTATCCTTGGCCAAACATTCCTTTGAACTACTAAAGTTGTTGTTGACTACGAGTTTGGAAAGATCACATTCTGCTCTGCACTTAAAAGGTTACTGTAGCAATGATCAATGAACCAAAAGCCATATCCGATGAAGGCAAGCCATCAACAGTTGAAGACCGTGACGTTGTTGACATCCGTGATCAAAAAGTTCCTTTGAATGATATTCTAACCCGGGAAATCCTCTCTTCAGAGGAAGACATGGAAAGCACAGTCGATCCTTGCTCGCTTGTCAACTGGGAGATAGATATAAAATCATAATCACTGAGTAGCTTATTTGATGAAGATTCATGTCAGATCGAACATGAAGAATTCATTGCAGATATGTTCATCACATTTATACTAGAGCCAACAGTGATAGAGGTAGACAACACCTCATTGAATGCATCAGATCATCCATCTAACAACACAATTTCTGAAATGTTCACAAAGCAGACTCCATAATTACCAGAGCTGAAACAGCTCCCGACAGGTCTCAAGTATGCTTTCCTTGTGGGTGAAGAGAATATGTATCCGATTATCATCAGCAAGAGGCTGACTCTAGATGAGGAATCTCGACTTCTCGAGGTTCTAGAGAAAAATCGCAAGGCACTTGGTTGGAAAGTATCAAATCTACGAGGGGTAAATCCGTCCTTGTGTTCACACCACATCTATTTAGAAGATGATTGCAAACCATCCAAAGAATCCTAAAGAATAATAAACTCTAATCTTCGGGATGTTACGAAGGAATTCATGAAGTGGTGTGAAGCAGGTTTTATTTATCCCATCTTTGACTCAAAATGGGTAAGCTCCCTACATGTCGTTGCAAAGAAATCATAGCTTACTATGGTTAAAAGTGTCCAAGGAGAGGAGATCTCTACTAGAGTACCGACATCTTGGCGTGTATGTGTTGACTATCGCTGCTTGAATTCAACTACCAAGAAGGACCACTTCCCGCTTCCATTCATTGATCAAATTCTTGAGAGAATAGCTGGGAAAGAATTCTTCTCCTTCCTATATGGGTACTCTGGATACAACCAGGTGGTGATCGCCCCTGAAGGCCAAGAGAAGATAACATTCACCTGCTCTTTCTGCACATATGCCTTCCGAAGAATGCCCTTTGGATTGTACAATACCCCTACTACATTCCAAAGATGTATGCTTGCAGTCTTTACAGATATGGTTGGAAGTTTTCTCAAAGATTCATGAATGATTACTCAATCTACGGTGATAGTTTTGATTCTTGTCTTCCCACCTAGACGGAATACTACAGAAACATCATGAAGTGAATTTGGTTTTTTCATGGGAAAAGAGTTACTTCATGGTCATAGAAAAAATCAAATTGGTCCACGTCATTTCCAAGCAAGACATGGAAGTCGACCCGTCGAATGTGGATGTGATTGCCAAACTCGAGCCATCTCGAAATGTGAAGAATGCGAGGTCATTTCTGGGGCATGCAGGATTCTATAGAAGATTCATCAAGGACTTCAACAGACTTGCCCGACCTCTCACAGAGCTTCTATGCAAGGAGACCAAGTTCATTTTCAATCAAAACGTTTTCCAATCATTCTATCAGCTGAAAGAGATCACCACTCAGGCAGCCACTGGACTGGTCTCTACCATTTGAGATCATGACGGATGCATTAGAATTCACAACTAGGGTTGTATTAGGACAAAGAAGAGATAAGTTGCCATGTGCCACTCACTACTCCACCAAAACATTAGATGAAGCATAAAGAAAATGTACATTACATAAAAAGAATTCCTGATAGTAGTCTTACCTTTAGAGGAGTTCAGATCCTATCCTCTAGGATCAGAAGTCATTATTTTCACTAACCACTCTACTCTCCGATATCTCCAATAGAAGAAGGATGCCAAATCATGCTAACTCAGATGGATCCTTCTCCTCCAAGAATTTAACTTAGAAATCAAAGATAAACCTAGAGTTATGAATATGGTAGCAGATCATCTGTCTAGAATATAATGCCAAGATACTCGGCTGAGCAGTGCACCGATCACATGCGCCTTCCTTGATGAATCCATCATGAGCATTAGATATCTTCCATGGTATGCCAATATTGTGAACTACCTCATCTCTAGGGTAGTACCACAAGATTGGACGAGAATCAAGAAGGACAAATTCATGTCCGATATCCACTTCTACCAATGGAAAGATCCATACTTATTCAGGAAAGGAGCATATTGCATTTGACATCGTGTAGTCCTCAGGAGGAGTACACAAGTGTCCTTGAACACTACCATAAGCTCGAATCTAGTGGACACCATTCTGGAAGAAGAACAACAACAAAGATACTGCAGTGTGACCTCTGGTGACCCACACTATTGAAGGATGCAAATGAATATGTCAAAGCCTCCATTATTTGTCAAAAAATGAGAAAAACCCTTGGTGTTAAAGATTCTATGCCCCTCAAATTCATTCAGATATATGACGTGTTTGACGCATGTGGCATTTATTTCATGGGTCTGTTTCCTAAGAAACAGGGCTACGAATACATTCTTCTTGCCGTCGACTATGTGAGTTGGTGGGTGGAAGCTATCCCTGCTCGAGCCGTAGACAATAAAACAATCTATAAATTTCTGAAAGACATCATCACTTCAGTGTTTGGGATACCCAAAATTCTCATCTCAGATGGGGGTAGACACTTCATCAATAAAAAGATTAAGAAATTAATGAAGGAGTACATCATCAATCACTGAGTCATATCTCCTTATCATCCTCAGTCAAATGGCTTGATTGAATTATCCAACAGAGAAATCAAGATGATCCTGCAGAAGCTTGTGAGGCCGGACCGAAAGAACTGGTCACAACTCATGGACTCAGTTCTCTGGGCATACATAACTGCCTACAAGTCTCCCTTGGGCATGTCACCTTGTCTACGGAAATCCTTGCCATCTGCCCGTACAACTCATTTACAAATCATTATGAGTAGTTAACATTTGTAACAACAACTCACAAAAAGGTGGTCAACAAAGAAAAATGGATATGAATAAGCTCATGGAATTCTGAGATTATTCCTATGACAACAACTTAATGTACAAGGCGAAGGTCAAACGTTGGCACGACAAGCACATCAAAAGAAAGACCTTCAAACGTGGACAAAAGTGTGGTTGTTCGATGCGAAATTGAAGATTTTTCCAAGGAAATTGAAGAGAAAATGGACAGGGCCCTATAGAGTCAGAACTGTGCGTAAGCATGGAAGTGTTTTGATATCAGAATTGTCAGCCGACACGCATCCCTTCATTGTTAATGGCCAGTTGTTGAATCTGTATTTAGAGCACGATACATTTTTGGCCGTTGTCGACTATGTTCAAGTAATTTTTTATGATGAATTTACAGCTTCAACAACATCAGTGGAGTCGGACAATGCTCCTCAAAACATCTTTGATTAATTTTCTTCTTTTCATCTTTTCTTTCTTTCTTCCATATAACGATCATCCCATTGATCTATGTTATACATAGGATGTGCTTCCTCCTAAGTTTTGGGGGATGAATGTATTTGGGTTATTTATTATTCTTTCTCTCATTTGTCTCTTAATTTTTGATCCTCTATCTATATTTAGGGATATTTTACCCTAAGTATAGGGGGGACATGCCAAGACTAATAATTTCGTAAATTATGGATCCTCAATCATCCCTATTTTGTATACAGTCTGCTATACTTAGGATTATTTGATCCTATGTACAGGGGGATGACCGGCATCTCATTCTTTACTTAGTCGTTGTAGTATAGAATTTCCTATACTCAGCACTAGTTTTGTCTTCCTTTTTCTCTCTGATCTATGAGGGCATAACTCAAGCTAAGTATAGGAGGGTCATATATACGTTGTATATACTTTAGCCATAACTCATACTTTCATATTTTTAAATAATATGGTTAATATAATATATGAATTAGAATATACAATTAATTACCTATAAAGAATACAATCTAACTATGTATAAAACTCTTCAAAAATTCTATGTAAATATAATTAATAAACCGATTTAAAAATATTTTGCAAAGTGATTTAAAAAATGATTGGAAAATTTCTTGAAAAATCATTTAAAAATTAATTGGATTTTTTTGTGAAATATTTTCAATCCTTTGTAAAAGTCTGTTGTAAACTTTTGTAAAAATTTGTTTCATTTGTTTGAATAAAATTTTTGAAAATTCAATTTGCAAATGATTTGAAAAATGGTTGTAAAAATACTATGAAAAATTTATCTACACTATTTGAAAAATCTTTGCAAAATCATTTTCAGTATTTGTAAATATTTGCAAAATTGTTTTAAAAATAATTTGAAAAATAAGATTTAAGAAATTTTGTGAAAATATTTTCAAAACCTTTTGTGAACCTTGTCCATAATTATATAAAATAAAATTCTTTATATATAACCCTTACACACGTACGCATGCACACATATAAAAAGTATGTGAATAACAACTAACTTAACATGTAAAAAATCCTAGTGTAAATTCTTAAATCAATTCTTGTAAATATTGTTGCACTCCCGTGTAAATATTCGCACATATTTCTCCCACTATCTTTTATTAAAATCCCTAAAACCCATTAAAATTTGCAAAATAATTTCAAAAAGTACATAAATTTATAAAAAATCCATAAAATTTTCAAAATCAGAAGACTGCTTGTCAAAAATATTTTTCTTACATCGTACATAGCATTTGCATTTTTCAGAATGATCAAGATAATTGAACAAATCTGAAAAAAAGTCTGAAGATTGGAGCTCGGTCTAGACCTTAATCCACTTAATTTTAGAGGAACCCATTAATGACTGGAATTGAGGTGCTTTAGGGCACCTTGACTTAATTCGTTAGGTTCTATGAGACCATGTTTAGAAGTCAATTCAATGTGTCTAACTAGAACCCTTCATGTTTGACCCTTTAGATAGTGGCTTGACTAGAAACCTCACACTTAACACTTATCTCAACCCATATGGATTGTTGAAAAATCTTGGAGTCTAAGTCGGGATGATACTAGGCCTCTTCATCAAGGGTGGCTCAGGAACAATTCTTGGGGACTGCTGAAATCGTTACTTTAACCGACTTCTTCTTGTAGCAATGACATCTAACGACTAGAGACTGGATTGAAATAATGCTTAAGATGAGGAATAGTCTACTAGCACAACCTTTTCCAAGACTCCAAAACATGGGTGGACTAAAAGATTCTATATCCATCGGGGCAAAAATAAGAATGCAAAGTAATGCAAAAGCAAAGAAAAATCCAAAAAGAAGCCTACACTGGAAATTCCACAACAATATGAAGCTTCCAGAAAAAATCCTACTTCTTGGTGAAGACTAGGGTTACATTGACCGACTTCACAAGGGAATGAGAGTACACTAGTCCATTCCCACTTATTTTCCAATTCTTCTAGCTTCTCCCTTTTCGGTTGTGAACTAGCAAGGACCTGACCTTAGAAGGAAATATCTATCTCCTCGAGGACGAACTCCCAACAGATTCCCAAACCAAAAAAATTATGAAGAGGTGATTTGCTTTTATTTAACCTGGTATAACATACAAGGTCAAACTCATGAAGGTTACAAATAATCAATGGTGTTTATTTATTGCTAATTAATGTAGCTTTTTAAATTGGTTTTCTTATTTTATTTCATTTATTAAAGAATTTTATGAATTTTATGGATTTTTAAATGGGTTTTATATTTTTATTTAATTTTTAAATGTTTTATATTTTTCATTTTTTATTTTCTAATTTCTAATTTTTATTTGATTTTTGTTTTTTTTTATATTTTTTTATTTTTCTAATTTAAAAAATTAATCTATGAATATAGAAAGTAAAAAATGATAACATACTTATTCGATTTTTAAAATATGTGAAATATAATCGAAAAATAAGAAAATGACGTATTTTATATTTTAAGATATTTTTATTCTTTTTATTGATATTTGTGGTATTTTTATATTTTTATGGATTTCTTTACTGATTTAAAGTTGAAAACAATTTTTAAAGTAAAACACACTATTATTTTGATTTTTTTTAAACAGAAAATAAAGTCTAACAATGTGGAAACCAATTTTATAACAAAGTTTTTTTATCAAGCTTTAAATAAGACCAAAAGTGTATTCTTGTGATTTTTTGTGATTTTATGCAATTTTTATAAGTTTTTGTGAATATTTATATTTTTATTATTTTTTGTATATAATTTTGTTTGATTTTTTATGTAGGTGATAAAATATAGTAAATAAATAAGCTAAAGTAAGTTTTTAGAATTTTTTGAACTCTTTTCAAAATTTTTATGTATTTTTAAATTTCAAACAATAAAATGGTGTTGATATTGAATTTTTAAAAATAATCGAAGAAATATTTCAAAACAAAATTGTTGTAACTATATCTCATTATCAGGGACTTAACATACTTTTTACGAAAATTTTGGATATTAAGAACTAATTATTATAAGCAATCCAAGAACAAAATAAATTTAGCAGGAAAAGGACCTAAATGCAATTATAAGCAAGAATTAGAGTATTTATTAACAGATACAATATTTCGAGGGCAAATAATGCAAATACACCATAAATCACGTTGATTTCCACGTACACAACACTAGCGGGGTATATGTGCAATTGAATAACAATTCAAATGATTTTATTAAATCCTCAAAAGTTTACGGATAGGTCATGCAAATGTCCAACAAAACACGTGCAGAAAGATGCGAGCACATATGAAAAGGATTGTAACGGAATTAAAAACAATCAAAGGATCAAATGAAATTATTTCAATATAGTAAATTACTTGTTTTCAAAATTAAGACACGCACAAGCAATATATGCAATATCACCGGAGGGCAAGCGTTATGTACGCGAGATGCAGAGGAGGTGCACGGCTCAGATCGACTCTCCTAGATCTGATTGAAGGGTCCTCAATTGGGCACAGATGTACGGGCGAGATAGAATCTGGAGCGGCTCTTCTCGATTAAATGACGATGGAACTCAGTGGAAGAACTCCGCTGAAGTCCGCTCCAAATGAACTTCTATCTCCCAGATCTCGGTCGAGCTGGGAAGGAGTTATGCTGTAGTGTGCCCAAACAACTTCTGACGTGGTTCCGCACTGGATGGTCGTGATCTAAAGTTCCAGATCTCGTTTAGAAGAGACCTGGAGTTGAAGCTCCTATTCGTTCTGTTGAAGATCAATCAAGGTTCCATATCTTCTTTAATGGGGACCTGCAGGTTATTAGAGAGGCTCAAAGATGGTGCTTTGACATGAAGTTATTCGAAACACAAAAAAAAATGGGAGAGGTGGATGATTCAGATCTTCGACGTGTGAGGGACCGAGACACAAGGTTCCAGACCTGATATGATGATCAGATCCGATGTTTAGGATGTGATAAGAAAAAGAAGAAGCTGGCGATCACAAGTGATGTGGAATTGATCAGATCGGACGTCAAGAGACAGACCTCCGATCAGGATGATCGGAGATCAGATCTGTGAGCTAGTGCTACTACTACAACAATTGAAATCAAACTAAGCTAGAATGAAATTAACAAAATTTGATCTAAATCTATTCTAAGTTACCTACAATGGAAAAGGGATCATGTAACATCCGGATCCGAATAAATTGAATCTGACTCGATTAAGAGTCTGAAAGTTCATTTAAAATTCAATTAATATTGAATAACTTCAATTTGATCTATAGACCGCATATCGAATCTCGTTCGGATGCAATCAGCCAAAAGTCGACCGCATTGTAATGTATGCTATCGAAAAAGCAGTGAAATAAAATTGGAAACCACAGAATATATCGAGACCATCAGAAATTTTGTCTTGATGAAATAAGACTAACGAAATCGACCATTCGTTGATCGGAGTCGTTTGATAATTTAAAATCGCAAAATTTGATAAAAATTTGAGACATTATTTCGTCAATTTCTGTATCCATCTTGGATAAAAAAGTACGAAATTTATATCGTATGATCAACATGGACATGTAATCGAAATGAGATATTGTACCTATGAATTGGAGAATCGAGGTGCAAATAAAATCGACTTTGATATCTCAAATAAAAGAGAGGAATGGTTTAAAAAATACAAAAAAAATATTTTTTTTTATGTTTGCTACTTTAAAATTCAGTAGCTTCCACTTGGTTTTTCTTTCACTTCCACTTGGCTCCTTTTTCTTCCTCAACATGTCATCAACAAAGCCCCCTCTCCTTGGTTATATAAACACCAAACCCCTTCTTCTTTTCTCTCAAATTTCTCCAACAAAGGAGCCAAAAGCTCTTCTCTCCTCTGCTGGACCTGCTGCCCAACATCTCTAAAGCAATCCAACCCCTCCTCCTTGCTCCCTACAGCTGCCGAAGCCTCCAAAAGCAGCTAGGAGCTGCCGCTTCCCTCTCCCAAGAAGCCAAATGCTGCCAGAGCCTCCCATTCAACCATCTTGCTGCCATTCTGCTACAAAATAACTGTTGTCCAACAACTATTCTTGTTGCTGTGAGCCCGTTTCCACCAAAAATTTGAAGATATACAAGGTACAATCACAACCCTCCTCTTGCTGCCATATGTGCTTTTGTATACATTGATTAAATACCAAGATTTGGCTCTAAATCTATGCTCTAAAGGATAAAAATTGGGGGGATTTTTGCATGTATTATATCACAAAATTCAGATCTGGATATTAGCCCAGAACTAGGATGCATGCCCGTGCTTCGCGGCGTGAGCATTTTCAAATATAAAATATAGAATTAAGAGGTAAGAATATGAGAACATGTTAGGAGCATGTAAAGTATGGAGAAACATATTGTGCAGAAATTTTACCAATCCAGAATGTATGTCTTCTAAATATTATGCCTCATTTGGATGACTTAGAAAATAATGATATCTACAATAAAGATCAAACATAGAATCGAAATAAGAGCAAACCAAAGAGGGGAAGTTCACATACATAAGGAAAGGAGCGGGAAATTTAGTTGTAAAAAATGTACCTGTTTTTATCTAAGTATCGGTTCCACCATGGTTAGCATTTATTAAATTTATGATATATCAAGATTTCTTAAAAAATAAATAGCTTGGTTAAGAAATAAATTAGTAAGAGTTCAAATACATAAGGGAAGGAGAACTAAATTTAGTCGTGGAAAGCGTATACATTCTTTTACCCAATGGTGACCCAACCATATTGGTGATCATTAAATTTATGATGTTGCAAGATAGTATTTTTTAAATAGCCCGTTAGATGAGATAAAAGGAAAAATAATCACATACGTCAAGAGCTTGGAGCTATAAATTTATTGACTAAATGTTTATATAATATAAAAGATGCTCAGAATTTTATTAGATATATGTTCTTTGTCATGACTGAAATAGATGCAAGGTGGTTCTTAGAAAAACCAAATTACCTTGTCATTTCAAGTTATAAGAATATCTATGTGTTATGCGTTTGGAAAAAGCTTTTCATCATTGCCTCGTTTAGGGTGTTTTTTCTCTAGTTGTCCACCTTGTCATTTCAAGTTATAAGAACATCTATGTGTTAAGCGTTTGGAAAAAGCTTTTCATCATTGCCTCATTTAGGGTGTTTTTCTCTAGTTGTCATAAGGTGCACGAAAGAAGAGGGTGACAAAGGCAAATCACCTTTTTAGGGTGTAACATTCCGGACTTAGGTACCCGGTCCGTTATCGAGGAAAACTGGTCATGACAACCTGTTGGGTACGGGCCAAATGGACCCGTTGACAACCACCCAAAATGCTTAAGCCCAAGTTGTCAAGTAGTAATCCCCACCACTTATAAACCACACCCACACTTCGTGAGTTTTAGATGTGGCACTATGTTTGGGGGTATGGATGTTACAACATCCCCCACTTATATTCGCAACGTCCTCGTTGCGACATGGCACATCACTTATTCCCAATGATAGTAACGGCTGCACGCTCCGGGTAGCCTTTTCCTCCAACCTCTTAGTAGGGGCGGCTCCATCTCTCGGGTAGCCCTTTCCACTATCAGAGGGAAATTTGGCTCTGATACCATTTGTAACGTCCCGGGCTTAGGTCCACGGTCTGTTATCGAGGAAAACTGGCCTTGACAATTTGTTGGGTTCGGGTCCAGATGGACCCGTTGGCAACCACCCAAAATGTTTAAGCCCAAGTTGTCAAGTAGTAATCCCCACCACCTAAAAACTCACGAAGTGTGGGTGTGGTTTATAAGTGGTGGGGATTACTACTTGACAACTTGGGCTTAAGCATTTTGGATGGTTGCCAACGGGTCCATCTGGACCCGAACCCAACAAATTGTCAAGGCCAGTTTTCCTCGATAACAGACCGTGGACCTAAGCCCGGGACGTTACATAGAGTTTCTCGACGAAGGGAGTTAGAGAGACATATGGAATTCTCCAGTCCAAAATTAAGATAAATGATGGGATGAAAACATAAGATCTGCAACATAAGGTAGACAAAATCAAGGGGAAATCCAAGTAGGAAAGGAAACATGTAAGGTTTCATCAAGGATGCAATCTTCGCGATTGGATTTTTGAGATCGATTTTCGCCAAAAAAGAGAGAGGATCCCATGACCTCTTCAGTAACTTGGGTTACCACAGAGGATCACTCCATAAGGAATGACTCATTGTGTCTCAAGCCCAACTCAAACTCAATGAATGAGTTAATTACTTCTCACCGTAAACTGAGCTTAATTAATGAGCTCTTTGATTCTAAGTCTAGTTTAATCTCATTTGATTCGCGCCAACTCAGCCCTATTTATTTTGAGCCAAATTGGCACATATAAAAAGATCCGTATCAATTATATAATCTTCATCATCATCATTTTACAAAGATTTTGGAGTAGGACTTTATCAAAGGAGCTTTGTTTTTTTCCCTTTTTGTAACATAATGTTATGTTCCTTCCCATCTAACTACTAATTTGCCTAGAAGGGAAAAAAATGTGTGATGGATTTGAACTTGAAAAGTAGAATTACACTACAACAACAAACTAAGTTAAACTTTCATTCATTTTGTTCAGCTTTCCTATATATAAAAAGTATTCAGCATATATTTTTGTGCATCATGTCAATAAAAATACGATAGAACCAAATTTTGGATCTATCGATAGGAGACATATGATAACTACCGCATTACCAACCTTTGAAATGCAATTCATGGTGTATGTTCGTTAAGGGTGTCAAGAAAGTTCATACTCCATAAAGAGTGTGAATGATAAAATCCAACAACATTTTCATTCAGCAAAATCATGTCAATATTTATGCTTATTTGAAGATAGTATATGTGACCCAATGATATTTTCCATAGTGATATTGTGTTTTGATACTGTAATTATGAAAATTTACAGTCTTGCCTCTAGAACCTCTTTTGGTCTTGTAAATATGTAGTAATATGGAGCATGATTACTTACTCTTGAATGTATGCCATCTTTGTCTTAATTTAAATGTCATGTGAAGTAAATCGAGATTTAGATCATGCTCCTCAAGTGGAAGGCCATTTTTACTCAATCACCTTACTATATTGGATTTGGTTTCATTCATTTTTAATAAATAATTCAACTTCAGATTACTTTGCTTGATGCCGATTATGAAAGGGGATATCGATGAGGTGATGTTTTTCAATGGGGAAAAGATCCATTGATGTATGTGATTTTCACAGTAAAGGGTGTGATGCGAATCATGGTCATTCATGTATGATCCAATTGCCAACATCTTTCTTCAAAAACTACTCAGCAAATCAGAATTTCTAATATTGAAAAAATGGTCAATTCTGAAGGGGTGAGTAGTCGTTAGATCTTCGAAATAAAGGACATTTATTTTCAAGATAAAGAACTTTCTCACAAGATTGTCTGATCTCGAGAAATGAAGGCATGTGTCTTGACCCAACTTAATTCTTTCTATCGCTTCTCTTTCAATCAATGACTACCATTTGATCTCCTTGTCTTACTTTTTGTTCTACAATTATCACCGCTTATTCCAGATAATTATCATTGTTATTTTATTCTCCACTTGTTCATAGTTAATGAATGCATACCTTGTTGTGCATGATTCTACAGTTGTCGACATGCTTCAAGAACAAACTGAATTACCTCTAGCTGGATATACAATCATTAAATGTAAATACCATCGGATCAAAAAATAACAAACTTGGCAAGAACAAAATAATATACGTGGATGGAAAGACTTTGAGCGACATGGTCTAAGAGGATGCAGATTCAACAAAAAAGCAAAGGTTGTGGTTACCTGAGTTTCAGGATCCTGAGTTTGTTAAGTAACTGAGTAATAGTATTTTGACATATTGCGCAGGTTTGATCCTGACCTGGTATAGAAAGAATGCTCACTCTTCCATGAAGATTCACCATTTTACAAAAGACTTGTGGATCGATGGTAGCGAGCTCCACGAAGAGAAGTGATACATAATAGTCTACAAAGAGAGTGCACTACCAGATCAAACATTACTATTTAATGTACCAACTTCTAAATTAGAAAATGAAAGCCCGAAATCGAATAACCTGCTTCTCCGAGGAATATAACCTCGAACATGCGACATGAATATAGTGTCTTCAATTTCTTGCTGAGTCATTATGGCTAAGATACTCAACGGCCTGAGCTACAGATTGCTCGCACAAAGAGCAAACTCTTTCGTTCTGTAGATTCTCTCTAGAGATTCTCATTTCATGATCATGTAAGATATAGGTAGTGTGCAAAACTTTGTAAATCGGGGTTAAGATAAATAAAGACACAAAAAAGAAGGATGCATCATTTTCTGAACAAAATGAGAATAGATAATCATTCGGAAGAACATAAACATTATGAACAAAGCAGCTTTATTTGCATCTATAAAAATACAAACTAAAAGAAATTTCATTCTAACCTGCAGAATTTTCCTCACATTTTTGTAGTTAGTAGGGGCAAATTTATTAACGCGTGAAAGGGAATATTTTCTGTTTAGGTGGATGATCATTTCTTGATTGGTTAAGTCCATGAATTGCTAGTTGACATGTTAAGTCATTTACGGCCACGTAATTCCATTTGTGTACATTCAAGATATTCGTAAATAACTTCCACGGATTACAATCTGTAATGAGAAATATGTCATGTAAATATAGCATTATTATTCCTATCATGGACTTAACCCATATGTATGCACCAATTATTGTCCAATTAAAATATTGATTTTAGTGGGATGTTTGTAAGATTGTATTAGTAGGCGATGCATGTAGTTGATGTCTTTGAATATATATTTTTATACCGATAAGCCACATGATGATTGCTTTAGGTAATTCCTTTCACTATACTCCAAAAGATACTGCATGATAGATCAACTGATGGAAATTATGTTTGTAAATACATATAAATAATAACAATTAAGAAACTTTCAAGGATATATTCGCTATAGTATGAAGAGAATAAAGAAAATAGAAACTTTATATTAATCTATTATATCGCATATCTTCTCTGCTTAATTAGGGGTGAAATCGATGACGTAGCGTTCTGTTCTTTCTACTATATTGCAAACATGTGTTGCCGTGAAAGAAAATATAAAAAAAATCAAAACTTTCGAGGGCCTGGTGCGCCATTGTCGTGGTTATCGCCCTAGCAAAGACGCGCAGTCACCAACATGGTGGTCGACGTTGCAGACGACGACGCCCTTGGGATGGACCTGACAGGAAGGACGTTGTCGACCATCAGATTGGCCTTCTTGCCACAGTAGACGAACTGGTCTTTGTACATGCCCTGGGCGGCGACGAAGAGCTCAATTTGGTGCTTGTAACGGAAGGGGTGTTGGAAGGTGATCCTGGCGAGCGACGCCCTACAGGATCTCGATCGCGCCAGCTTCCTCCTTCATCGGTCCGGTGGGGGAGAGAGGGGGAGGGGGAGAAAGCTAGAGAGAAACAAAGAGCAGGGAGAAACGAAGAAGAGGAATGGAGGATGGGCCGGTTGTGAAGGATGCGAGAGTAACACATGTCTTAGGAAGAGAGAGCTAAGGGGAGAGAAGGGAAGAGTACCACCTGTCAGAAGGAGGGGAAGAGCTGAGCAAAACTCAGCTTTAGTATATAGAAAAGATCTTGTTCTAATGGATAAAAAATAGGTTTTTTTGTATGTATTATCTCACAAAAATTATAGATCCGGATATTAGATATAGAATCCATGTTCTAAAGGATAAAAGTTGGAGGTTTTTGAATGTATTATCTCACAAAACTCAGATCTAGATATTAGCTCCAGAATCCATGTTCTAAAGGATAAAAATTGGGGGTTTTTACATCTATTATCTCACATAGTTCAGATTTGGATTTAGCTCCAGAATCCATGTCTAAAGGATAAAAATGGGAGGGGGGGGGGGGGGTTGCATTTATTATCTCACAAAATTCAGATTTGGATATTATATCTAAAATCCATGTTCTAAAGGATAAAAAATGGGAGTTTTGCATGTATTATCTCACAAAATTCAAATCTGGATAATTACTCCAGAATCCATGTTCTAAAGGATAAAAATTGGGGGGTTTTTGCATGTATTATCTCATAAAATTCAGATCTGGATATTAGCTATAGAATTCATGTTCTAAAGGATAAAAATTGGAGATTTTTGCATGTATTATCTCACAAAATTCAGATCTGGATATTATCTCCAGAATCTATGTTCTGAAGGATAAAAAATGGGGGGTGGGGTGGGTGGGTGGGTGGGTTTGCATGTATTATCTTACAAATTTCAGATCTGGATGTTAGCTCCAGAATCCATGTTCTAAAGGATAAAAATTGGAGGGGGGGGGGATTTCATGTATTATCTCAAAAAAATTAGATATGGATATTCGCTCCAGAATCCATGTTCTAAAGGATAAAAATTTGAGGGTATGTATTATCTCACAAAATTCATATTTGGATAATAGCTCCAAAATCCATGTTCTAAAGGATAAAAATTGGGAACTTTTGCATGTATTATCTCATAAAATTCAGATCTTGATATTAGCTCTAGAATCTATGTTCTAAAGTATTAAATATTGGGGGGGGGGAGGGGTGGAGTTTGCATGTATTATCTCACAAAATTCAGATCTGGATATGAGCTCCAGAATCCATGTTCTAAAGAATAACAATTGGGGGTTTTTGCATTTTTTTCACAAATTTCAAATCTGGATATGAGCTCCAGAATCCATGTTCTTCAGGATGAAATTGAGGGTTTTTGCTGGTATTATTTCAAAATATCAGATCTGTTCATTAGCTCAAAAATCCATGTTTTAACAACTTAAAGTTTGGTTAAATCCCAAATTCAGATCTGTTCATTAGCTCAAAAATCCATGGTCTAACAATTTAAATTTAGGGGTTTTAGAGTAAATTAAACCCCAGTTCCAGATTTGCTCATTACCTCTAAAATCCATATTTTAACAACTTAAAATTTGGGGTTTTACTATAAATTGAATCCAAATTTCAGATATGTTCAAAAGCTCCAGAATCCATGTTTTAAAAACTTAAATTTGGATGTTTTATTATTAATAAGACCCAAATTGCATATGTTTTGAATTGCTAAAAAATCCATGTTTTAAAAACTTAAAAATGGGGGGGGGGTTTATGTGAATTAAATCCCAAATTCAGATCAGTCCTTGGTTCCGGATTTCATGATGTTAAGATGAATGTTTGAGTGAAATTCTAAGTATTTTACAATATTAATAATCTTCATCAATGATCGTTAGTATACCCTACTATATGAATACGACTTATCACGAGTGGACCGTTCAATTAGACCTGTAAAGTCAATCATATAAGATATGGAGGTATGACTATATAACCAATGACTCTAGGTGGTTTATAAGAATCAACGATGCTTGATGTTTGTGCCGATCATGTTAAGCCTTACACTTGACCATGCGAGGATGCGGTGACCCTTCGTTGGGTGGGAGATAGGAAGCCCAGTTAGGGAAACCACCGCCTAATATGCAAGTCTAGGATCCTAGTCCTTTTTACAGTTTTTACGCGAGCTTGCAGTGTTTTTACGCTTCATTGTGATTCGGTTTTTGAACAGTTCCGCTGACCCTATATTCTCAGGGTGCCTAGGCTGGGGGAGCCTCGATTTTGTTTTTTCTTTATGAGATCGTTTGCTTGTACCAATCAGGTCAGTTTTTGGAGTGACTCTTCCGGCGAGTCTCTCCCACCCGTCTTAGAGGCATAGTTTTGGAGTTGGCCTATCCCTCTACTAGATTGCACTTCCTCTTAGTGGACAAGATGGAAGAGTCTCTTAGATGTCTTCCTCACCGCTTGAGTTTTGATTACTGTTCTGCCAGTATGTCCTAGCGATGAGTTTTCATTGAGACTTGGTTACAACTGAGCTGGGTTACAGTTAAGAGTGGGTTACATTTGAGTTAGGCTACAGTTGAGTTTGTCAATAGTTGAGTTTGGCTAAAATTGGGATTGGTACAAAAATCATCTATCATCGTCAATTATCAATCATTGACATTTAATCAGATCTTAGAACTACTACTACAAATGTCAGGAGAAGCTAGTGGATGTGTTGGGAACTTTGCTAGGATGCATTATACTCCACTACAAGCCTATGGAGGCACCCTAACCCTAAGGTATTCTTCATGCCTTAGAGTCATTGTGTGATATTACACTCAAACCAAGACCATCGACTATCCATTAAACTTGAGAAATTAGATAGAAATAAAGATCAGATTAGAGACTCATCATCCTCAATACTAAGATCCATCAACATGATCTCTAAGTGTTAAAAAGATAATAACCTACATATGGATCTTTAATCAAATAAATGCGAAAAGTTTTTTTAAATTTCATGTGACCTAATGCGATCGGTAGCAAATATAACTGCGAGTGATGTATGAATGGGTAACTCGAATCCATGGGCCGGAGTTCATAGATTGGTATCAGAGTAATGGTATCCCGCTACACACATCACAATATAAAATTCCATTCACATTAAGTTCTCAGATAGCGACAATCCTCCAATTATCATGAGATCGAGAGGGAAACATGTCATTCAATTTCAATAACCACAAATGTCACCAATTGCAATTAATTTTCATATAGTATCCCAAGAAGAGAAAAGAACAATTGGTGGTGCCTGCAGACATCAATTTATATGACTAATAATATTGGTTGTCGTGCAAAACTATGGCATCTAGAACCAACCAGGAGATGGCAGATCATTTGGAGTGCATCTTGACCGCTCACACCAACCTCCAACAACAGTAGACTTCCATGCGAGGTCAACAGAACCAAATCCTAGCTCAACCGACAGAGATTGACGATAAATAGACTGACATAGAGAAGAGGTTCGAGGAGCTCTCTAATTTCACTTACCATCCATCTCAGGATGGAACACGATAGAACAAACCCTAGTATGTAGAAGTACAACAATCTCAGTTTGATGATCAACATTAGGAGATGCCAACACATGGAGCCAAGGATAGAGATTATGGCAGGGAGAATGACCCTGTACTGTTTGCACATGGGGATAGACACGAGCACTTCGCCATTCACATGCATTAGTCAGTTTTCACTTCCTATCAACAAACCAATGTGCCCATGTTCTAGGGAACTAGGACATCATATGAGGCCGAGCAATGGCTGAAGAGGGTAGTGAAGGTACTTCAGATGATTCATGCACCACGAGAGTCGTAGTTATCTTTTATGGAGTATTCACTGACAACATTCATCGAGAGATGGTGGGAGGCGATAGTTTTCGAGTTGGGATGTGAGCCGTCATGGGAAAACTTCGATATGAGATTCATATCCCACTTCTTTTCTAAGAAGTGGAAGGAGCCATCACCGACTATTCACAAAGCTCAGACAGAGGCGGATGACAGCTAGAGAGTATTCTATTCGCTACACTGAGCTGTTGCGACACACACTAACAACCACCACTTTTCCAGATGAGAATCTGGAGAAGTTCATCAGAGGAATGACGGAAGAGGTGTAGGAGAAAATGGTCAGACTACGTATCACTTACATCTCCGAGGCTACGGATGCAATGAAGAAGTTTGAGGACATCAAAGAGAGATGCTTTGGGAGTTTTTCTAGAGCGGCACCTATGCCACAATGATCATTTTGACCGATTCAATGGTAGTTTCAACAACAGAGGTCAGCCAGGTGATTCTGTCCTTTAGGTTCGGCATTTTCAGGCGGTGTTTGCTCATCTCCAATGATTACCTTAGGAGGAGCACTTGCTGGACGTGGCTCCAGCTTAGCTCCACCATCTGGGTCACATAGACTGGATAGATCCCCGATAGGAATGACTCGGAGCACCGACACGACTACCACACCTATTTAATCAGGCTAATATTTCTTGTGCAACCAATAAGGGCATTACAAGTCTCAGTGCCCCCAGGCTTGAGCGTCGACCACAACTACAACCGTCACAACTGCAATCACAACATAGTGGGAGTTTCCATGGAAGGAACTCCAACTTCAGAAGGCCGTCGAGACAGACACAGAGTGTGGCCAGTTCAAGTACTGCATCATCTAGACAAGGATAGTTACATGCAGTGATCGAGGAGCATGTGCGATCAACAACTACTGTGGTGAAAGGTATGGTCTAAATCCTGAGCCGACCTTTCCATGTTTTGCTTGATTCTGAAGCGACAAATTCTTTATTGCTTCGAGATTACTAGCTTCATTAGGTAGAGTTACAGAGGCCCTACATCCTCCTTATCACATCCATGGTCCAGGTGGCCAGTTGTTTGTTATTTCACTAATAGTCAGAGACTTATCAATGCTGATTGGTGGTCACGAAATGATCATAGGTTGTCAGTTACTACAACTTGATAAGTTTTATTTAATTTTAGGCATGGATTGGTTGTCATATCACCATGCATTAGTTGATTGTTTCAGGAAGACAATTGTCTTCAGGATTCCGGACTTACTTGAGTTTACCTTTGAGGGTATATTACATGACTCCAAAATGGAGTACATCTCAGTGTTGAGAGCTCAGAGACTTGTTGATCAGGGATATGATTCATATCTAGCATTTTTTCAAGGGACATTCGATCATAAGCTGATGACCCATGACATCAGAGTAGTATCAGATTACCCAGATGTATTTCCTAATGAGTTACCAAGGTTACCTATTGAGAGAGAGATTGAGTTCAAGATCACATTATTACCTAATACACATATCACATGGCACCAGCTGAGTTGAGAGATCTGAAGGTGCAGTTGTAGGAGTAACTTGACTTGGGTTTCATGAGGCCGAGTACTTCACCTTAGGGTGCTCCAGTTCTTTTTGTCAGGAAGAAGGAAAGATCGATGAGATTGTGCATCTATTATAGGCAACTGAACAAGAAAACAATGGCGAATCGTTATCCTTTGCCACACACTGATGACTTGTTTGATCAGATTCATGGATCTTCCGTGTTCTCGAAGATCGACCTTCGATATGGCTACCATTAGGTGTGGATTCAAGAGTCAAATATTCTGACGATAGCCTTTAGGACTTGATATGGGCTATTGATGCTGTCCGGGCTCACCAATGCCCCTGCAACATTCCTAGACATGATGAACATGATCTTCCATCCATACTTGGACAAATTTGTGGTAGTATTCACTGATGAAGTGTTGATTTATTCTCGGAATGAAGGGTATCACACAAATGATCTGAATATTATCTTGGACACATTGCGAGAGCATAAGTTGTATACCAAGCTGAGCAAGTGTGAGCTTTGGTTGTCCCAGGTCTCATTTCTTGGGCATGTCATTTCTGGAGCAGGTATCACAGTTGATCCTGCGAAGATTGAGGCACTCATGTCTTAGGAGCAGCCCAAAACAATCACTTAGATTCAGAGCTTCCTTGGATTAGTGGGCTACTACAGTCGCTTTATCATCGAGTTTTCACGCATTGTTCTTCCCTTTACACGATTGATGCAGAGGGAGTTCCTTTTATTTGGGATGATTCATGCAATCATGCCTTCAGGACATTGAAGGAAAGATTGACTACTGCACCCATTCTTGCACTTTCTTCAGGTACTCAGTATTACACAATCTATATAGATGCCTCAGGGGAAGGTTAAGGAGCGGTGCTGATGCAGCGAGGTCACGTGATTGCTTACGCATCACATCAATTGAGGTCGCATGAGTGGAATTACCCCACCCATGACTTGGAGTTGGCAGTAGTTATCTTTTCCTTAACGATCTCGCACCACTTTCTCTATGGGGTGAATTTTGAGATATTCTTGATTAGGCACACGATTCACGATTATCTATTGATCCTGACAGCATAAAGATGTATCGAGATCTACACTGACATTTCTGGTGGGACGAGATGAATCACGATGTGGCACATCATGTTAGCAGATATGACCTATCAGATGGTCAAGGTTGAGCACAAGAGACCACCAAGGTTATTGCAGTTCTCCCTATTCTTGAGTGGAAATGGGAGAGCATATCTATGAATTTCGTCATTGGACTGCCGAGGACACCATGAGGCCATAATGCTATTTGGGTCATTGTTGACAAGTTGACCAAGTCAACCCATTTCATATCTGTCAGCATGACCTACACTCCATCCAGATTGGTCAAGCTATATGTGCAGAACATTATTAGGCTACATGCTATACCACGTGAGGTGGTGTCTGATAGAGACTCGAGGTTTACTTCATACTGTTGACATTAATTCATGTCAGCACTACATATAGAGCTAAAGATGAGTTCCGCATACCATCCACAGACCGACGAGCAGAGCAAGCGCACCATTCAGACACTTGAGGATTTGTTGCACGCATGTAACCTAGAGTGGAAAGGGTCTTGGAAGGACCACTTGCCATTAGTAGAGTTCACAAACAACAAAACCATCATTCTAGTATCAACATGGCACCATTCGAAGCCTATATGGGCGGAGATGCCGTACACCTCTCAGTTGGTGTGAGGTAGGGGATCATGCTCTTTACTCCATAGATCTCTTATAGAAGACTATGAGAGCCGTTGATCTTGTGAGGCGGAAGCTTCTGATGGCACAAAGCCTCTAGAAGTGCTATGTAGACCATTGAAGAAGAGATTTGGAATTTCAAGTAATCTGATCATCTCCTCAATCCATTTTTTTAAAATATGACTTATCAATCTAATCTTTCATACCTGATGAAATTTCTATAAATATAGGTGGGAGATTGGGTGTTCCTACGAGTGTCTCCCATGAAAGGAGTACAGAGATTTGGTGTTTGTGGCAAGTTGGCGCAATGATATGTGGGACCATTTGAGATCATTTCTCATGCAGGGAAGGTTGCCTATCAAGTAGCCCTTCCTCCACACTTGTCACCTATATATGATGTTTTTCCACATATCCAACTTGAGGAAGTACGTGCATGACCCTCGACACATCATCAGCTATGAGAATCTTGATGTGGAGCCCGACTTGACATACGAGGAGAGGCCAGTACAGATACTTGATAGTGCTGTGAAGAAACATCACAGCAACGAGATTCCCATAGTCAAGGTGCTATGGCACCAATATATAGTCGAAGATGCGACATGGGAGACTGAAGCAGACATGCGGGCATGGTACCCGCAACTCTTTTCAGGTAATTGTCAAAACAAGCTCATTTAATATTATATATTGAAAGAATATGTTTTTTTCCATTTGAGGTTTTTATGGGTTCAAAACCCTTTAGGTTTTTATGACCAGATAAAATCCAAACAAGACACATAGTGACTTTGACTCGAATATCGAGGACGAGATTCCCTTTGAGGTTTTTGTATTTGTAACATCCGGAATTGAATAAATGGAATCTGATCCATTTAGAAATATGAAAGTTCATTTAATATTCAACTAATATTGAATAACTTCAGTTCGCTCAGCAGATCGCATATTGAATCTTATTCGAATGCAATCAACCAAAAGTCGATGCATCGTAATGCGTGTTATCAGAAAACAATGACACACAATCGAAAACTACAAAACAAATCGAGGCCATTCGAAAATTTGTCTCGATAAAATAAGACCAATGAAATCGACTGTTCATCGATCGGAGGCCGTTTGAGAATATAAAATCACAAAATTTGATAAAAAATGAGAACATATTTCGTCAATTTCTATATCCATATTGCATCAGAAAATTATGAAATTTATATCATCTGATCATCAGGGACAAACCATCAAAATGAGATATTGTACATCTAAATTGGAGAATCTAGATGCAAATATGGTTGACTTTTATATCTCAAATAAAAGAGAGGAATGGTTTAAAAAAATAACAAAAAAATTATGTCTGCTACAATAGTAGATTGTACTATCCAACAACCTCCATTTGGGTTTTTCTTTCACTTCCACTTGACTCCCTTTTCTTCCTCCACATGTCATCAACCAAGTACCCTCTCCTTGGTAATATAAACCCCAAACCCCTTATTCTTTTCTCTCAATTTTTTCCAACAAAGGGCCAAAACCTCTTCTCTCCTCTTTTGGAGCTGCTGTCCAGCAGCTCTGGAGAAACCTCAGTCCCTCCTCTTTGCTCCCTATAGCTGCTGGAGCCTCCAAAAGCAGTTGGGAGGGGCTGATTCCCTCTCCCAAGAAGCCCATTGTTGCTGAAGCCTCCGAAGAAACCCACTTGCTGCCATTCTGCTACAAGATAACTGCTGTCCAACACCTATTCTTGCTGTCGTGAGCCCATTTTCTCAAAACATTTGGAGATCTACAAGGTATAATCACTTCCCTCCTCTTACTGCCACATGTGCTTTCGTATACATTGATTAAATACCAAGATTTGGCTCTAAATTCATGTTCTAAAGGAAAAAAATTCGAGGGTTTTGCATGTATTATCTCTTAAAATTCGGATCTGGATATTTTTTCCAGATTCCATGTTCTAATGGATAAAAATTAGATGTTTTTGCATGTATTATCTCACAAAATTTCAGTTCTAGATATTAGCTCTATAATCCATATTCTAAAGATAAAAAATGGGGGGGGGGGGTTTGCATGTATTATCTTACAAAAATCAGATCTGTATATCCACTCTAGATTCCTTGTTCTAAAGGATAAAAATTGGAGGTTTATGCATGTATTATCTCACAAAATTCAGATATGGATTTAGCTCAAGAATCCATGTTCTAAAGGGTAAAATTGAGGGTTCTTGCATGTATTATCATGCAAAATTCAGATATGGATATTAGCTCAAGAATGCATGTTTAAAGGATAAAAATTGGGGGGGGGGGGTTGCAAGTATTATCTCACAAACTTCAGATACAGATAATTGCTTGATAACCAAGATCTTGCAAGGATCTAAAAAATGATCCTCACAAAAGTGAAGACAAATTATCGCTGAGGTGACCACTCACCAAACCTCTAGTTAATCAACAATTAACCACAATTTTAATTAAGCAATGAATGGCAAAAATATGGAGTTAAATATTATTATACTCTACAACACAAATTGTCTAGCATGTAAGCATGTAGAGGTCGAACCATAGAGAGCAAACTAGGTAGCCTATGATTATTGCTAATCAAAGGGTATTATGTACATGTTGGTCTTTGTTATATTTTTTATGTGGGTTTTTTTGAATACAAATGAATTAATAGTAAACATATAGGTATATTCAATAATAATAATAATAATACAATATATTAGATTAATACATATATACAAACATAGGTAAAGATATACATATAAGGGATACACATTTATTTGCATACATATACACGTATACAAGTTTTTTTTAATATAAACATATAAGTATTACTAAATTTTGATTCTTTTTTTGTATTTTCTTATTTATAAATTTCTCTCTTTTTAAAATTAATTAAATAATGTAGGGCTATATATACTATACTGGGTTATATAATTATAAATACTAATAAAATAAACAAAATATAGAGAATAAAATAATTTTAGGTTTTAAATAGTTTTCTCATGTTTTTGTGATTTTTCAGGATTTTTCACTAATTTTTATGGATTTTTAAAGTAATAAGTAGGTCGAATTGATTTGAACAAGAAAATAGCAAATAAAGTCCAAAAATCCCCAAATCAATTTTTATACATAGATAATAATATAGAGAAAATTTAAAAAATAGTAATAAATCTTTTTAGGATTTTTGATGACTTTTAACATTTTTTGGATTTTGGAGCTTTTTATTTTTTATGCCTTTTTTCTATTTTTTGGGCTTTTTGGTCTGGATATAAAATATACTAAAATAAATAACAGTTTTTTGGAATTTTTCAAAATTTTTGTCTATTTTTTGGTATTTTCTAAGTTATATCGGAACAAAATCATGCTCATTTGGTTTTTAATTAAATAGTAAAGATGCCTAAAATTCCAAATAAATACAGAGCATGAAAATACATGCTAGCATACATCTGACCCTATTTTGAATAATTTTTGGAGCACGGGTGCTATTTTTAATAAATGAAATTCAAGTTCCAAAAATACATGAACTAGGAAGGGCACATTTGCAAATAAAAATAAATACACGGGCTGATGTGCACTTTCCCCCAAAATATACAACTAGTATTTAAATTTATTGAACTAAAAATAATTACAAGAACCTGTGAGGGTATATATGGAATTTGCCCAGCTCACGTGGAACAACACATGAGCTGAGCTAGATTGGACCCATTTACAATTTACAATAAACTCTTAGGCCTCTATGAAAAAAGTCCAATTTATTTATGCTACACAATATAGTTACAAGACTAATAAATAAATACAAAAGGTGGGGGGAGGATATGAAATTTATCCTTAAAGGCACACCATCGCGCGGTTCTGATCCATCTAGTTATACACATGGCTGCCGCTCAATGGTGGATGATGGTTGGGCCATGGACGCTTGAGATTAGATCTCGTGCTGAGATCGAATGGTTTAGCTTTGCTAGATCCAATGATTGCTGATGCATGTAGGGTGGCTCCTCAGATCGGATGGTATCTGCTCGTCACGAAGAACATGGAAGAAGGTATTCTTCCATGAGCTTCGATCCTTGACTACGCCTCCATTCGACAGTCTCCGATGCTGTTCTTTGTCTCTAAACAACCGGGAAGGGCGTCCACAACTAGTGATGGACTCAAGAAGGTCCATGACCCAATGATGGGGTCCTGATATGTCGTGGAAGGTTGAGCGCCTGGAAGGTCTTAGGCCGGCTTGATTTCAACCCAGGAGGGGTCCCTTTGACCTGGAACTTGCATGAAGAAGCTATATGGCTCAAGGTAAAGGTGTTCAACCTAGAATGAAGTTGCAATGCACAATGGATGAGGTGAGTGGAGAGGGTCTGATGAAGGGCGACAGAGGACCCTCGATTCGCAGATCCATGATGGATCTGGTTGGCTCGATGGGCGAATCAGATGGAGAAATGCGAGTAGATGGATAGGGATGCGATGGGGGGGGTCAGAACTACGGTTACGAGCAGTGAAACATTGGTCGGAGATCTAGAGCTCCGATGAAGAAACTAAGCTAATGCAAGCTAAATCTCTAACTTAAACACTAAATAGAATACGACAAATGAAATATACGAACCAAAGCTCCCTAAGAATCATAAAAGCGTAGCTCTTATACCTACTAGTGGGTAGGGAGCAGGGCAGGTTGGTGCACCGCCGTGGATCGCCTCTCCTCCTTGCTTCGATGCTCTCCAGGCACGGGGAAGGTCTCAGCTGTCACCTGGCCTCCGACACTCACGCAAGGATGGGAACTGGGGCTCTAAGAGGGATCAAAAAGGGAAGGCAGAGGAGAGGTTTTTATTTATAGACAAAGTAGAGACCCTTATTGACCTAGGATTTGGAAGAAATTTGGTCTTTGTATAAGGGATCCAGGGATTAGGCGAAGATCAATGGTGACTGAAGTAGGTTGTGGCATGGAGAAATGGTGAAAAGGCTCGATGGATCAATCGGGAAAAATGGTAGAAAAGTGAATAAAAGACATGACTGACAAGGTCCAAAGGCACCGGGGGTAGTTAATCAGAGGTCAACAAATGATGCCACACGATTGGGCCACGTCAGCCCAAGTCACGACAAAACAAGTTGTTTATTCAAAAATAAATGAATAAAAAATAACAAATAATTTTATTAATTTTTGAGTATAAATGAAAAATGTTTATTATTTTATTTAGTATTTTATTACGCTTTTTATTTTTTTTCGAGTTTACTTATTACAAGTTATTTTTAAGGGTATATTTATATGTATAATTATCTATGTTTTAGGTATTTTATTTTTATTTAGAATCTGTAATTTTATTTTTTTTCTTTTATTAATATATATATATATATATATATTTGTAACTTATTTTTAGATACACACATATATTTTTATTGTATTTTTCTGATATATTATGTATACTTAAAGAAATAAGGACATATAATATATAGATTTAAGTATATGTATTTTATCTATGTATTTGCATAGACTTTTTTTATTTTGTATTTTCTCTATGCTTTTATTCTAGTCTAAATATGTACATGTATTATAAAAAATATTTGCAAAATTATAAAAATAAAAAAGTATAAAAATAATAAAAAAATAAATTGAATATTTTATTCAAGCATATTGTATAATAGGGGTCCAAAACCTAACTTTCACATCTTTACTCCAAAAAATATGAAACCACCTTCATTTAATAGCTTATAAAAAGTTATATACAATTAAAGTGATTTTGATATATTTTTTTATTTAATAGATATGGGCATGCGAAGTTGGGATTTTGGCTTTTTATTCAGAGTATAAAATGCACACAGTATATTATTTTTGTACAAACTCAATTTCGTATTTTTATTTGTATTTTTATCTACAACTTTGATGTACAAAGTTTATTGATTTGATGAATAAATAATAAAGAATAAAATAAGTCCCAAAAATGCATTATTGATGAATTAAAGAATGAGTTTTTATTGTGTATTTGGCCCTGATCTCCCCTTACTTTATTGCTTATCGATCAAATCAATTCTTGACATGGTCTCGGGGTTTAGGGTCATGAAATACCTTTGGTATTTTATTCTTTTTATTTTCTTTCCTTTATTCTATAATTTTGACATTAAAAATTGTATTTTATACACAGGAAATGGAACAAATAATGAATGTCAATTTGTACAAATAATGCTATTTGCATGCATTAGCTAGGGTTTTTAAGGCCAAAATGATAGAATAAAGGTGATGAAATGGAGATTCATCACCTCCTATACTTGCCTTTGCTAGTCGCTAGCAAACACTTATGCAATGAGTGCAGAAAATGAAAATAAAGAAAATAAAATAAAGAAATTGGATTGATTTTAATTTTCGAACTTGTCTTTACAAAATCAAAGTTTAGAGCTCAAGTCAGACCTTGGTGTGAAAATGTGTGTGGAACCTAGATGGGAACCGGATTTAAAACACCACAATCTTTGAGAGTCACAAAACTTGGTTTAAACCACCTCAATAGCTATGTTAGAAGTAGTCTACATCATACACAAACTCTTATGACTATGAAGCTGACTTGTATGGTTTAAGTGATAGTAGCTCCTCCCAATTGAAATGACAAAAGAATCAACTTCTCCAGTATGACAACCCAATGATTCCCCAATCCAGCAAATCTTTCCTCGAGGAGCAGGGTATTCCATTCTAAGTTCAAGTGCATCCGACTCAAGAGGATGGGACGAAGAGAAGAATGGACGGTGGCCAATGTAGCTACCTATCAGGGATGCATGATCAGTGTAGTCAAGTTATCCAGCTACAGGCTCACATGATATGACTTTGAAGTTCAAGCTTGCTTATTTCAAATATATACCGTCTGATATTTTATTTTCAATCCGGCTTGTCCACTTTTTTGGAGTTTTTATTTCAACACTTTTTTTGGAAATACTATATACAACAACATTTACACAAGGAGTTTTTCCTCTTAAATCAGAAGACTATCCCTCTTTCCCACACTCTCCTGTCTTTAGACCTCATGGCTACTGGATGGGTAGGAGTGCACTTCCCTCCCTAAACGAGGACGAATGTTTCCACTCGTGTGAGTCTCATACACGAAAATCCAATCCCCTCACCATTCCAACTGAGTTGAGCAAAGTGAAAAGGTGCAAATGTCCAAGTTAGATCATGACCAACAAGAGTCACACGTGCGTCACAAAAAGTTCTAGTTAAGCAGTTGATGTGTCTTGAACCCAACCTTGAGTCTCAAAGAATTAAGTCTGCGTCGACCTGAAGTACCTCAAATCTAGTTCCCATGAGATTCCAGTGAAGTTAGGTGCATTGAGGTCCAACCAAGCTCCAATCTTGGACTTTACTCAGATCAAACTCAATCTGAAAAATGTAAATGCTATGCAAATGCTATGTACAATGCATAAAAATATTTTTTGATGTAATTTTCAAGGTTTTTAACTTTTTATGGATTTAAAAAAAGTTTTGAAAATGTTTTTGATATTTTCAAAACCAAAGATTTTAAAAATAGGGAAGCATATGCATATATTTTCATCGGTGTGCATCAATTATTTACAAGAATTAGAGTTTTTAAGGATTTACACAAGGGATATGTTCTTATTTTTATAGATATATACAATTCTTGAAAAGAAATGTTTATTTATTTGGATGATGGATATATTCCTCAAACTTATTTGAAAATCATTTTATAATTTTGAAAACTGTAGGCTAATGTAAATTTTACACATAATTTTTTTACAAAAAATTACAAACAATTGAAATCATTTTGCAAAGGTTTTTCAAACACTATATAGATTTTCAAATATTTTTGCAACCATTTTCAAAATCATTTGCAAATATGTTTTCAAAACATTTTATTTCACACAAGGAAAAGAAATTTTACAAACAAAACAATTTTACAAAGGTTGACAATATTTTACAAAATATTTTTCAAACAGTTTTCAAAGGATTTTTCAAATAGATTTTCAAACTATTTTCCAAATATTTTGCAAAATATTTTACCTGATTTATTAATCAGTATAGACAAAAATAATTTGATGAATAATATGCATATGTTTATTAATTTATTTAATGATTTGTATATGTACATGTAAAGTATTATAGCTATATTATTCAAAAATATGAAAGTAAGAGTTATGGCTGAAGTATATACAAAGTATGTAGGACCCCCCATACTTAGCTTGAGCTATGTCCTCATAGATCGGAAAGAAAAGAGAAGACATAACTCGTAATGAGTATAGTAAAGTCTATACTACAATGATTGAATAAGGAAGAATGAAGAAATGGATGAATGAGAAGTCGACCTCCCCCCATACTTAGGATGAAATAATCCTAAGTATACCAGGCTGTGTCTACATGTAGGGATGGTCGAGGGTGGAAATGAACAACTCAACAATTTGTCCTATCTCCCCCTATACTTAGGATAATATATCCTAAGTATAGACAAAAATAGCAACAAAAGAGGACATATTGGTGAGATAAGGAATGGGCAAGTTACGTCACTCATCCCCCTATACTTAATATGAAGCATATCTTAAGTATAGAAGCAATGAATGAGGTAAACAATGAAGAAAATAGGAAATACAATAGAAAATAAGAAAAGAAGAAAACTAAAGAAAGAGTTTTTGAGTAACATTATCTAATTCTTTCAATGCTGCTGAGATTGTGGATGGTTATTCGTTGCATATCTCTTGTACATAGTTGATAATGACCAAGAAAGTGTCATGCTCAAGGTTCGACTTCAGTAACTGACCATTGACGATGAATGGTTGTGCGTCTGGCGATAAATTTGCTATCACAATGCTTCCATTGTCACACACTTCTTTCACTCTGAATGGCCAGGACCATCTACTCTTTAATTTGCCCAGGAATGTCTTCCACTTTGCGTAAGATAGACACACTTTCTATCTAGTCTCGAAGTCTTTCATCTGATGTACCGATCATGCCATTGTTTGACCTTCTCCTTGGACATTAATGTGTTATCATATGCATAGTCTCGGAATTCCAGGAGCTTGTTCAGATCCTCTATTCTTTTTTTCTGACCACCTTTTTGTGAGTCCAAGTTGTAGATGTTGATTGCCCACAATGATTTATGAATCAAATCCACAGGTAGATGGCATGGTTTTCCATATACAAGACGGTAGGGTGACATGCCGAAGGGAGACTTATAAGCGGTTCTGTAAACCCAAAGGACGGAGTCCAGGAGTTGGGACAAATTTTTTCTGTCCGGATTCACAAGCTTCTATAGGATCGTCTTGATTTCTTTATTTGATAATCCATCCATGCCATTGGTCTGGGATGATAAGGAGATGCAACTCAATGATCTATGTCGTACTCCTTCATTAATTTCTTGACCTCTCTACTAATGAAGTGAATACCCCCGTTTGATTTAAATATATTCAGAATCCTAAACATTAATATGATGTTCTCTCTTAAAGGCCGACAAACTGTAAGACTATCTACGGCTCAGGCAGGGATAGCTTCAACCCAGCGACTCACATAGTCAACGGTAAGAAGGATGTGCTTCTATCCCTGACTGTTGGGAAAGGGTCCCATGAAGTCAATGTCCCAAGCATCGAATATATATGAGATCTGAATGAACTTTAGGGGCATGGAATCTTTAGTTGTGAGGGTACCTCCCAATCGTTGACAGTCAATGCAGTGTTCACAAATGTTGCAGCAACCTTAAATATTGTAAGCGACTATCGACCACACTGTAATACTTTCGTTGTCGTTCTGTCTCCAGCATGGGGTCCACCATATTCGAGCGAGTGACAATGCTTGAGGACACTATGATGCTCCTCCTGAGGGATACACTATCACCAAATGCAATCTGCTCTTTCCCTAAATAGAAATGGGTCTTCCCATTGGTAAAAATGGATGGTGTACAAGAACTTCTCCTCTTTGTTTTCGTCCAATCTTGTGGGACTACACCATAAACGAGGTAGTTCACAATATCGACATACCAAGGGAGTGAATCCACGGTCGAGATCGATTCGTCAGGAAAGATGTCTGTGATGGGTGCATTACTCAGTGGAGGCTCTTGCTACTCAATTCTGGAGAGGGGATATGCTACCACATTATGAACTCCACGCTTGTCTTTGATCTCCAAATCGAATTCCTGGAGGAGAAGGATCCATCTGATCAGTCTAGGCTTGGCATCCTTCTTATGTTGTAAGTATCGGATAACAAAGTGGTCAGTGTAGATGGTGACTTTAGATCCAAGCAAATAGTACATGAACTTCTCAAGGGCGAAAACCACAACCGTTTATTCCTTCTCTGTGACAGTGTAATTTCTCTGAGCTTCATCTAAATTTTTGCTGGCATAATGAATGGCATAAGGCGCCTTGTCTTTCCTTTATCCTAGAACAATCCCAACTAAAGCCTGATGCATCTGTCATGATCTCAAAAGGAAGAGACCAATCTGATGGATATAGAATGTGAGCTTGAGTGATTAGCTTCTTCAGTTGATTAAATGAAAGGAGAACCTGCTGACTGATGAATCTCATATTCATCACTCTAAATCTCATTAATTAAGCTCAAATCCTCAAAATCATTGGCATTTCTTCATTTATTCTGCATAATTAGCATTCATGCATGTTTTGATAAGAATTACATTTTATCCATTATTTCTGCACAAAATAAGAAGCCAAAAATCCCAGACAAAATTGACATGTAAATAGCCTAACTTCCCTGATTTTTTAACTAATTCATGCTAACTCCGAATGACCCAAAACCACCTCCACTGTGTACATATCACTAACAAGAATAAATGAAAAATTCAAAAAAATTACTAACCCAAATAAGTGGACCAAAAACCCAAATCCTAGTTTCAGGATTTCTGGACTAAAACCATCATATCTTCCTCATCTAGTGTCCATTTTGATCCTACTCACTTTTGAACTAATGTGCATTCAATTACCTTAAAAACAAGATCAAGTTCAAGTGAATCAGAGCTTGTATATGAAAGTTGGATTTTGGGCCTCTTTTGTACATTTTGTATTTTAGCTGATTTTGACCTAATATTTTATGTACATAATTAGCCTATTTTATTTTATTTCTTTTTCATTTGTCTTCTTTGATAAAAGTTTTATTAAAATGCGTAAAAATCCAAATCCAAATTGGGCTTGAAATCAAAGAAACAAATTAAGTCCAAGTCTTCACTAACTATCTGTACAAATAAAAGTGTCTTTTTCATCTTTTATTTTATTCCCTCTTTTTTTTAATTATTAAAAATACAAAAAAATTAGATTAGTGTGTAAATATTTATCTTTTATTTTACCATATTTTTTTCCAGATTTTTATCTAATTTAAAAATGACATAAAAATTATAAAACCCAAAAATATAGGTATTCTATGTACATGGGATACCCCAAAAATATCACTTTGTGCAAAAGATCGATTTTGATTTTGATGTCTTCATGAAAGTTGTAGATCTCATCGAGACGAGCAATTTTGTGAAGAAACTTTTTTTATCCGAGGCCGTTTGATATTTATTTTGAAATTTACAAAGTATTTATTTTTAGAATTTTGTGGTGCTGACACGTGGCAGCTCCTGGAGCCGCCAGGTGTCAGCCTTTTTTTGAGGTTTTATTAATTAGTTTTTATAAAAAAAAAATAATAAAAAGTCACTGCACGTGCGAGGCACGTGCCACCCAGGCACGCGCCGCACACGTGCTATCCACCTCTTCCCCCAACGCTGCCACGTGGCGCTATAGGGGCCGTCCGATCTCTTATGCCTCCAGGAGGTCCTCAGTAGCATGTCCCGAGATGCATTGTAGTCGTCATCAGTAACCAAGAAAGTATACATTTAGTCCGATCTTCGCCGATCGGACAACACCTGTGCATCTTCTCCAAATCACGCACTTTCCCAAAATCGATGACTGACCCCGTGATTTTCACCGCCATCTCCGCTGCCTGCCTTCCATCTTCGCCTCCGCCCATCGCCGCATCGCCAATCACGATCCAATCTCCGGCCGCCATCGAATCGATCGCTCCAATCTTCATCATTTCCTCGAATCCTCTGTCAAACCCAGTCGAATCCCACAGATTTCGAGCGCCTCCAAATCAAAATCTCCATCGACCTTCCATAGCCAGCCAAATCCCCCGTATCCCACCTTCCAAGACCGGCCGACCCTCTCCTCTTATTTAAGCATGCCACCCTCTGCCGGAACAACCCATCCACCGATAACTTCAGCTGCTACGAGAGACGGTGGTGACAGCACCGTTCTTCTCCCTTCGCCTGCGAGATCCAAGGTATTCGACCTTGTTGCATCAAGGTGCACCTTCCACCATTAATGCTCAGCTCCGGTGCTTAGCCGTGGAGCCAACGTCAACGACCTTCACTATTCACCGCCTCAACCTCCAGCAACGCCGTCATCCGCTCCGTCATTGACATCGCTGCAATGCCCACCTCCGTCTCCAACGACCACGACTTCATCAACCTCCTCTGCCGGTTGCTTCTTCCACCGAGAGCCGCCTGCCACCTCTGCCTCGCCAGGAGCATCCAGCTCCGATAGCTCCACTGGAGGACATCCACTACCACACGGCCATCCATAGGCGGAGCTCTGCCCTGCCAAGGGCCAACTGCTCCCGGACCTTCATCGGCAAATAGGAGCAATGCCGGCCCTCTGCCCATTCCGCCGTTGCTCAGCCGCGCTACCGGGCTCCGGACCCGAGGCCCCCGCCATGTGCCATGCACATGGGGCACGGGAATGACATCAGCTAACGTCACCAGGGGTCTGACCCGCTTGTAGAAATTGCAAGTCCTCCCTCGGAAATTGAAGTATTCGCACAACATGCCATTTCGCTAGAGGTCACGTGCACACGGCACGTGACCCTCTGGAAAAATTGCATATGACCCCCCTGCATTCTTGGTAATTAAGGCTTAGGTCCCCTTTTTTTGCTTTATTTATATTTATTATAATTTGCATATATATACCCTGTGTTTCCCCTATTGTTCTGGACCTCTACTTGCATTATTTAGTTATCCAAAAATAACATTTTGTTTGTCAATTAATTCTCTACGTTTTGACATATTGTGGATATTTTTATGATCATTGGTTAATTAATAATTTATTGTTTTGTGGAAAATTGTGAATTTTACCCATCTCGTGCTTTAAAATCTGTCATCAATTAACCATTACTCTAAAAATTCTCAAAAAATCGTGGATTGTAGAATTAATTGTGTTTAACATTGTGCCCAAAAAAATCACATTTGCATTCATAGTTTGCCTTGTAAAAATCATTTTGCATATTTCAATGTTTGATTTGTAATAGGTATTGAATCTCACATTTGCGAGGTTTAGGATTTTTCTGAGATCAATCACCTAGTGATAGATCTTATATAATTTATCCCTTGAAAATAATTAGGTTAATATTTATTATAAATAAATATTGAAATTCAACTTATTTGCATTTTAAAATCCATAAAAAAATCATCTTGAATCCAAAAATTCAAAAAAATTATAGAGCATTCATTTCATCATAGTTATCATCTTGGCCAAGTTTCGTAATTTTCGGATAATGTTTGATCGACTTTTACATTTTAGCCCCTAAAATAGGCCCAAAAAAAACGCATTTTGCATCCTTAATTGCATGAAAAATCACAATAAAAGTTCGCCTCGAAAACCACGCATGAACTTTGATAGACATAATTTTAGGTTGTTCCTTTGCCTCCTTGTGTTCGACCTTGGGACTTGCCCAAGTAAAATAAACATAAAACCACATTGATTTAAAATTGATAAATATTTTACGCGGTTATTTCTTGACCGATTTCGATTGCTGCCTACAACGAAACGACAAATTAATTTTAAGCGAACGATAATTCACGACATATAAATTTTTAACAAGCGCAATCTCGAACTCGTCACTGACCAACATTAAACTCAGTCTCCTTGCATAATAACTCTTTGAGAGGTTGGGTAATGCGGCTGAAGTCACGAATAAATATCTTGTAGAAACCCACATTCCCCAGGAATGACCATACATTCAGATATTCTGAGGTGGTTCTAGATGGCAAAATACATCCACCTTTGCCTGGTCAACTTCCATGCCACACTTGAAAATGACATGACACAGCACAATCGCTTCTGTGACCATGAAGTGGCTCTTTTCCCAAGATAGCACAAGATTGACTTCATAACATTTCTGAAGTACTCTGTCCAGGTACTCAAGATAGGAATTCCATAGACAGAGAAGTCTTCCATAAACACCATAGACAGAGAAGTCTTCCATAAACACCTTAGAAAACTGCCAACCATCTCGGTGAAAACTGCAAGCATGCATCTTTGGAATGTAGCCGGTGCATTGCATAGACTAAAGGGCATTCTTCTTAAAGAATAGGTGCCGAACGGGCATGTGAAGTAGTATTCTCTTGGTCCTCTAGGAGGATTGCCACTTGGTTGTACCCGGAGTACCCATCCAAAAAGCAGAAGAACTCCTTGTCGGCTAGTCTTTCAACCATTTGATCAATGAACGACAAGGAGAAGTGGTCCTTCTTGGTTACTGTATTAAGGCGGCAATAGTAAACACATACATGGCAGGATGTCGGTACCTGAGTAGAAATCTCCTCTCCTCTATCATTTATAACCACGATGAGCTCGAATTTCTTCGGAACTACAGGTAGAGGGCTCACCCATTTCGAATCAGAGATGGGATAAATGAATCTACGTCATACCATTTTGTGATTTCCTTCATAACAATGTCCCACAAATTTGGGTTTAGTCTTCTTTGAAACCCTTAAGACGGCTTGGCATCTTCTTCCAGATAGATATGATGTGAGGATAAAGCATGATTTATCCCATGGAGATCTGAGACCTGCCAACCAAGCACCTTGTGGTTTTTCTCTAGAACCTCGAGAAGTTGAGATTCATGATCCGGGGTCAGCCTGCTACTGATGATGACCGGATACATGTTCTCTGCACTCGCAAGGAGAGCATACATAAGGCCCTCCAGAAGTGGCTTTAATTCTGGTTCTTATCTGTCCTGCTTCTCGGTCACTTCAGATGTTGTGCTCGTAGGCGGATGTTCTGTCATGACTTTAGAGGTGATGGTCACCTCAGCGGCTTGTTGTTCTACTGACAATGTGCAGAACAGATTTGCAATGAATTCATCATGTTTGGTCTGGCATGAATCTTCTGACTTAAAGAGATGCATCAACAAATCAGATTTTGTCTCCCAAGTGCCGTCAGAGCTTGTTTTGAGTGTGCTTTCCCAGTCCTCCTCAGAAGAGAGGATTTCCAGGGTCCATGAGTCATTCAAAGATAGTACTCTATCTTTGATCTCTGCAATAAAGTCACAGTCTGCTTTAGGCGGTGGTGCATGACTTTCATCAGATACGACTTCCGGCTCACTAACCATGTCTATGGTAACTCTGTGATTTCTCGAGCTGAATGTGTTCTTCCTAGACCCATAGTAAACTACGACCGTTGCGGTGCGCAAGAATGACCGTCCAAGGATAATAGGGGTCTAAAGTAATGGTTAGGGGAGTCCACAACAAGGACCACAAAGTCAACGGGAAATTGCATATCTTGCACCTTTACCACAACAACGAGCCTGGAATTACCCTATGTTAAATTTATCGTGTTGTGCAGTCAGGAAATTAACAGATCAATAAAAAAGGCACTTAATTAATGTGTCAATTAAAAGTAAGCGGTCAATTTAATTTTTTACTTGGTAAGCCCAATGTTGAACTTAGGGAGGCAACTGTCTCCTTAGGTTGATTATTAGGCGGTATAAAACTTAGGTTTTAAGGAAGCCTTTTTTTAATATTTTTTATGTAATATAAATGCAAATGCAATATATATTTTTCCTAGAAATTAAACTATTAAGAAATCAAGCAAATTAGCCAAATTAGTTTTAACGTGAAATTAATCTAATTTAGCCAAATTATATTTTTCCTAGAAATCTAATCCAATGATGAATGCAATATATATATATATATATTGGAATTTTTGGGTTTAAATGCAACAATAAAAATGCGTACTTTTTATGGGGTTTTATGTAAATTTTCACACAAACAGAATGCAAAAATTATGAAAATTTTACTGGAATTGAAACATGATGAAATGGAGCTAACTATTTTTTTTTGAATTTTTTATCACTGTATGAATTTTTTATGAATTTTTAATGAAAATAGAGTGGTTGTGATTATTTAATTTCTAATAACTCCAGAAATCGTATTGTACATAAATCAATTTATTTCAAAAAGATATTTTAATGAACAATCCTAAAGACTTGAAATTTCGTAATAATAATATTTATGGATTTAATTAAAAATCAATTATAGAAATCACTCAACAATTTATTTTATGCACCATATACATCCATTTTTGATAAAATTTGGGTAGTAATTAAAGCATAACTAGGAGTATCATCTGTGATTTTTGCATAATTTTTGGAATAAGAATTACTTAAATATGAAGTCCAAACCAAGAAATGGGTAAAATAAGTAATTTTCCTCAAAACATTTTTAGTAAATTAATGAAAGCTCACAAAATTTCATATAAATATCCATGAGATACAACATTAATTGAACTACAACATGCTACTTTTGCATTAATGGAATGATGCCAAATGATGTCCAAATTAGATCATAAACTCAAGGTTCTAAATGCAATTTTATGAATAAAGAAACTGAAAGAAATATGAATGCAGTGACTCAAATATTATTACCAAATGTGCGGGGGACGTCTCCAAAAAAATCTAGTGGCGTACATTCTATGCACGTGTGTGTGTGTGGGGGGGGGGGGGGGCAGTGGTACAAATTCTCCCCGCGGGCACATGCAAGGCTGAAAGGGGTACATTGGTAAATTACAGAGTTTGCAAGGGCACGACTGCAAGTTACCTCACACTCACCTGCGTTGCACATGAGTTGGTGATGAGAACAAGGGGAGTGTGGCATGAGGCAGTGATGAATCTGTGATTCATTACTCTAAAAGTTAAAAATAGAGCTTTGTTCCTGAGTAATTAGCTGCATATTTCCACTTATATTGTATAATTAGCATTCATGCATGCATTGATAACATCTGCATTTTACCATTCATATTGCATAAATAAGAAGCCCAATTCGCTTGTAATATTCACCTGTATATTCACCATATTTTACCTATTTGTATGTATTTTATACTAACTCCGAATCCAATAAAATCAACTCTATAGTGTATATAATACTAACACTAATTAAATAAAAAATATCAAAAAAATATTAACTTGTAAAATTGACCAATAAAACCCGAATCCAAGTTGAAGACCTTAGACCTTAAAATACACATATCTCTCTCATACAATCTCCGAATAAGGTCTACTCACTTTTAAAGTAATATACATTCAGAGACCTTCGAAACAAGACCAATTTCATCAAAATCGGAGCTCGTATGCAAAACTTGGGTTTTGGGCCCCTTTTGTATATTGTGCATAATGACCATTTTACCCCTGTATTTTATCTTTTAATTTCTTCATTATTAAAAATCCAAAAAAATTAGATTAAGTTGTAAATATTCTTCTAACATTTTCTAACTTTGTTTGAATTTTTCTCTTATTTTAAAAATGACAAAAAATTGTAAAAGATAAAATGCAGTATTTTATACCTATAAGGTACCGCCCAAAAATATTCTTTTGTACAGATGATCTTGTTTGATTTTTGGACCTCCACGAAAGTTGTAGATCTCGTCGAGATGAGTAACTTTTGTGTTGATCACTTTTTGATTTAACCCCTTTTATTATGTCTTTTTGATTTTTCTTTCCATTTAGCTTTGGATTTTTCTGAGAGTGACACGTGGTGGCTCCGGAAGCCGCCACGTGTCAATCCCTTTGGTTTTTGGCTACTAATTAAATAAATGCCACATGGCCGCACCCTAGCGTGCCAAGTGGCATCATCTCTCTCCTCTCTACCCATTCCTCCCCACTCTCCCTTAACTTAAGGGAGAGGCCTCTTCGACACCTCCCAGCCCACCCCATCTTCTCCATCTCCTCTCCAACTGCCTCCTCCTCCTCTTTATAATCTCCTCCACCCTTCCATTCATACCCATTCACCATCATCGTGAGAGGATGAGAGCTCCCTTAGCCTTCCTGGTGACAGCAGAGATCGACTCAGGTAGAGCGACGACCATTCCTTTCCCGGCGAGATCCAAGGGGGCTCCCCACCCCTTGTTGCAGCTCCCACTCGAGCTGCCCAAGCTCAACACCTAGCCGCTGCTTCGAGCGAAGATCTGAAGCTCCAGCAAGAGCTTCTTCCCCAGGCATCCGTCCATTCTATTGACAGGTAACTTCTTCATCTCTGCTTCTTCCTCCTTCTCCTTCATCTTCTCTCTCTTCAATCTATATTCATCCATCCTCCAAATCACAAATATTTTTGCACTTTCACGGACAAATCACATGTTGCGAACGCAATGGTGATTTTTCTTGAATTTTTCGGCGAACTTTCATCGGCCGATTAATCGTTTATTTACGCCCACTTAAACAAATGCATGAGAGACAGGAGAGGTGGTGAATCCCCCCTGCTTCTTCTTCCTCCCCTCACAATCCCCACACACAAACCATCAGCCACCAATCGCGCTGTCGACTCCTCTTCAGTCCCGATGACCCTTGGCCGTGTGTCGGCCGTCCTCCTCTGCCACGACGACCCTTGGCCGTGTGTCGACCAAACTTCCCTCCAGCTTTAGATGTCACGCCACCACCTCCAGTAGCGGCCATCCCAACAACCCCCAGACGCACCAGCCAAAGCTCCTCCGTGCGACCACCGCGCGCGCATGCCAGGTCGGCCTGGGCTCCCCGTCCCCTTGTGCCATCACAGCGCGCGCCGCCTCCCTTCAAGGTGCAGCCGTCTCTCCTCACGTGACCCAGCCACCGCCAGCAAGCGGCTAGGCACCGCCCGCTCCACGCCTCGCGTGTGACTCCGCTAGAAGCGCCGCCCTCCACGCGCCCCCGTGAGCGTGTGCGTCGCCGGCCTCCTCGCGTCCATCAGCCCGCGCGCCACCACGCCTCCCTTGCAGCTGCTCCGCCCTCCCCGCGCCCCATCTGCGGCGCACCACCTCCCTCCTCCACACCAGGACTCTGCCCCTCGTGCCGCCGCCAACACAACCTCCAGCCCGTGCCCGTGCCGAAGCCCCTCGTGCCCGTGAAGCTCCTCCATCTCCATTCCCCTATTTTGCATGCAAAAACAGAGGAGTTCTATTGGGGAATAAAGAATTGGGTATTTGCAAAGGGGACACTTGCACCCCATTGCAAGTTCTTAAAAAAAATTTCAAGTTTCCGATTATTGCATGCAAGTCCCTGTGCTCCATTTCAGCTCATATTTCTTTTTTGTATTGCATTCATATCCCTCGCATTTGCACGTTTTATTTATCATCATTCTGTTATCCATTTTTAATTCTGAAAGTTGCACTGTGTAGTATAACTCTTGTTCTACCATTTTAGCATTTATTTGTATTATCTGATTTGCAGAATATTTATGGAAATTAACTTGGTGAAAATTGCATTATTTTTCCCATGTTGATTGAGTAATTTATTGCGCACTATCTGCTTATCGAAAAATCTTTGAAAAATCATCATTGGTAGATTTAAGTCTATGCTACAACATATCCAAAATTCATCCCATTAGCACGTATACTTTGTCTAAGAAAAATATTTAGTGGAAACCTTAATCAATTTTTAATTAATCAACCTGAAGTTTTTTAAGGAAATTCAAGTTGATTTTGATATCTCTTAATTAGATCTATTTGGATTAATTTTATTTCTAAGAAATATCATCGTTTGGTAATTATTAAAATTGGTTTAGACATTTTCACTAAAGTCTGCATATTTTATTATCCGTGCATATAAAAATTCCAAAAAAATTAGGTTTATCTCATTTCATCCTATTTAATCATCTGGCCAATTTTTATAATTTTTGGACATCATTTGATACCTTAACTAAATTAACTTCAAATTGGCTTGATTTTTGCATGTGTCTGCATAGAAAATAAAAAAAAAGAACAAAAAAATATTCTCTGAAAATCACACACTTGGAAATTTGCTAAAAATCTACCTAAGGAGACAGATGCCTCCCTGAGTTCGACCTTGGACTTCATCAAGTAAAAAAAATCTGCCGCTTGAAATTAACTCGAATCTATTTAAGTGATTTTGATATTCCCTCTCGTATCCGACTGAAACGAACACTTATAAATTAATTTGGACATTAATCTGACCGGATTAGCATAGGGTGCGGGGCGATATCAGGCAGCATGCGATGCGGGACAGTGACGCTGGCCGAAAGGGGTGATGGCGAGGGTTGTCGTCAGCAGGCTCGGTGGAGCTCTACGACAGAGGTGGCTCTGTTGGTGGCACACGATGGGGAGAGGGGTGTGAAGATGCTCTCAGATGGGGGTCCTCCTCTCTTCGGGTGACACATACCCAACCACAGTGATTGAGAACCTCCTCTTGTGGAAAAATCAGGCGAGTGATGATGCTCATGCACCCTTCAATATGAGGTTGATGACGTTTGCTGGAGGATGGGCTCCTTGGAGGATGCTCCTATATGGAGTGTACTTGGAAGTAGAAGGTGCTAGATCTTGGAGCTCGGCGATGGAGATCACATAAGAGTGAACGGGGCTCTTATCGAAGTGGAGGAAAGAGATAGCGATGGGGGGTTGCGAGAGATAGAAGAGAAATTTGGAGGTTCTAGTGATGACGGTGATCAAAGGAAGATGGGTCCACCTTTGCAAGGATGAAGCGAGATGAGAATGGAGAGTAGGTGAGTGATGGGAGTTTGATAAGGAAAGAAGAACAAAGGAAAGCAAAAGAAGCATAGGAAGAAGAGAAGGGGAAAGAACGAGAAGAAAATGAAAAGAAGGGTTACCTGGGGGTGTGCTTGGGGAGGAGAACCGGGGATGGTACTTGATCGTTGCTCGACACAGCAGCGGTGCGGAGCTGGGCTACTGCGTAGAGCAGCTACAACAAGGTCACCGGAGACGATGCACCTTGGATCTCGCCTGGAAACACCGGTCGTTGCTCACACTGGCTCTTTCTCTCGCTGTCACTGAGATAGAAATTGAGCTCGGGTCTTTTCCAAAATAGTGACGGATCGGGAAGATGGAGACGACTTATGCCCTTTTATGGGCGGTGAAGATGGAGGTGGGAGAAGTGGGAGGGGTACGCAGGCGGTTGGAGTGGGTGTGGGTTGATGTGGAACTAGTGAACGTGGGAGAGATGGAGATGGAGGGCGAGATGGGGAGGCCACGTGGGCAGTTGCGCACTGTCGTAGGAAGCAGGGGGCGCGCGAGGGGGGGGGGGTGTTACGCATTAGAATGTGGCGGGAGAAAGGACATGGGGCCACTTGGTAGGAAAAATTTAAAATTAAAATTTAAAAGTAAAAATTAAAAAAATAAAATTAAATAAAAATTATAATAAATAAATAAATAATAAAATAAATAAATAAGTAAATATAAATATATATAAATAATTAAAATAATAAATACAATAAAATAAAATAAATTATGAAAATAATATAAAATGGTGACACGTGGCTACTCCGGGGACTGCCACATGTCACTCCTAGAAAAATAAAAAAGTAATTGTAAGAAATAAAAGAAAGAAAAAGGGGTCAAATCAAAAAGTGGTCAACACAAAGTTGTCCAACTCGACGAGATCTACAACTTTTGTGAAGGAACAAAAATCAAAATAAGTCATCTGTACAAAAAATATTTTTGGGGTATCCTATAGGTATAAAATACCACATTTTTTTTCTTTTGTAGATTTTTTGGCATTTTTTAAATAAGATAAAAATCAAAATAAAGTTAGATAAAATATAAACAGATATTTACAACTTATTATAATTTTTTAATAACTAATAAAATAAAGATAAATAAATAAAATAAAAGGACATATGTAAAATATATAGTGAGGGGCCCAAAACCCAAGATTCACATATGAACTCTGATTCTTTTGAATTTGGTGTCGTTTTGAAGGTAATTGAACGTGTAGTAATTCAAAAGTAAGTAGGCATCCATAGGAGACTGTATGAGAAAGATATTCACATTTTAAAGCTCTTAATCTCAAACTGGGGTTTGTATTTATTAGTCATTTTTACACGTTAGTATTTTTTGATATTTTTCCTTTATTAGTGTTAGTAATATATATATATATATATAGTATAGAGTTGATTTTATTCAATTCTGAGTTAGTGAAATATAGATAAAAATAGGAGAAATAAGGTATTGTACAAGTGATATTCTCAATAGAATTTGGCTTCTTATTTAATGCAAATATGCATGCTAAAATACGAATATTGACTACAAGTACATGAATGATAAAAATGCAGAATAAATAGAGAAATGCAACTAATTACTCATGGACGAAGCTCTATTTTCAACATTTAGTGTGATGAATCACGAACTCATCAACCCTCTATACTTAAACCTTGCTCGTCCTTGAGCAACTCAACTAAAATGAAATGCAAAAGTGAAATGATTTTGGGTTCCATACCAAGGTCATGAACAAAATTGAAAATGGAGCTCGACTCGACCTTTAGATTAATAATGTAATGGAACCTTATTGGGATATGAATTTAAGACCTAACAACCTTTGAGTTCTACAAGTCTCTATTCAGGTCCCCTCAACAGTCAGGTCAGAACAAATCCTCATACGTAAATTCTCATGACCATGAATCTTATACCATGTAAGTGAAATATAGCTCTCCACATCAGAAATGACAAAGAAGCATCCTCCTCTAACAAGGTAACTCTAATTCCCCTGTATAGCAACTCCTTCTTTTAGGAGAGGGGCATTCCCTTCTAAGTTCAAGTGCAACCATCTCAAGAAGAGGGGGTAAAGAAAAGAATGGATTGTGACTAGTGTAGTCACATATCCGTGGAGCTTGACCAGTGTAGACAAGTCTCCAGCTGCCGACTTCCTTGCTATGAGACTTTGAAGCATATGCCTTTGCTTATTTGACTATACAAATTTACACACTCCGGCAGGTATTTTATTTTCAATCAGGCCTGTCCCCGTTTTTGGAGTTCTTTTATTTTTTTGGTCTTTTTTTGAACTATATACAAGGTGCAACATGTGCACGAGGAGTTTTTCTTCTTGATCTAATAGACTATCCCTTTTTTGAAGCTTTATTGCAACCCAAAGCATCCCGTCATTAGATGTCGACACTGCTAGACTAGGTTGAGATGCACTACCCTCCCTAGAGGAGGACGGATGTTTCCTCCCGTGTGCTACTCCAAGCCAAAGGATTCTACCTCCTCACCACCTCATCAATGAAGAGCTACGTGCATGGTGCTTGTCCAAGTTCAGTCACTGTCTAAAAGAATCGTGCGTGCGTATGAAATATCTACTTAGACCAATCAAGATGACATGTGAACATAGACTTGCATACTCAAAGAATTAAGTCACTCGACCTAAAAAATCTTAACTCCAGTTCCTATACGGTTCCTCTGAAATTTGGTAGACTAAGGTCAAATCAAATCCATCCTCAACTTCTATTCATAACTTGGTTCAGAACCCACCAACTTTTGGCTTCGCATATGCTGGATATGCAAATGAAATGAAGATGACATGCAACATATATGAATGAAGTGCAAGACACTTTTTTGAATGCAAGGATGACATGCAGAATAAAAAAGAAGCATTTTTTTGATTTTCTGGTATACCTCTTATTTTACAATAATTTACAAAGGAGTATTATTTACAAAAAATTTACAAAATTATACAAGTTTTATATTACAAAAGGGTATTATTTTACAACAATTTCTGGTTTATATAATATACATATTTTACAGGTTGTATACAATATACATATTATACAAGTATACATGTTTTTTTCCAATTTTACCCAACCCAAAATTATTGCATAATATATAAAAAAATATGCAAAAGTACGAGCTATGGGTAAAGTATATATGTAATATATACACGTCCCCCTATACTTAGCGTGTTCTATGTCCTCCGAGCAAGAAAACGAGGAAAAGACATAGCTCATGCTAAGCGTAGGAGACTGAATAGAATGAGAAGTATAGAAGTTGACCTGCCCCCTATACTTAGGCTCTGGTCAGCCTAAGTGTAGAAGAAGAGCAAAAATGGGGTGGTCGAGGTCAAGAGGAGAAATAGATGAATATATATACAGGATGGACATCGGTCCCCCATACACTTAGGCTATAGACAACCTAAGTATAGGACAAGAGTAAGTGTGAGAACCGATGGGGTTGAGGAATAAACAAAGAGATCGTAATCTGAATCTTTGTTGATGGTCAGAGATCAATGTTGCAGGGCCTCATGTGTGGCTTTATATGTGTCTTCAGAATCTTCCTTGTGCATGAAAACAATCTCGTCAACACGGACTAATTGTTCATTTGGTTTGACAAAGTGTTTCAGTAGTTGTCCATTCATTAGAGATGTGTGTGTTCCATCTATATGATCTGAGACCTCTACACATCCACTGTCATGCACAACATGGAATATAAACGGACCCTTCCACATGTATTTGAGCTTCCCTTAGAAAACCTTCAGCCTCGCACTGAACAACCATACCTTTTGTCCAAGAACAAAGGTCTTTCGTCTGATATGTCTATCGTGCCAATGCTTAATCTTGTCCTTGTACACCAAACTATTGTCGTATAATCGGTTTCTAATTTCCACAAGTTCATTTAGATCCATCTCTCTCTGTTTTTGCCCTAGGTGTGTGTTCCAATTGACCTTATTAATTGCCCATTCTGATTTATGCACTAACTCTGTAGGCAAATGGAACAGCTTCCCAAATACCATCCTGAATGGGGGAGGTTCCTAATGGTGTCTTATAATCCATCCTATAGTCCCAAAGGACTTGGTCCAAGATCTAGGACCATTCCTTCCTATCTGGGCAGATGAGCTTCTGCAATATGGTCTTGACCTCCCTATTTAATACCTCTAGCATGCCATTGGTTTGTGGGTGGTAAGGACTAGCGACACGGTGCTCGATGTCGTAATCCTTCACAATTTTCTTCACTTCTCTATTCATGAAATGGATACCCCCACCGGATATCAATACTTTGGGGACCCTGAACCTAGAAATGATATGCTCTCTGATAAACTTACAGACAGTCCTGCTGTTTGCGGCTCAGGTTAGGAGAGCCTCCACACACCTTGACAAATAATCCACTACAAGAAGGATATACTCGAAACCATGGCTAACCAGAAATGACCCATGAAGTCGATGCCCCAAGCATCAAAGACATCACAAATGATGATAGGCTGCATCGACATCTCATCTTTTGAACAAATGGTTCCTCCCATTTACGGGCATACTAGGCATGACTTCACAAAAGCGAGAGCATAGCGAAACATAGTCGGCCAATATAAGCCACACTGTAATACCTTCCATGCGGTCCTCTTCCCGGAGTGGTGCCCTCCTGCCTCCAGACTATGGTAGTAGGTAAGGACACTCTGGTATTCCTCCTGAGGAATACACCTCCTCCAGACACAATCCAATCCTTCAAAGAAAAGGATCGTATCCTCCCAGTGGTAGTGTATCAAATCCGACTCGAGTCGGTCTATGGTGCTCTTGGGCCAATCTTCGAGAAATTTCTTAGAGACAAGATAGTTCACTATACTGGCCTACTATGGGAGTGAGTCGATAACAAAAACCGACTCGTCAGGGAAGGAGTCTCGAGTAGGTGTATCATCAGAAGCATCAAGAATATCAAAACGGGAGAGGTGATCAGCCACTACATTCTTCTTTCCAGGTTTATCTCCGATGTCCAAGTCAAACTCCCAGATAAGTAAAATCCACCTAAGAAGACGTGCCTTCCCGGCCTTTTCCATGAGGTACCGTAGTGTTGTATGGTCTATGAACACAATAACCTTGGACCCAATGACATGAGATCTGAACTTATCCAAGGCAAACACCACCACAAGCATTTCTTTTCCTATAGTTACACTGAGTAGGATCAAACACTTTGCTTGCGTAGTGTATATCAAATATGATACCATCCCTCCTCTATCATAACACAACCCCAACAGCAAAATCTGAGGCATCCATCATGATCTCAAAAGGAAGAGACCAATCCTGGGCTTGTAGGATCGGAGCGTCCATGATCATTTCTTGAAGTAGCTTAAAGGCATAAAGACACTTGGGATCGACAATAAACTCTACATTTTTGCCTAAAAGCTCAATTAGCAGTCTGATGATCTTTGAAAAATCTTTTATAAATCTTCGGTAAAATCCAACATACCTGAGGAAAGACCACAATTATTTCACGTTGGTTGGTGGTTGGAGTCATCTGATCACGTCTACCTTGGCACGGTCAACCTCCATCCCTCTCTTGGAGACGACATGCCCCAAACAATGCCCTCCGTCACCATGAAGTGACTTTTCTCCCAGGAGAGCACCAGATTGACATCACAACATCTTTTGAGGACTCGGTCCAAATTTCTAAGACATGAATCAAAGGAATCACCTTGGACCGAAAAGTCATCCATGATGACTTCTAGGAATTCACCGAACATTTCGGCGAATACAACAATCATGCACCTTTGAAATGTACCAGGAGCATTGCATAACTGACGAACCGCGGACCTACCCTTTTTAATGTCGTCGGATTGATGTTTTCGTTGCAGTCGGATAGATCCGCATCGATAAAAAATAACCGCACAGCTCGATTAAATCGTCAAATGAATTAACGCGCAGTTTTATGTTTGTTTAGCCTGGGCAAGCCCCAAGGTCGACTCAAGGAGGCAAAGGAACAACTCGAGATCAAATTAGATGAATTAGATTACGGTTTTCCAAGTGGGATTCTTTTTGTAATTTTTATGCAATAAAAATGCCAATGCTCTAATACAGATGAATTAGGTTAATAAGAAAATAAGCGACTTAGCCAAATTTATTTTTAATATCAAATTAATTTAAATCAGCCAAGTGATATTTTTTCTAAGAACCTAATCCAATACTGAATGCAAAATGTATTTTTTGGAATTTTTGGGTTAAAAAAAGTACAAATAAAAATGCAAACTTTTTTGGGTTTTTTATGCAATTTTTCATGCAAATGATATGCAAAAATTATGAAAAATTTACTGGAAGTTAAATATGATGAAATTAAGCTACACTAATATTTTTGGAATTTTCTGATACTTTATAAATTTTTGATGAATTTTTTACTGAAAACAGAGAAATTGTGAGTATTTAATTCCTAATAAATCCATGAAGTTAAATTATCCAAAGAATGAATTATCTCAGATAGATATTTTCTATAATGAATCTAGAAAAGTTGAAATGTCTCAAAAATCTAATTTGTAGATTTAATTAAAAATCATTTACAGAAATCACTCTATAATTTATTTTATGCAAAAGACAACTCTTAATTGAACGAAATTTGGACTGAAATTAAAGCACATTTAAATACATCATTCCCAATTTTTTCACAATTTTTGGAGCAATAAATAAATATATGCGAATTTCAGAGCATAATTGGACAAAATATCACTGATTTTTCAGTCTCTAATTTTAAATAAATAATCTGATGCTCAAAAAAATGTAAATAAATAACCACAAGATAAAGAATTAGATGCTCATCAAAATGCTATTTTTTCTGATAAAAAATGATGCAAACATATTGTCCAAATCAATGCTCAAAGACAGGGGTGTCTTTGCAATTACTGAAATGAAATAAACTCAACTCAAACTGTGCCTAAGGGCACTTTTGTGAATAGAGAAACTTGCAAAGGTGAAATTGTAATTTTCACAAAATAAGAAAATAAAAGGCCTTCCCTTTTCTTCTCCTGCAAGCAGGCTTACGATGGGGACAGCTAGGGCACAAGGGCGGCGGCGGCGTTGATGGGGCTTGCGGCGCATCGCGCGGGCCGTGCGCGAGGTCGACGTGGAGTGGTGCCGCGCGGGCGGAGCGGCTACGGCGGGGCGGAGGTCGCGTTCGACCGCGAGGGGGCGCACAACGGTGTGGCTGGGAGGGCACGCGGAGGGGCGGAGCTCGATGGCGGAGGGCGGCTGTGCCTTGGAGGGCGGCTAGCGGCGGTGCGCGCAAGGCACGGTGGAGTCGAGGGGACACCGGTCACGCGCGCGCGAGAGTCATACGCACGGCGGCGATGGAGGAGGGTGGCCGAGCGGGCGCGTGATGGCGGTCGATGAGGCGAGGCGCGCGGGGGGGGGGGGGGGACGACAGGGACGTCACGGCACACGACGATAAACGGGCTGGCCTGGGGCTGCTGGGCCGTGGCCAAGGGCGGAGGCCATGCTTTGGGCCGGCGGTGGCGGCACCTGAAGGTGGGGCGCGACTGGTTGGTCATGGCCAGAGGACGGAGGGGCGAAGTCCGGGCGGTGCGGCTGCACCTGGTGGTGCCGCGTGGCCTGGGGGGCGCGCGGTGACGGTGGTCGCTGGACGGAGCGCCTGGAGCGCAGCTGGGAGGTGCGGGGCCGCGCGGGGTGGACGGCGGCGCCTGGAGCGGTTGATGGTGGCGTGCAAGACCTATTCTGCAATTTTTTTTTGTATTTTGATTTTTTGTATTTTTTTATAATTTTTTTGATGTCAGAAAATAAAAATGCAAGGATGAAGAGAAGATGGTGATGTTGGTTGTGGTTTTTTTGGTGGAAAAATGTAACAAATGAAATGAAATGTGGTGATGATGATATATGATGGTAGTGGTGATTGATGAATGTGGGGCTGTGTTGATGGTGATTGTAATGGTGATAATGAAAGTAGAGTTTGTGTGATGAACAAGATAAATAAATAATGTTAGATAAAAAAATGACTAGGAAAAGAGAAAATACTTACCTGTGGTTCGCTGAAAATGAGCCATGGTGTTCGGCTTCCGTCGTGGCCTCGATTTGATTCGACGAAAAATCGAAGAAGCTCGATTGTAACCTGAAGTGATGTACAACGACACGAGGAGGAGTCCTCATGGATCTTGCCTTGAAAACTGTCGTTGCTCGACCGAAAAATGTTGACGCTGTCACCGACAACACTCGGAGGCTGTTGGTCTCTCCCTCTCAACTGAAGAAATGGCGGATGAAGGGAAATGATGGAGGTGATGGTGAATAAAAAGGAAGGGAAGGGAGTTAGAAAATGAGTGGAGAATGTGGAGAGAATGGTGGAGGAAGTGGGGTAAGTGTGGCTTGGAGTAGAAGGAAAGTAAGGGGAGAAGAGGTAAAAGGGAGATTAAATAAACAAAATAATAAAATAAAATAGTAGGATACTTAAAATAATTAAAATAGTAATAATAAAATAATAATAATAAATCCAAAAATAATAAAATAAATTCGAAAATAATAAAATAAAGGGGTGACATGTGGCGGCTCCAGGAGCTGCCACATGTCGCTCCTAGAAAATTTTAAAATTAAATGTAAAGAAAATTCAAAAAGAAATAACAAAAGGGATTAAATGAAAAAGTAGTCAACACAAAAGTTGCTCATCTCGACGAGATCTACAACTTTTGTGAAGGGCTGAAAATCAAAGGAAATCATCTGTACAAAAATATATTTTGGGTGGTACCTTATAGACATAAAATACCGCATTTTATCTTTTGTAATTTTTGTCTTTTTTCAATAAGAGAAAAATCAAAATAAAAATAGAAAAATATGAGAAGAATATTTACAACTTAATCTATTTTTTGGATTTTTAATAATGAAGAAAATAAATGAAGGGCAAAACGGTCAATATGTACAATTTACAAAAGGGGCACAAAACCCAAGTTTTGCATACGAGCTCCGATTTTAATGAAATTGGTCTTGTTTCGAAGGTCTTTGAATGTATATTACTTTAAAAGTGAGTAACCTAATTCGGAGGTTGTATGAGAGAGATATGCGCATTTTAAGGTCTAAGGTTTTCTATTTGGTTTGGAGTTTTATTGGGTAATTTTACAAGTTAATATTTTTTTGATATTTTCTTTAATTAGTTTAGTAATATATATACTATGGAGTTGGTTTTATTGGATTCGGAGTTAGTATAAAATATATACAAATAAGGTATTTTATCTAATATACATGTGAATATTTACAAGTGAATTTGGCTTCTTATTTATGCAATATGAATGCTAAAATGCAGATGTTATCAATGCATGCATGAATGCTAATTATGCAATATAAGTGGAAATATGCAGCTAATTACTCGGGAACAAAGCTCTATTTTCAACTTTTAGAGTCATGAATCACAGATTCATCACCCCCCTTATACTTAAACCTTGCTCGTCCCCGAGCAACTAAAATGAAATGCAAGAGTGAAATGAGATTGGGTTCCATACCAAGGTCATGAACAAAAGTTGAAAATGGAGCTTGACTCGACCTTTGGATTAATTGTGTGGCGAAACCTTATTGGGATCTGAATTTAAGACCTAACAGACTTCAAGCTCCACAAGTCTTCTATTCAAGATGCCTCAATAGTCAGGTCAGAATAAATCCTCAGACACAAATTTCTGATGACTATGATTCTTACTTGTACTGTGTAAGTGAGATGTAACTCTCCACATCAGAAATGGCTCAGAAACAACCTCCTCCAACAAGGTAACTCAAATAACCCGGTCTAGTAACTCTTTCCTCGAGGAGCGGGGTATTCCCTTCTAAGTTCAAGTGCGACCAACTCAAGAGGAGGGGTAGAGAAAAGAATGGATGGTAGCCAGTGTAGCTACCTATCCCGGGATGCCTGACCAGTGTAGCCAAGTCATTTAGCTGCAGACTTTTTGGTAATATACATCCTCCGACAGGTATTTTGTTTTCACTTGGACCTATCTGAGTTTTTTGGAGTTTTTGCATTTTTTTCTTCTTTTTTTTGAACTATATACAAGGTGCAGCATGTACATCAGGAGTTTTTCCTCTTGAGCCAGTAGACTATCCCTCTTTTGAAGCATTATTGCAACCCACAGCGTCCTGTCCTCAGACTTCAACACCGGGAGACTAGGTTGAGATGCACTACCCTCCCTAGAGGTGGACGGATGTTTCCACCGTGTTCTACTCCAGGCTAAAGGATTCTACCTCCTCACCACCTCATCAATGAAGAGCTACGTGCATAGTGCTTGTCCAAGTTAGGTCATTATCTAAAAGAATCATGCGTGTGCACGAGATATTCTACTGAGACTAATCAAGATGGCATGTGAACATAGACTTACAAACTCAAAGAATTAAGTCACTTGACCTAAGAAATCTTAACTCCAGCTCCTATAAGGTTCCTCTGAAATTAGGTGGATTAAGGTCAAATCAAGTTCTTCCTCAACATCTACTCAGAACTTGGTGCAGAACCCATTAGCTTTCCACCTTGCATATGCAAGATACACAGATGAGATGCAGATTACATGCTATGTAGATGAAATGCAAGACTCTTTTTTTTTGAATGCAAGGATGATATGCAAGAGTAAATAAGAAGCCTATTTTTTTGTTTTGTTTTTTGTTTTGTGTTTTTTTTTTTGTGTTTTTTTTCAAAACTTTGGTATACCTCCTATGTTACAACAATTTACAAGAGTTTATAAGCATTATACAAGTGTTATACACGTGTTATACAATATACAAGTATACAAGTATTAATTTATTTTTTTCAATTTTTGCAAAAGGTTTACAAGTATTATACAAGTATACAAAATTTTTTCCAATTTTTACCCACCCATAATTATTGCAAAATATATACAAAATGGACGCAAAAGTACGAGCTATGGGTAAAATATATATGTAATATATACACGCCCCCTATACTTAGCGTGTGCTATGTCCTCAGAGCACGAAAAGCAAGGAAAAAGATATAGCACGTGCTGAGCGTAGGAGATCTAAAATAACAAAAAGTATAGAAGTCGCTCCGCCCCCCTATACTTAGGCTCTGGCAGCCTAAGTGTAGAAGAAGATAAAAAATGGGGCGGGCGAGGTCAAGAAGAGAAGTGGATGAATATATACACAGCGGGCATCGGTCCCCCCCTATACTTAGGCTCTGGTCAGCCTAAGTATAAGACAAGAGTGAGTATGAGAACCGATGAGATCTAGAGAATATATAGTGAACAGTGAAGAGACTCGGGTCACTCTCCCCCCTATACTTAGGATCTGATCATCCTAAGTATAGCCATAAAATGAAATATGGAGCCGGGGCGAGTGATTCGAATCACCGGGGAGGGAGGGAGAGAATGTATGTACAAGAAAGAGTGAGAATATACAAGGATTAAGAAGGTTTGTGATGAACCTTCTTGCAGATGCGAGGAGGTTGATAATATACATATGTGTCGCTGTCGGAATCGTCCTCAGATGAATAATAATGAGGTGTATGGATCATCCAACGAGGGTCGACACACGGCTGCTTGCGTAGATAAGGCTTGAGAACAGCCGAGTTGAGCTCACTCATATAAATCACCTTGTCCAGACCCGATGAGGATTCCTCTGAAACTTCCTTCTCTGGAATGTTGAAGGAAATTTTCTTAGTCGGTTTTCTAGAACTTGAATCATTGAGAGGGAGATGAGAGCGACGCGCCTTGAGAGGTTCGGGGGAACATCTCGAAGAATCAATTCTCGACTTCCTCTCACTAGATAGACGACTAGAAGAGGGAGCAACCGTGTTTTAATGTGGAGTCAATTTAGTATTGGTTGTTTCCTTTGAAGGTCCAGGATGTGGTGCGGTGCTGACCATGGGTTCCTCATCAGACGAGTCACCATATAGATTAGCATATTCCTGAAGGGTCAACACACGCCTCGAGAAGGTACCAGTGATCTCAGTTGGCTTGACATTATTGGGCTCTTGTGTCGGATCATTAAAATGGTCAAGACAACCAGCAAAAATCATGTCCGACTCAATGTCAGCTTCTGTTCATGAGTCCTCCTTAGAAGCTATCACGGTGGTGGTGATGCAAGCAATTGAGGAGGTGTGGGGAGTCTCTGAACCAACGGTCGTCCGGACAATCGGTCTCTCAGGTGTAGTAGAGAGGTGGGACTCATCTTCCTCTCGATGGTCACGACTGTCAACGGATGTGCGGGTCACCTTAGAGTAAAGTTTATCAAAGAATGGATGAGGTCGAAGCATTCCCAATGTTGAAAAATCGATCTCTCGAGTCTCGCAATCAATAGTCGCCTTAGCCAAGGCTAAGAACGACTTCCCGAGAATAACCAGAGACTGGGTAAACTCTCCTCGGTGCTCGATGTCAATGATCGTGAAGTCCACCTGGAGTAGAGCACCTTGGAAAGTAATGATGACTGAAATGTTTCCTCTCGAACGTTTGATAGATCGATCAGCCAACTAAACGATCTCTCTCGACTTCCTAAGTGGCCTGAGTTTGAGCTTGTCAAACACAGAGGTCGGGAGAATATTTATCGGTGAGTCATCATCGATTCTTGCATGGGTAAAGATGGTATCTTTGATTTCACATTCAACTCGGGGTAACCGCTTCACTCTGCGGCTTTTGGTCTTTCTCCCCATCACCAAGGAGTTGGCCATAGACACTATGTGTCTTTCAGTCCTTGTCCTCTTATTGCCCGACCTCTTGGGCATCAATCTACTTCTCACAAATCGTTTGAGGTTGGGAAAGTGATCTATGGCCTTTATTAAGGGAAGATTAAAAATTAGTTCTTCATCGAGTGCTTCCCTTAGGGCAGGATCCAATTTTTTTAGGTATTTTTCATTTTCAATTTTTATGTGATTTTTTGGTTTTTCAATTTTTTTGGTGTTTTGGATAGATGAATGATCAGACTCAAGATTGGAAGGCAAGGTGTTAGTCGAAGAGGGAGATAGAATGGATTCCAGTTGTACAGAAGATGTGGGTTCCCTAATGCTTGCTTGGTTTTCAACATCAGATCTACTTACGTCCTTTTCCACTTTCATTCCCAAGCTGGCAGAAATTGAGTGCAATATTTCCATGACATCTCTCAACTTTTTACCTAATGTTTCATTTTTCACGATAAGTCGAGAAATGTCATCCTCCAAAAAATTTTCATGACAAATCATGGGAGAGTTCTGCTCAATTGGAAGATACTGCTGAGATATTGGGGTTTCATACTCAACATACCTAGACTCTGGCATGTAATCCTGGGTCGAGTATGGACTATCTAAATGGCAAATATTGGTTGGAGCCTCATATGATGAAGTCAATGAAACATGGACTGATAAGTCTAGGTCATGAGTCCAATCTTGTGAATGTATAGGCTCTTCGAATGAAGGCTGGTTAATGGAGGTTTGATCACTAAAGTCAATCAAGTCTGGGAAATCATGATGTACATGCATCTCCATTCGGATTGTTCGATCGACCAAGTTATGCCCTAAGGTCTCGGGATGTGTATATGTAAATTGTTGTATGGTCCCTACTTGAGGTGGGAATGAAGTATGTGGGGGCATAAAGTTTTGCCAATCATCTGTCTCAGCAGTGGCTTTCTCTTCATTCGATTCTTTGATTCCTGCAAGCTCTCGAGAATAAGGACAGTCAACCCAAGATGGAAGTGGATTCGGGGTGTTGGAATATGGAGTAGGTGAGAGATGCGAAGAAGTGGAGAAGTCAGTTCAAGTTCTGACTTCATAATCGGGTTGAGGTGGAGCCGACCACGGGTAAGGATCTCCCGTGGATGGCGGAGGATACATGGAAGAATGAGAAGGTGAAGATGATCGGTATATGGTCGATAAGGAATGACCAGAGGTCTCATGGTATGGGGACCAATATCCCGACTTCTTTGAAGAGGAAATGATGATTGTAAGTAGATGGAGGTAGAAAATGTGCAATTACACAGGATAACACACACAGACAGACTTAAAGACAAATGCAAGAGCAAACCCCGAGTTCACACTCAACACGGTGAAGGACCCGAAATCGAGTCCGATTAATCTGGTTGATTTTAAGTGTGAGTTTATCAGACAAGATAGCAAAGGTTACGCGGCCTATAGGAGAGTCGGCTAAAAGCTAGATGCATCTCCCCTATTTAACCTGTCGCCTAAGATACCACCGATCCTTCCTTTCTTCGCTCCTATCCCAAGTTGATGGGTTCAAAGAGCTGCCCCTATCTACCTGCAAGCAGGCGGAGGCTGACAAGGCCGGAACTTCACCCCGGAGGGTTACTGGCAACTTGTCACAAAGTACCACAATTTCGCCCCTATCAACCTGAGACAGGTGGAGGCTACTTGGTACTAGTCAATGAACCTTAATGAATTCAACTTGTGATATTTGCTAGGATTAGTCGGAACGTGATATGGAAGGCAGGGATTTGGGCTCTGCCTTAAGGTGTTCACACACACAAGTACCCTCACACAGTCTGAAAATAAGGTCGGGGTTAATTTCCCGCAAACAAGGGTTAATTTTAGTCAATTGTTTTGGGACAATAATGTTAGCAGTCTCGGATTAAGTTAAGTTATCACTGATTTAGTCCAATCCACACAGCACGCCTATCGTCCAGTCCCAATTTCCTTTTACTTAAGTTTGTAAAACCAAGAGAGAGAAATCGAGAAAAGCTGATGCATAAAAATCGATGATGCGTATGCTGAATAGAGAATACTTACAGTGATCTCTTCGCTTTTTATGCAGGATGCAAAACAGAATTGAGAACTTTTTACACTATATGCGAATGCAAGTGACAAAATCCGCTCCTACACAAGCAGTTCTATTAACAAGTAAAGCACATGTTGATTTGACTAGTTCTGCGATCTAGTGCGTCTTTTAAGTGTAATGCGTGGTCCTACAAAGTTACGAGCACAAGCAAATCCTAGAGTGGATCGAGGAGCCGCTAGTGCAAGCCTAGTCTAAAATTTAATCCACACAGCACACAGGGACACAGTTCCACTATGTTTACACACGCGAGAACCCAAACGGGAACCGCTGTAAATGCTAACATCTTTTTTTACAAGTTAACAAAAAAAGAAAATCTTTCTGGCGTCTCAACAACTGACTTGATCCAAGAATAGTCGGCCTCCGATGTACTTCGAGATGCGTCGACTTCAATAAAGCCGCTCCAAGTCCACCGGGCCCTCGTACAAAAGATACAAAAATGTCAGAGAAAGAAAAATAAATTAAAAAAAATGAGAAAAAAATTGAATAATTACAAGGTGGTTCGGGGATCAGACTACCCGAGAGAGTGGAAAACGTAAATCCAATTTTCTAAAGTGATCCTAAGCCGTTTGCCTCCCCGACAACGACGCCATTTGATGAACTGCGGACCTACCCTTTTTAATATCGTCAGATTGAAGTTTTCGTTGCGGTCAGATAGATCCGCGTCGATCAAAAAATAACCGTACGGCTCGATTAAATCGTCGAATGAATTAACGCACGGTTTTATGTTTGTTTAGCCTGGGCAAGCCCTAAGGTCGACTCAAGGAGGCAAAGGAACAACTCGAGATCAAATTAGATGAATTAGATTATGATTTTCCATGTGGGATTCTTTTTGTAATTTTTTATGCAATAAAAATGCCAATGCTCCAATGCGGATGAATTAGGTTAATAAGAAAATAAGCGACTTAGCCAAATTTAATTTTAATGTCAAATTAATTCAAATCAGCCAAGTGATATTTTTCCTAAGAACCTAATCCAATACTGAATGCAAAATGTATTTTTTTGGAATTTTTGGTTTAAAAAAGTACAAATAAAAATGCAAACTTTTTTGGGGTTTTTATGCAATTTTTCGTGCAAATGATACGCAAAAATTATGAAAAATTTAGTGGAAGTTAAATATGATGAAATTAAGCTACACTAATATTTTTAGAATTTTCTGATACTTTATAATTTTTTGATGAATTTTTTACTGAAAATAGAGCAATTATGAGTATTTAATTCCTAATAAATCCACGAAGTTAAATTATCCAAAGAATGAATTATCTCAAATAGATATTTCAATAAAGAATCCAGAAGAGTTGAAGAGTTAAAATCATTTACAGAAATCACTCTATAATTTATTTTATGCAAAAGACAACTCCTAATTGAACGAAATTTGGATTTAAATTAAAGCACACTTAAATACATCATTCCCAATTTTTTCACGTATTTTGGAGCAATAAATGACTATGTGCGAATTTCAGAGCATAATTGGGCAAAATATCACTGATTTTCAGTCTCTGATTTTAAATAAATAATATGATGCTCAAAAAAATGTAAATAAATAACCACAAGATAAAGAATTAGATGCTCATCAAAATGCTATTTTTTCTGATAAAAAATGATGCAAACATATTGTCCAAATTAATGCTCAAAGCCAGGGGTGTCTTTGCAATTACTGAAATGAAATAAACTCAACTTAAACTATGCCTAAGGGCACTTTTGTGAATAGAGAAACTTGCAAAGGTGAAATTGTAATTTTCACAAAATAAGAAAATAAGAGGCCTTCCCTTTTCTTCTCCTGCAAGCAGGATCACGATGGGGACGCTAGGGCACAAGGGCAGCGACGGCATTGGTGGGGCTTGCGGCGTGTCGCGCGGGCCGCGCGCGAGGTCAATTTGGAGTGGCGCCACGCGGGCGGAGCGGCTACGCCAGGGCGGAGGTCGTGTACGTCCGCGAGGGGGCGCACAACGGTGTGGCTGGGAGGGCTCACGGAGGGGCGGAGCTCGATGGCGGAGAGAGGCTGCACCTTGGAGGGCGGTTGCGCCTTGGAGGGCGGCTAACGGCGGTACGCGCAAGGCGCGACGGAGTCGAGGGGACACCGATCGCGCGCACGTGCGAGCGTCAAACACGCGGCGGCGATGGAGGAGGGTGGCCGCGCGGGCGCGTGATGGCGGTCGATGAGGCGAGGCCCGTGGGGGGGGGGGACGACAGGGATGGTGCAACGCACGGCAACGAACGGGCTGGCCTAGGGCTGCTGGGCCGTGGCCAAGGGCGGAGGCCGTGCTTTGGGCCGGCGATGGGGGCACCTGAAGGTGGGGCACGGCTGGTTGGTCGTGGCCAGGGGACGGAGGGGTGAAGGCTGGGCGGTGCGGCTGCACCTGGTGGTGCCGCGTGGCCTGGGGGGCGCGCAGTGACGGTGGTCGTTGGACGGAGCGCCTGGAGCATGACTGGGAGGTGCGGGGCCGCGCGGGGTGGACGGCGGCGCCTGGAGCGGTTGATGGTGGCATGCAAGATCTGTTCTGGAAATTATTTTTTTTTATTTTGATTTTTTGTATTTTTTTATATTTTTTTATTGATGTCAGAAAATAAAAATGCAAGGATGAAGAAAAGATGGTGATGTTGGTTATGGTTTTTTTGGTGGAAAAATGTAACAAATGAAATGAAATGTGGTGATGATGATATATGATGGTAGTGGTGATTGATGAATGTGGGGACTGTGTTGATGGTGATTGTAATGGTGATAATAAAAGTAGAGTTTGTGTGATGAACAAGATAAATAAATAATGTTAGATAAAAAAAATGACAAGGAAAGGAGAAAATACTTACCTGTCGTTCGCCGAAAATGAGCTGCGGTGTTCGGCTTCCGTCGTGGCCTCGATTCGATTAGACGAAAAATCGAAGAAGCTCGGTTGTGACCTAAAGTGATGCACAACAACACGAGGAGGAGTCCTCGTGGATCTCGCCTTGAAAACCGTCGTTGCTCGACCGAAAAATGTTGACGCTGTCACCGACAACACTCGGGAGCTGTTGGTCTCTCCCTGTCAATTGAAGAAATGGAGAAATGAAGGGAAATGATGGAGGTGATGGTGAATAAAAAGGAAGGGAAGGGAGTTAGAAAATGAGTAGAGAAGGTGGAGAGAATGGTGGAGGAAGTGGGGTAAGTGTGGCTTGGAGTAGAAGGAAAGTAAGGGGAGAAGAGGTAAAAGGGAGATTAAATAAACAAAGTAATAAAATAAAATAGTAGGCTACTTAAAATAATTAAAATAGAATAATAAAATAATATTAATAATAAATCCAAAAATAATAAAATAAATTCGAAAATAATAAAATAAAGGGGTGACATGTGGTAGCTCCAAGAGCTGCCACATGTCGCTCCTAGAAAATTTAAAAATTAAATGTAAAGAAGATTCAAAAAGAAATAACAAAAGGGATTAAATGAAAAAGTGGTCAACACAAAAGTTGCTCGTCTTGACGAGATCTACAACTTCTGTGAAGGGCCAAAAATCAAAGGAAATCATCTGTATAAAAATGTATTTTTGGGTGGTACCTTATAGACATAAAATACCGCATTTTATCTTTTGTAATTTTTTGTCTTTTTTCAAAAAGAGAAAAATCAAAATAAAAATAGAAAAAATATGAGAAGAATATTTACAACTTAATCTATTTTTTGGATTTTTAGTAATGAAGAAAATAAATGAAGGGCAAAACGGTCAATATATACAATATACAAAAGGGGCCCAAAACCCAAGTTTTGCATACGAGCTCTGATTTTAATGAAATTGGTCTTGTTTCGAAGGTCTTTGAATGTATATTACTTTAAAAGTGAGTAGACCTAATTCGGAGGTTGTATGAGAGAGATATGCACATTTTAAGGTCTAAGGTTTTCTACTGGGTTTGGGGTTTTATTGGGTAATTTTACAAGTTAATATTTTTTTGATATTTTCTTTAGTTAGTGTTAGTAATATATACACTATGTAGTTGGTTTTATTGGATTCGAAGTTAGTATAAAATATATACAAATACGATATTTTATCTAATATACAGGTGAATATTTACAAGTGAATTTGGCTTCTTATTTATGCAATATGAATGCTTAAATGCATATGTTATCAATGCATGAATGAGTGCTAATTATGCAATAAGTGGAAATATGCAGCTAATTACTCGGGAACAAAGCTCTATTTTCAACTTTTAGAGTCATGAATCACAGATTCATCAATAACCCAAAGGGCATGCGCCTGAATGCATAGGTACCAAAGGGCAAGTCAACGTGGTTTTCTCTTGGTCCTCAGGAGAAATAGCTACTTAGTTGTAGCCCAAGAACCTATCTAAGAAACAGAAGAATCCTTTTCCTGCTAATCTCTCTAAGATCTGATCAATAAATGCTAGGGAAAAATGATCCTTCTTCTTCACGACATTCAAGCTTTTGTAATCCACACAGACATGCCACGATGTGGGTACTCATGTCATAATCTCCTCTCCATCCTCCATTCGAAATACACAATCTAATGTAAAGCATGAGAATAGCATAAAGACTGGAAATTTAAAATTCACTTTCCATTCATAACATGTTCACCAATACATTCCATTTCCATCCATGTCCACAAAAATATACATGTGTACATACAAAAAGTGTGCCCATCCATACAATATACATGCCATGTATCTCAAAATTTACAAGTAAAGAAGGTTTGTGAAACTACAAGCAATTATACCACAAAAAGGGAGCCGCGTAACTGCACAAAAGAAGTAGCTCCAAGTAACAAGTGCCGCTCACTGTTGCGGCTTCTCCTGAGAACTTGTAGATCCACACAAAGATACATTATGAGCAAAGTTGCTCAATACGATAAAAATACAATAGACAAGATATAATTAAAATTGTGCAAAAGAAAATAGCTGGGTAAATCGTCTTTATATATAGAGAGAGACATTTTAGTCAATATTATTTGATATGGATCAACCAGGCTTCGTGGATAGTTTGTGGTTTTGGTCTGGATGAGACCTCACAATATAAATCTAAGGCAAAAAGAATACCTTAGGTTTAAGGTGTCTCCGTAGGCATGAAGTGGGGTACGATGCATCCTAACTAAGTTTCCAACACGTCGACTTAGCCCCACTTCACAACTGTTCTTCCGATTCACAATTAAGATTCCAAGTCACGAATCATTGCGACTACCAATCCTCCTTACGTACATGAGAATTATATTTTATTTCCAACTTCAATAACCACGTTTCTTGGAACTCCCCTCTTAGTGCTCCCACTCGGAATACCAACCAATGTGGCCTATACCAGCCACGAATGTTAACTCTAAGTGAACAAGCGAAGCACTAGACCACCAACCAGGACTACTTGGCCCACACTCAAAGCAATGGACTAAAGGCACACAAGTGTTGAGGCTGAACACTGCGTGGTGACTCCTCAGTGTGCCAAGCAACATGTCCTCCAACCGTCGCAGCTATGTAGTAGTAGTTGGGATCACGACTCTCTAGGCTTCTACCTGGGGCCATAAGGGTGCATGCCAAACCCCTTGCGGAACCTACCCCATCTACCCGAGCACAATGGAAATCTAACCCCGAAAGGATAATGCTACTGAACTATTGGGAGATATGAAATACTCGATGAAATTATATGTCGTTCCCATATAATGTGTGATCTTACAATAGAGATAAGGTTGGCCTTAGTTTCAATCAAAACCTCAATGTAAAGTAATGTCTAAGGATCCAAGTAGGTATTAGCCCTTATAAAAGATGCGAGCTTTCATATCCAAGGCACCACTACCCCATTTTATATGATTAGATTACAAATAGATTGTGTATCTTGATCAATTCAGATCCAATGTGTATAGAGTAGCAGATGAAATAATATAAGGACTCAATACTACAAAAAAAAACAGTGTATCTAAATCAAGTCTATGAAGCCTTATAATCTTCTCTAAAGATAGTGAGATAAAAAATCTTTGTGAAGCGACTTGAGATTGAATGGTCTTTATGGTGTGCAACATATTTTGGAGATATGCTCCTCTTTCGATTATATTCATAAATGAGCCAAAATCCTAAACATAAAACTTTTGCAACAATCACTATTAAATGTAACTCTATCCGGGTTATGGATAGGATTTGTCTCTTCTGTTAATTTAAACTACTGGTTTTTAGTCCTGCAAAATTTCTCGGTACCAATGATATGCATATATGAAAGCAATTTGAGTTCGTTGAAAGTTGTGTATAGTGATCATAAAAAAATGTATTTAATCATTATATGGAAAAATTATATCCAACGATATGAAGAAATCATGACTAGGGGAATGCACATGATCTGGATTCTCAACCACCAATGCCATACTACTGAAATTGTAGTTGTGTTTTAACAAGAAAAGAATGACTAGAATGTCAACACAAAATTGCAGTTCGTGGAAGCTTGATTGCTCACTCTAAAAGCTCCTTCCAATGGTTAGAAGTAAAACAATTGGTCACAATACACAAGGGCCAAGATTCACAGTTATTTAGTATCAACATAGCACCTAATGGGAAAAAAAACAAAGCACCTAATGTTGCACTTAGTGTGACTTGTGGAGTCCTCTGCGGGATACTAAATGTCATACATAAAGAAACATTAAGTAGTAATTAGTACAAAAGAAACCATGTCCATTCTTAGCCATTGGAGGATGTAAAATCCAGCGTCATATCATTTCAGGACAATGACTGCATGCTTATTATCATATATAAACAAAACATGTGTTTCTTACCATTATGAAGCTGTAACCACAACCAGTAAAATCACTATTTATTGTTACCCCATGAATATTTTAGATCAATGATGAGATTTAAAACACTTCAACAAGAAGGTTGGGACAAGCACTCTAAGATGTTCGAATTTAGGACGAAAATAGTATGGGATCTGCAACAAGAGGGAGGGAACATTGTACCTCAAGAAAACGAGCTACCTCATTTTCTTCACCCACAAAGAATGGTGTGTTCATCGCTCCATTTGCGAGGTGAAACCATCCATGAGGATGACCTTGCTCTTCTCTATGTGGAGGTGTCTTGGATCGTCGATCCGAGGTGCTACGGTGGGCTTCAACGAGCTGAGGGAGGAGGAAGGGAGGAGGGATGGCTGATTTACAAGTTAGGGGCATTTTTGGGGAGAGTGGGATGGATTATATGGATTTTAACCCGGATTCGGATCCGAATAAGACTCAGACCCCTCTCCGCTAAAATAGTTGTAACTTGGGCTCCCAAACTGGAAATTTCACTTCTTGGACTCATTGGAAAGATCTCGATGAGCACTACGTGATGGACTACTAAAATGAATTTTTTAGACTCTAGATAAGTACATAATTTGAAATTAAGCCCTGATTCATTCAAATTTGCAATTATGCCTAGGTTCGGATTTTGGTATTTTCACACAAATATTGTTTACAATAGAATATATAGATTATACATCATGTGTACAATATACATAATTTTTTATTTTGCATGAACCATTAAATTTTACATGTAATTTACATATTGCACATATTTTACATTTTTTGACAATTTTACAAGTGATTGCCCATCTCCTATTTATTGAATAGTACACACATAAAATACATAAAAGTACATGCTATGGGTAAAGTATATATGTAATATATACACCCCCAATACTTAGAGCATGTTATGTCCTCAGAGCACAAAAAACAAGGAAGAGACATATCTTGTGCTAAGTGTAAGAGAGTAAAAAGAATAGAAGTATAGAAGTCGACATGCCCCCTATACATAGGCTTTGGTCCGCCTAAGTGTAGAAGAGGAGAAAAAATGGGGCGGTCAAGGTCAAAAAGAGAATGAATGCATGGATGTACAGGGTGGACATTGATCCCCCTATACTTAGGCTATGGTCAGACAAAGTATAGAACAAGGAAGAAAGAGTGAGAATCGATGAGGTTAGGGAATATAGAAAGAAATGGAAAGAAAAGAAAGAGCAACTCTGGCCACTCACCCCCTACACTTAGGACAAGGTCATCCTAAGTATAACCACAAAAAGAAAATGATATGGAAATGGAGTGAGTGATGCGAATTACAGGAGAGGGAGGGGACAAAAACAAAAACCTATACAAGGTGGAATGAGAATTTACAAGGATCAAGAAGGTTTGTTGCGAACCTTCTTGTGGGAACAAGGAGGTAAGGAATGTACCAGTTTGTGGTTGTTGGAATCATCCTCAGAGGAGTAATAATAAGGTGTAATGATTGTCCAACGATGGTCAACACATGGCTACTTTCTCAGATAGAGCTTAAGAACAGTCAAACCGAGCTCACTCATATAGATCTCCTCATCCAGGCCCGATGAGGAATCCTCTAAAAAATCCTTCTCTGGCATGTCGAAGGAAACTTTCATAACCAGATTTCTAGAACCTGAAACATTAAGAGGAAGAGGAGAGTGATTCCTCTCGAGGGGTTTAGGGGACCACCTCAAGGAATTAATACTCGACTTCTTCTTACTAGATAACCGACTAGAGGATGGAGCAACCACCTTCTTGGGAATGGTCAATTGGGTCCCAGCGTTTCCCTTTGTTGAAGATCCTGGAGGTAATATTTGTGAGGGGTCAATTGGCTATGGTAATGTAGGCATGAGAATCAGATCATCAAAATGGCTAAGACAATCAGAAAAGAGTGGGTGTGACTCAGGGATGGCTTTTGGTTGCGAGTCCTCTATAGAAGTTGTCACGATGATGGTGAGGCAAGCAGTAGGTGATGCCACATTTCATCTTTTGATGATGCATGAGATTTCCATCAGGGGATAAGGTAAATTGTGATAGGTGATTAGGAAATCCCCTAATGTATGTGGTGGTCTCGGGCACGAGGAATCACATGACCAATGGTCGACATAATAGTCCATGTCTCAAGTGTAGAAGATAGGTAGGACTCATCTACATCTTAACGGTCATGGTTGTCAGCGGCTGTGTGGGTTGCCTTGGGTTGACTTGTGTCCTAGAGGTAAATTGAGTTTGGTGTTTACTCAATGCTAGAAAATCAATTTCTCAGGTCTCGCAATCTATATTAACCTTAGCCATGGATAAGAATGGCTTCCCAAAAATAATGGGAGACTAGGTGAACTCTTCTCGGTGCTCAATGTCAATGAAAATAAAGTCCACTCTGAGTGGAGAACCTTGTAAAGTAATGATGGTGGAAATAACCCTTCTCGACCATTTTACGGTTCAGTCAGCCAACTAAATGATCACTCTTGACTTCCTAATTCGTCTATGTTTGAGATTGTTGAATACGGAGGTTGAGAGGATGTTAATTGATGAATAATCATCAATCAGAGTATTGGTAAATGTGGTGTTTTTTATTTCACACTCAACTCTGGCAATGATGAGATGCTAATTGGCAATTCTAATAATCACTCATTGTAATACAACCAACTAGTAATCGATTATAACCAAGTCAATTAATATCTGTGAGGAGGATTTGACTTATATTTATCCTAGGCAAGTCCAGGGTTGAACACAAGGACATGAGCAACTAGCTAACTTATTCTACATGTTAAATATTTAATTTAGCAAAGTAGCAGTGATCTAGGTCAAGCAACAACACATAGAATGTAATGTATGATATTTTAAAAAGATTTTCTATACAGATATATTAAATGAACAATAATGATGTTAATGCAACATTAGATATACAATGCACAAACATATAAGGAATCACCTAATATAAGAATACATAACTTGATTAATTAATTCAGCAATCAATGAAATCAATAATACATAAATCATGTTCAAATTGATCAATTCAGAAATGGATAATTCCTTAAACTCCTAAGATGCAATGAGTAAGAAATTACTCTATTAATTATCTAATCAGTAAATTGATGATCAATGATTTAATTTGTAATCCTAATAAGATTTAGAATAATGTGGATCAAATCACGGTGTTTAATAAGTCAACAAATGATGAAAAGACTAATTTTTGACTTTATTTTCAAAGGTAAAAAGACAATTTATGCACTCTGAAATTTAATATGTGGAAGATACATCAACTCAGCGAATAAAATACACCAAACTAAAGAGCATAAAACAATCTTTAAAACAACACCAATTTCATCGAATTTGGATAAACAATTCTCAAGTTATCAATGGTACAAGATATAGATTAATTGTAATAAAAATAAAGTTTATTTTATTTCAAATAGGTCCCTGAATGGACTAAAATGCAAATACACAAAATCACCGGATACAAGTTAAAATAAGCCCCAACACAGATATAGATGTAAATAAGGAAAGGTTGGCAGACTTATCTACAAAATTTACAGGGAGTACATGGCCAGCACATAGGGCTCGGTTCGACCCAAGGCCCGTATCCTAAATGGATCCGACAACGTGGAAGGTTGCAGGTGCTTCGAGCGACTCGAAGATGGAGGCTCGACTGGGTAGCTTAGGCCAGATCAAGATCGTTGGACCAATCTTATTCGATGGTACCTTCTCACCTTCTTACTCCTCCTCCTTGCACATTGGAAGGCAGACAGAGCTCTGATGAGCCCTAGCAATTTCCTCCGACTTTGTATGGACTCGCTAGCCCTCAGGTGAGATCTTGGGAAGGCTAGTGAAGAAGTTGAAAGTGAGAGGTGATCAGAGAGATTTCTAGATACTCGGGGCAAAGGCTGGCAAGAGGTGTCGGAGTAGATGATTGAAACTCCTTACAGGAGTCCGGACATTGATTAGTAGAGTTACCTGCAGGTTAGAATGAAAGAAAAGCTATATGCAAAGATAAAGGAGATGGCAAGGAGTGGAATGAAGGCATATATTGCGTGGATGGAGGTGGAGAACCGAGATCCTTCTCCATGCAAGAGAAGGGGATGGATCAAGGTGTAGGAGGTTGCGAAGAAGGGGATAGGTGGATGACAAGATTAGGGGACACATCAAGAATCAGATGAGGGTCTCAGGAGAGCCTGAGGGTGAAGGAATCAAGTGATGAGTGTAAAGAAATAGAAAGCAAAGAATAGAGACTCACCAGAGAGTAATGGAACATTGCTGGAGGAAACAGCTTGTTGAGGAGCTGGGAAGTTCCTAGGGTCTTCGCAAAGCTCCAAGGTCTACTAAACTTGCTCGGGAAGCACCAGAGTGGTATGCAGATGGAGGAGAAACCTCCAGATGTCATCATACTTTGAACGCGATCAAGGCACAATCACAAGCTCTCTGCTATCACTTGGAGGCTGAAGGTACTTAGAGCTAAGACTTACAAGGGTGGATAACCATCGCAATGGGCGGTGATTGGTTTTTTAAAAGAGGAAGGTGGAAGTTGCTGGGTGGTTGTCAAGCGATTTTCAATCACCGATTTGGAGAGGTTAGTGATGTAGACAGAAGTAAAGGAGAGGTTGGTGAAGATGGTGAATAATAGGGCTAGAGGTTGGTGGTGGAATTGCTAGAGGAAGTTGCATGCGATGGTTGTAGTAATCTGGAGAAGTTGTGTGGTTTACTTTGAATCGCTTGGAGACAATGGGCTGGAGGTTGGAGATGCACTACGACCATTGGATAAAGATCTAAGCTCTCCCATGTGGGCATAGTTCTGCGGCTCAAATGATTTGATCAGGTTGATCAGACAGTTGGAATAAGAGGTGATCCTGTTCTAAAGGGGTCTGTCTGATCAAAATAATCAGTTGGTAGAGATTTAAGGCACTTAAATATAAGAGGCCGTTGAGATGGCTGGAATAGATTAGGCTATATGGACCAATCAGAAAACAAGGAAATACGAAAAACATTGTAAAATCAGAAATAAATAGCTAGAGTTAAAATTAGAAAAAAAATGTTCAACATGAAAGTTGTAGATCTCGGTGAGATCTACAACCCTTCATTAGAACTCAAAGAGAGAAAATTTTAACTATACATTAAAATATTTTTATAAATATTTTTAAAGTATTAAAAATACTTCTTTCTATTTCTTTTGTTATTTTTTATTTTAAATTTAAGTTTAATATTAAGATAATTATATACAATATTACACTGATTTTTATTGGATTTTTAATAATCACAAAACACATATAGGCACCGTAATAAAGTTATTTATATACATTAGTTAATGTTAATTATTTACAACATGTTATTTGGTAAATAAGGTTAATAGTTAAAAAAAGTTAGTGAATTCCTTAAGCTAGAGAGATAATATTTATAAATAGTGTTGATAAATCTTAGATTTATCACGCCCTATACTTAAGCTATTCTCGTCCTCAAGTAGATAAATAATGAATTAGTTACTTAGTTGATTCCGTGACTGTGCATGTGTAGAGACAAGGCTAGATCAAACCAGAACTCTTAGTTTTAGAAATCCCAAAACTCTAAGTTAGACCAGACCTTAATCAAAAGGAATTCAACTCCTCTAATCATCATACTCTCTTTTTGTACATATATAGTAAGAGTATGAAATTTAAGTGTTGACAGCATTCACAAGAGTAGAGTTGAAATATCACCCAAGGCCCGATCCAAGAGACTGTCCTAAGGACATAATCATCAACACTAGGTATTAAATCTATACTTGTATTCAATCCACCATCTCTTTAGTTGTCAAACTAAATAGGTAGATGGAAGGCCATATAATACAGGGATTAAGGTTTGTGTCAATTCGTCTCTCCCTCTCATTGGAACGACGGTTCTCTCAAGTTCTTTATTAACTCAACACATATATTTTTGTTGCTAATCATTGTGTCCGTCAAAAGAGATTGAGTCATCTGTAGTTATTTTCTTGGGAATGCACTCGGATATGTCTCTTTTGAGTACCTATTATAACTTCGACACTCAGACTTGTATCACTATACGATGCAAAGCCCTTTTTGAGGTACGAGTCTGACTTATAAAAGCCTAAGATTTTGGTCCAAGTGAACACCTAAAAGGTTGGGAGCGCTTGCCACTGGTGTAAGATCTTTTGAATTTTGTCTTTGGAATACATGAGCTTTTCTCTTTATTTTCTTTTCTTGTTGGCTAGCTCTACTGTTTTTTTATCAAGAGTTGGCACACACTAATCAATAGATTTAGTTTAATTTCATCATACCCTGTCACTAAGGTTTATACCAAGAGATTATTATAAGAACCATGTTCTCATATTGGCTAAGATTGTTGACACTTAGGTTCCATGAAGCCTTTATTAATTTTACCCGATCCTCGAGCGTCAAAAGATCATGTATAAACTCAAATCTCAATTTCTAGTTCCTCAAGTGAAACCTCATCTTATCTCATCATGAATGCAGTCGTAAACTTGAGGTGTTGGTCATATTTCTTTGAGGTGGAGATTGAGCATGGAATATAGTACACAAACCTTCTAACTAGGGAAATGTGAATTATTGAGTCTAAGACCTTAATGATTAAGGCATGTCAACTCTGAATTTCTAGACTTCAGAAACCAAGTGCCATGAATCTCAACAAGCCTTGAGTGAATGTGTAGGTTGTAGGATATTGGATAAATCCTCAAGCGCATCACGGAAGCGTGAGCATCCTATCGAATACGACGAGGAACGACTAGTCACAGTAGTTGTTCTATGCAGCGGAAATTAAAATTTTTTCATGCGACGAAACCACATGATCCAAGAACACTTCTCGGATCATTTCGTCTAAACCACAAACAAGTAATAGGATTACCTTTTGAAGCGTGGTAGCGATCGAGTCTCTAAACGAAGAGACCTCCTGTCTCAAGTCCGATCCGATAAAGGAGACGCTTGCGAGTGCGAGGATGAATCACATGCTTCTCGCAATCCATTTGATGATCCAAGCGGCGTATCTCCTGATCTCGACACACGAGATCCGATGTCTTCTTCACGAGCGAGGCGCATCGAAGGAGACGGAGATCCACGAGCAGACGATCGGGCAGCATAACGATGACGCTGCGGCGATGGAGACTCCCTCTAGGGCATCGATGGTGGACGACCATATGAGAGGGAGAGAGAGAGAGATGTGCTTCAATAGCATGTCCTAGAGAGCATGGTATGCCTCTCTATTTATAGGGTTTTGGGATCCATGGATCTCAATCCATGGGACACATAAAATCAATGGGTGAGATTGATTTATGTCTAATCTAATGGTCAAGATTGTTGTTGGTAAAAACCAACAACTTATGATTTAATTTAGATCAAATTTATTTGACAAATCAAATATACATCAATTCTAAAATTAAACCAATCAAATAAGGGAGATTACCAACATGGAGATTGTCTCCCCATGTATCATGGTAGACGACCACCGATTTCCATATTGGTTATGGTGGCCGTCCACTTGATTACAAGTGGGGAAATCTCATGAGATTTCATGAGATTGCATATCTATATGGAAATCTCCTTTATTTAATCCAACAACTTTTGTTGTGATTTTTTCTTCAAAAATAATTCATAATTAATTTTGAGAATATTGCAATCTTGCCATTGGAAATTTGTGAATCACATTCACAACCCAAAACAAAATATAATTTACATTTTCAATTAATTACACAATGTGTATCCAATACACATCAATAATTAATTAACAAATATAAATTATAATTAGCCCTCTCTCTCTCTAATACATTATAAATCACATTTATAATATATTATGAATAATATGGATAATGCTATCCACATTATTCATTTCCATGATAATTAAATCACATTTAATAATCTTGGATCTCTATTCTCACGTGCCCAAATAATATGAATCACATTCACATTATTCACATCTTTGATAATCAAATCGGATTTAATTATCTAAGATAGCTCTCTTAATAATATGAATCGAATTCATATTAATCATGATAATTAAATCACATTTAATTATCCATTTTCTCAATGCTCGGATACTTATATCAACAATGAAATTATCCTGAACTCTTTCAAGGATAATGCGCTTTCTCCGCGAATACTTGGAGATAAGGACATGGCGATTGTATTGTTCTACGTATAGTGACTTGGATATTGAGATCACATCTCAAATCCAGATCTTGGGCCTCCCATAGATGCTTGATTAAATCAAGACTGCAAATCTAATCTTCTCATTGTATCTGAATCACATTCAGATCAATGTCCAACATTTGGACCAATATCAGATTACTTCTCTACTGAGAGGAGTCACTAAAATCCAGACCCGTTTCATCACTCCCTAGGAATGGAAGCGTCATGGTTATACAATCGTTATGATCACATCACCCTCAGGTATTCCCAATACCTGTACATCCTGCATACTGGAAGACTCAGAATAAACCTGAAGTATAAGATCAATTTTACACTGTCTACTTCAGAGTTTTATCCTTAAGTTTCCCATTCGATCATTGGGAATCAGTATACATCATATATTTTCCAAAAGCATATATCATACCTAGGTCTTGATCATATACTTTCCAAAAGTATGTATCAAACCTACAAATTCAGTCAAGCTTCCAAAGCAAGATGATCATGCACGGAATTCGATTCTTCCCAAAATCTCATGAGTGAGCTCATGTCTTTAGGTTCAGTAATGAACTTGTATGATCCCTTTGAGAGATCGTATTACTCGTATGCCCTTATATGCACACCAGCGTGCCGATGTATAGACCTTGATTAGGTCATCAACCTATTGGTTTGCCAAATGTACACACTTAGACATATAGTAACACATCTGTCTCCGATCAGAGGATGCGTGCCTATATCATGACAGCATACGACATAGAACTTTGGTTATCTCGATCTTGTTCAGTCAACTCTTTGACCTAACTAATCTGACACCTCCAAATCTCTATTCCTATGCAGAGGACCTGCATCAAGAGGTCGGTCAGATATCAACCTAACTGAGAAAAGGATTACCATCTCCTACTCAGGCTGGAGATCATCTCTTAACAATCATTTGACGGTGCTTGATGAGTCATCAATCTAACTCATTAGATGTTCATCCAAGCACCAGCCTCTATCATTCAATATTTGAATCAACAACTGTATGATCATCAAGATGGCCATGGTACATAACCCTAATTGTACTAAGGGACCTATTATGCAAATTATGTATTCTTCATTTCAGATTAGGGAATGATATTCGCAATAACATTTATTGCATAATGGCTCGCCATGGGCTGGCATGTCCAACAATCTCCCACTAGCCCAAAGAGCCATAATGGGCTAATCATTTAACCCACACTCATGTGATAATCTTAGGCTATTTAGAAGATAGATAGGTAAGCTGATCAATCACTTTGTTCCCAAGAGACTATGCCAAGTCCTTTTACAACACTTGCATATACCCTAGTAACAGTGCTCACATCCAATGCGAATGTTGCATCTTATGCAACCAATACTCAATTTTCTTATAGTGTCCTTGACACTATAACTCGATTAATTATTATAACCAGTATGTTCATAATCCAGATTAGAATACCTTTATTACTAGAGATCTCTATCTCCTAAGGTATCTACAGTTAAGACCTTTTAGATCTACATCAATAAAGTCTTAATTACTTGAAGATAAGACTTAGAGATCACTATCTTAAAGTCCTGTAATCTTTGAAGATATTGATATTACTGCAATCAAGTGTTTTATCTCCATAGTAGGATTAGTAACAGTTTACTACTCACTGCATGGCAGAATCTCGCTCTTGTACACATTTACCATACACTCAGCTTCTCCTAATTGATGCACAAGCGCAAGCAGTTCTAGCATTCACTTCCTCAACTCTTTAAGGTGCTATCCCTTTAGATAGGTTACTACCACATCTTAAGGGAAGGAAGCCTTTATTGGAGTTTTCCGGAAAGTGGAATGTATCCAAGGTGATGTGACAGTCCCAATACCCTCTTTCATTTGCTTCTGAACGACTTCAGAACTAAGATCTAAGAGGTATCCTTGAGATCATATCTCAAGGTATGGAACAACCAAATTATAAAACACTTATTATTATTATCCTTATATCATTCCAAATGATTAGAATAATATCTACATTTAGCACGATGAACACAATGGCACTCCCACTAAGCTTCACATGGTTCATCAAGATTTTATTTGAAATCATAACATTTATAATTTCTTCAAATCTTATATTCCAACGATAAGAAGATTATTTGAGTCCAAACATGGAGTTCTTTAGCTTGCACATCTTGCTTTCCTCAACCATGAAGCCCTAGGGCTACTTCATATGAATATCCTCAGAGAGGTATTCATAGAGGAATGCAATCTTGACTCACATCATGAAGATGCCATAGTCAACTTGTGTAGCTATAGTTAGCAATATTCTGATGGGTTAAAGCAAGGTCACTGGAGAGCAAGTCTAATCACAAGCGATGTCTTCTCTTCGGTGTGTAGCTCATGTCTATGAGCCATGCTTTGAAGGTCTCTACCTTCTCATCGGGTTCCCTCTTTCTCTTGAAGATCCATTTACACCATAATGGGTCTAACCCTTATAGGTGGATCCTCGAGGGTCCATATACAACACTTGTATATGAAGTCTACATTAGACTTTTATTGCTAACATCCATCTTTCCATGTCATGATCTTTAGAAGCTTCATCATATGAAGTTAGATCATTGTCAGATTCAATTGACACATGGAATCCATCTTCAAACTTATTTGAAGAGGTATTAGTGTTTCATCTTTAATTGTCTTCTTAGTTTTCGATTCCAGGAGCCTCATTATCATCTCAAGATTAAATGAGTTCCTTTACTTCATTTTCATCTTTATTCTCAAGAGAGTCATCCTCAAAGAATCACATTCTCAGAGATGAGATCCTTTAAGAATCTCAAGGTCATAAAGTAGGTATCCAATACCATCCTTTATTTTCCTAATGAAGTAGCACTCTCTAGTGCCAGATTCCAGCTTAATTACATGGAACCTTATTAAGGATATATAATGTAGTCTCTACCACATATACATATACCTGGAAAATAAGAGATAATTATGCTAAGATTAATCATTGATCAAATCATGCCACACATGATCAATTGTATCTCCCTACATCTCTATTGAGTTAAGGTTCATTAGGAGGGGTAAGATAGAAATGATATCCATATCTCTATAAGGTATTCTATGAATTCATCTAATAGGCACTGACTACCTAGATTAGATCAAATTCATTTAATCTTCCTTCAAACTTTGGTTCTAAACCAAAATTGTGAAATCTTTGAACATTTCAAAGGTTTCCAAGTGAAGAGAAGAAATCACATATCACAAATAATCATCAATAGATATCACATATCCATAATGTTTACTATGATATAGATGATTCACATACATCAATATGTATGAGATCCTGAATACCTTGACATCTTACACCTTTCCCAAAGAAGGGTGTATTGGACATTTTACTTTGAATCCAATATTCATAAGTATGCAAGTTTTGAAATTTTAGACATTCGAAAGTTTCATCTCTTACTTGTCCATTGATCTCATCAATAGACATATGTCCAAAACATGATGCCAGATCATTGTCAAATGATCTTTATCCTCCTATTGATCTTTAAAGGTTTAATTTTCAGTATTAGAAATCTTAATGAATCATTCATTAGTTTTGTAATTTAGTGGAGTCCATTAGATGTTAGATTACTATCTGAAATATCCCCATCATAACTATTTATGATAGGTCTATTTCAGAATTCATGCTTATTCCCAACATTTAGAAATAAACTATGAGTGTATTCTAATATCAAGGTCATAGAGACATTCTCTAAGACTAAGGGCTCTCCCACTGAAAATATGAAGTATATTCATCCTGTTGAAATTGTTGCAACAATTGCATCAATTCCAACATGGATGACCATTAAGCCTTAAGATTAATTTTCTAATATTCTAATACATATGCAACCAATTGCAAGTGTCATTAGAAGATTGAGATACAATTATTAGACTTTATCTTATCAAATAAGTAAGTCAATTTCAATGATTATATGTAGATTATTCTGATGTATTATTTAATTCCTTGTCTAAGGATTCTAGATAGATTTGATAGTCATACTATCAACACATCAACTCATTGCAGTATTGGCATTCATCCAACCTTTTGGATGTCATATGGAAGTCATAGAAGTACAGTCAACTCTTTGACTTTCCTTTTAAGGTCTAAGGTTTTCTACTGGGTTTGGGGTTTTATTGGGTAATTTTACAAGTTAATATTTTTTTGATATTTTCTTTAGTTAGTGTTAGTAATATATACACTATGTAGTTGGTTTTATTGGATTCGAAGTTAGTATAAAATATATACAAATACGATATTTTATCTAATATACAGGTGAATATTTACAAGTGAATTTGGCTTCTTATTTATGCAATATGAATGCTTAAATGCATATGTTATCAATGCATGAATGAGTGCTAAATATGCAATAAGTGGAAATATGCAGCTAATTACTCGGGAACAAAGCTCTATTTTCAACTTTTAGAGTCATGAATCACAGATTCATCAATAACCCAAAGGGCATGCGCCTGAATGCATAGGTACCAAAGGGCAAGTCAACGTGGTTTTCTCTTGGTCCTCAGGAGAAATAGCTACTTAGTTGTAGCCCAAGAACCTATCTAAGAAACAGAAGAATCCTTTTCCTGCTAATCTCTCTAAGATCTGATCAATAAATGCTAGGGAAAAATGATCCTTCTTCTTCACGACATTCAAGCTTTTGTAATCCACACAGACATGCCACGATGTGGGTACTCATGTCATAATCTCCTCTCCATCCTCCATTCGAAATACACAATCTAATGTAAAGCATGAGAATAGCATAAAGACTGGAAATTTAAAATTCACTTTCCATTCATAACATGTTCACCAATACATTCCATTTCCATCCATGTCCACAAAAACATACATGTGTACATACAAAAAGTGTGCCCATCCATACAATATACATGCCATGTATCTCAAAATTTACAAGTAAAGAAGGTTTGTGAAACTACAAGCAATTATACCACAAAAAGGGAGCCGCGTAACTGCACAAAAGAAGTAGCTCCAAGTAACAAGTGCCGCTCACTGTTGCGGCTTCTCCTGAGAACTTGTAGATCCACACAAAGATACATTATGAGCAAAGTTGCTCAATACGATAAAAATACAATAGACAAGATATAATTAAAATTGTGCAAAAGAAAATAGCTGGGTAAATCGTCTTTATATATAGAGAGAGACATTTTAGTCAATATTATTTGATATGGATCAACCAGGCTTCGTGGATAGTTTGTGGTTTTGGTCTGGATGAGACCTCACAATATAAATCTAAGGCAAAATGAATACCTTAGGTTTAAGGTGTCTCCGTAGGCATGAAGTGGGGTACGATGCATCCTAACTAAGTTTCCAACACGTCGACTTAGCCCCACTTCACAACTGTTCTTCCGATTCACAATTAAGATTCCAAGTCACGAATCATTGCGACTACCAATCCTCCTTACGTACATGAGAATTATATTTTATTTCCAACTTCAATAACCACGTTTCTTGGAACTCCCCTCTTAGTGCTCCCACTCGGAATACCAACCAATGTGGCCTATACCAGCCACGAATGTTAACTCTAAGTGAACAAGCGAAGCACTAGACCACCAACCAGGACTACTTGGCCCACACTCAAAGCAATGGACTAAAGGCACACAAGTGTTGAGGCTGAACACTGCGTGGTGACTCCTCAGTGTGCCAAGCAACATGTCCTCCAACCGTCGCAGCTATGTAGTAGTAGTTGGGATCACAACTCTCTAGGCTTCTACCTGGGGCTATAAGGGTGCATGCCAAACCCCTTGCGGAACCTACCCCATCTACCCGAGCACAATGGAAATCTAACCCCGAAAGGATAATGCTACTGAACTATTGGGAGATATGAAATACTCGATGAAATTATATGTCGTTCCCATATAATGTGTGATCTTACCATAGAGATAAGGTTGGCCTTAGTTTCAATCAAAACCTCAATGTAAAGTAATGTCTAAGGATCCAAGTAGGTATTAGCCCTTATAAAAGATGCGAGCTTTCATATCCAAGGCACCACTACCCCATTTTATATGATTAGATTACAAATAGATTGTGTATCTTGATCAATTCAGATCCAATGTGTATAGAGTAGCAGATGAAATAATATAAGGACTCAATACTACAAAAAAAAACAGTGTATCTAAATCAAGTCTATGAAGCCTTATAATCTTCTCTAAAGATAGTGAGATAAAAAATCTTTGTGAAGCGACTTGAGATTGAATGGTCTTTATGGTGTGCAACATATTTTGGAGATATGCTCCTCTTTCGATTATATTCATAAATGAGCCAAAATCCTAAACATAAAACTTTTGCAACAATCACTATTAAATGTAACTCTATCCGGGTTATGGATAGGATTTGTCTCTTCTGTTAAATTAAACTACTGGTTTTTAGTCCTGCAAAATTTCTTGGTACCAATGATATGCATATATGAAAGCAATTTGAGTTCGTTGAAAGTTGTGTATAGTGATCATAAAAAAATGTATTTAATCATTATATGGAAAAATTATATCCAACGATATGAAGAAATCATGACTAGGGGAATGCACATGATCTGGATTCTCAACCACCAATGCCATACTACTGAAATTGTAGTTGTGTTTTAACAAGAAAAGAATGACTAGAATGTCAACACAAAATTGCAGTTCGTGGAAGCTTGATTGCTCACTCTAAAAGCTCCTTCCAATGGTTAGAAGTAAAACAATTGGTCACAATACACAAGGGCCAAGATTCACAGTTATTTAGTATCAACATAACACCTAATGGGAAAAAAAACAAAGCACCTAATGTTGCACTTAGTGTGACTTGTGGAGTCCTCTGCGGGATACTAAATGTGATACATAAAGAAACATTAAGTAGTAATTAGTACAAAAGAAACCATGTCCATTCTTAGCCATTGGAGGATGTAAAATCCAGCGTCATATCATTTCAGGACAATGACTGCATGCTTATTATCATATATAAACAAAACATGTGTTTCTTACCATTATGAAGCTGTAACCACAACCAGTAAAATCACTATTTATTGTTACCCCATGAATATTTTAGATCAATGATGAGATTTAAAACACTTCAACAAGAAGGTTGGGACAAGCACTCTAAGATGTTCGAATTTAGGACGAAAATTGTATGGGATCTGCAACAAGAGGGAGGGAACATTGTACCTCAAGAAAACGAGCTACCTCATTTTCTTCACCCACAAAGAATGGTGTGTTCATCGCTCCATTTGCGAGGTGAAACCATCCATGAGGATGACCTTGCTCTTCTCTATGTGGAGGTGTCTTGGATCGTCGATCCGAGGTGCTACGGTGGGCTTCAACGAGCTGAGGGAGGAGGAAGGGAGGAGGGATGGCTGATTTACAAGTAAGGGGCATTTTTGGGGAGAGTGGGATGGATTATATGGATTTTAACCCGGATTCGGATCCGAATAAGACTCAGACCCCTCTCCGCTAAAATAGTTGTAACTTGGGCTCCCAAACTTGAAATTTCACTTCTTGGACTCATTGGAAAGATCTCGATGAGCACTACGTGATGGACTACTAAAATGAATTTTTTAGACTCTAGATAAGTACATAATTTAAAATTAAGCCCTGATTCATTCAAATTTGCAATTATGCCTAGGTTCGGATTTTGGTATTTTCACACAAATATTGTTTACAATAGAATATATAGATTATACATCATGTATACAATATACATAATTTTTTATTTTGCATGAACCATTAAATTTTACATGTAATTTACATATTGCACATATTTTACATTTTTTGACAATTTTACAAGTGGTTGCCCATCTCCTATTTATTGAATAGTACACACATAAAATACATGAAAGTACATGCTATGGGTAAAGTATATATGTAATATATACACCCCCAATACTTAGAGCATGTTATGTCCTCAGAGCACAAAAAACAAGGAAGAGACATATCTTGTGCTAAGTGTAAGAGAGTAAAAAGAATAGAAGTATAGAAGTCGACATGCCCCCTATACATAGGCTTTGGTCCGCCTAAGTGTAGAAGAGGAGAAAAAATGGGGCGGTCAAGGTCAAAAAGAGAATGAATGCATGGATGTACAGGGTGGACATTGATCCCCCTATACTTAGGCTATGGTCAGACAAAGTATAGAACAAGGAAGAAAGAGTGAGAATCGATGAGGTTAGGGAATATAGAAAGAAATGGAAAGAAAAGAAAGAGCAACTCTGGCCACTCACCCCCTACACTTAGGACAAGGTCATCCTAAGTATAACCACAAAAAGAAAATGATATGGAAATGGAGTGAGTGATGCGAATTACAGGAGAGGGAGGGGACAAAAACAAAAACCTATACAAGGTGGAATGAGAATTTACAAGGATCAAGAAGGTTTGTTGCGAACCTTCTTGTGGGAACAAGGAGGTAAGGAATGTATCAGTCTGTGGTTGTTGGAATCATCCTCAGAGGAGTAATAATAAGGTGTAATGATTGTCCAACGATGGTCAACACATGGCCACTTTCTCAGATAGAGCTTAAGAACAGTCAAACCGAGCTCACTCATATAGATCTCCTCATCCAGGCCCGATGAGGAATCCTCTAAAAAATCCTTCTCTGGCATGTCGAAGGAAACTTTCATAACCAGATTTCTAGAACCTGAAACATTAAGAGGAAGAGGAGAGTGATTCCTCTTGAGGGGTTTAGGGGACCACCTCAAGGAATTAATACTCGACTTCTTCTTACTAGATAACCGACTAGAGGATGGAGCAACCGCCTTCTTGGGAATGGTCAATTGGGTCCCAGCGTTTCCCTTTGTTGAAGATCCTGGAGGTAATATTTGTGAGGGGTCAATTGGCTATGGTAATGTAGGCATGAGAATCAGATCATCAAAATGGCTAAGACAATCAGAAAAGAGTGGGTGTGACTCAGGATGGCTTTTGGTTGCGAGTCCTCTATAGAAGTTGTCACGATGATGGTGAGGCAAGCAGTAGGTGATGCCACATTTCATCTTTTGATGATGCATGAGATTTCCATCAGGGGATAAGGTAAATTGTGATAGATGATTAGGAAATCCCCTAATGTATGTGGTGGTCTCGGGCACGAGGAATCACATGACCAATGGTCGACTTAATAGTCCATGTCTCAAGTGTAGAAGATAGGTAGGACTCATCTACATCTTAACGGTCATGGTTGTCAGCGGCTGTGTGGGTTGCCTTGGGTTGACTTGTGTCCTAGAGGTAAATTGAGTTTGGTGTTTACTCAATGCTAGAAAATCAATTTCTCAGGTCTCGCAATCTAGATTAACCTTAGCCATGGATAAGAATGGCTTCCCAAAAATAATGGGAGACTAGGTGAACTCTTCTCGGTGCTCAATGTCAATGAAAATAAAGTCCACTCTGAGTGGAGAACCTTGTAAAGTAATGATGGTGGAAATAACCCTTCTCGACCATTTTACGGTTCAGTCAGCCAACTAAATGATCACTCTTGACTTCCTAATTCGTCTATGTTTGAGATTGTTGAATACGGAGGTTGAGAGGATGTTAATTGATGAATAATCATCAATCAGAGTATTGGTAAATGTGGTGTTTTTTATTTCACACTCAACTCTGGCAATGATGAGATGCTAATTGGCAATTCTAATAATCACTCATTGTAATACAACCAACTAGTAATCGATTATAACCAAGTCAATTAATATCTGTGAGGAGGATTTGACTTATATTTATCCTAGGCAAGTCCAGGGTTGAACACAAGGACATGAGCAACTAGCTAACTTATTCTACATGTTAAATATTTAATTTAGCAAAGTAGCAGTGATCTAGGTCAAGCAACAACACATAGAATGTAATGTATGATATTTTAAAAAGATTTTCTATACAGATATAATAAATGAACAATAATGATGTTAATGCAACATTAGATATACAATGCACAAACATATAAGGAATCACCTAATATAAGAATACATAACTTGATTAATTAATTCAACAATCAATGAAATCAATAATACATAAATCATGTTCAAATTGATCAATTCAGAAATGGATAATTCCTTAAACTCCTAAGATGCAATGAGTAAGAAATTACTCTATTAATTATCTAATCAGTAAATTGATGATCAATGATTTAATTTGTAATCCTAATAAGATTTAGAATAATGTGGATCAAATCACGGTGTTTAATAAGTCAACAAATGATGAAAAGACTAATTTTTGACTTTATTTTCAAAGGTAAAAAGACAATTTATGCACTCTGAAATTTAATATGTGGAAGATACATCAACTCAGCGAATAAAATACACCAAACTAAAGAGCATAAAACAATCTTTAAAACAACACCAATTTCATCGAATTTGGATAAACAATTCTCAAGTTATCAATGGTACAAGATATGGATTAATTGCAATAAAAATAAAGTTTATTTTATTTCAAATAGGTCCCTGAATGGACTAAAATGCAAATACACAAAATCACCGGATACAAGTTAAAATAAGCCCCAACACAGATATAGATGTAAATAAGGAAAGGTTGGCAGACTTATCTACAAAATTTACAGGGAGTACATGGCCAGCACATAGGGCTCGGTTCGACCCAAGGCCCGTATCCTAAATGGATCCGACAACGTGGAAGGTTGCAGGTGCTTCGAGCGACTCGAAGATGGAGGCTCGACTGGGTAGCTTAGGCCAGATCAAGATCGTTGGACCAATCTTATTCGATGGTACCTTCTCACCTTCTTACTCCTCCTCCTTGCACATTGGAAGGCAGACAGAGCTCTGATGAGCCCTAGCAATTTCCTCCGACTTTGTATGGACTCGCTAGCCCTCAGGTGAGATCTTGGGAAGGCTAGTGAAGAAGTTGAAAGTGAGAGGTGATCAGAGAGATTTCTAGATACTCGGGGCAAAGGCTGGCAAGAGGTGTCGGAGTAGATGATTGAAACTCCTTACAGGAGTCCGGACATTGATTAGTAGAGTTACCTGCAGGTTAGAATGAAAGAAAAGCTATATGCAAAGATAAAGGAGATGGCAAGGAGTGGAATGAAGGCATATATTGCGTGGATGGAGGTGGAGAACCGACATCCTTCTCCATGCAAGAGAAGGGGATGGATCAAGGTGTAGGAGGTTGCGAAGAAGGGGATAGGTGGATGACAAGATTAGGGGACACATCAAGAATCAGATGAGGGTCTCAGGAGAGCCTGAGGGTGAAGGAATCAAGTGATGAGTGTAAAGAAATAGAAAGCAAAGAATAGAGACTCACCAGAGAGTAATGGAACATTGGTGGAGGAAACAGCTTGTTGAGGAGCTGGGAAGTTCCTAGGGTCTTCGCAAAGCTCCAAGGTCTACTAAACTTGCTCGGGAAGCACCAGAGTGGTATGCAGATGGAGGAGAAACCTCCAGATGTCATCATACTTTGAACGCGATCAAGGCACAATCACAAGCTCTCTGCTATCACTTGGAGGCTGAAGGTACTTAGAGCTAAGACTTACAAGGGTGGATAACCATCGCAATGGGCGGTGATTGGTTTTTTAAAAGAGGAAGGTGGAAGTTGCTGGGTGGTTGTCAAGCGATTTTCAATCACCGATTTGGAGAGGTTAGTGATGTAGACATAAGTAAAGGAGAGGTTGGTGAAGATGGTGAATAATAGGGCTAGAGGTTGGTGGTGGAATTGCTAGAGGAAGTTGCATGCGATGGTTGTAGTAATCTGGAGAAGTTGTGTGGTTTACTTTGAATCGCTTGGAGACAATGGGCTGGAGGTTGGAGATGCACTACGACCATTGGATAAAGATCTAAGCTCTCCCATGTGGGCATAGTTCTGCGGCTCAAATGATTTGATCAGGTTGATCAGACAGTTGGAATAAGAGGTGATCCTGTTCTAAAGGGGACTGTCTGATCAAAATAATCAGTTGGTAGAGATTTAAGGCACTTAAATATAAGAGGCCGTTGAGATGGCTGGAATAGATTAGGCTATATGGACCAATCAGAAAACAAGGAAATACGAAAAACATTGTAAAATCAGAAATAAATAGCTAGAGTAAAATTAGAAAAAAAATGTTCAACATGAAAGTTGTAGATCTCGGTGAGATCTACAACCCTTCATTAGAACTCAAAGAGAGAAAATTTTAACTATACATTAAAATATTTTTATAAATATTTTTAAAGTATTAAAAATACTTCTTTCTATTTCTTTTGTTATTTTTTATTTTAAATTTAAGTTTAATATTAAGATAATTATATACAATATTACACTGATTTTTATTGGATTTTTAATAATCACAAAACACATATAGGCACCGTAATAAAGTTATTTATATACATTAGTTAATGTTAATTATTTACAACATGTTATTTGGTAAATAAGGTTAATAGTTAAAAAAAGTTAGTGAATTCCTTAAGCTAGAGAGATAATATTTATAAATAGTGTTGATAAATCTTAGATTTATCACGCCCTATACTTAAGCTATTCTCGTCCTCAAGTAGATAAATAATGAATTAGTTACTTAGTTGATTCCGTGACTGTGCATGTGTAGAGACAAGGCTAGATCAAACCAGAACTCTTAGTTTTAGAAATCCCAAAACTCTAAGTTAGACCAGACCTTAATCAAAAGGAATTCAACTCCTCTAATCATCAAACTCTCTTTTTGTACATATATAGTAAGAGTATGAAATTTAAGTGTTGACAGCATTCACAAGAGTAGAGTTGAAATATCACCCAAGGCCCGATCCAAGAGACTGTCCTAAGGACATAATCATCAACACTAGGTATTAAATCTATACTTGCATTCAATCCACCATCTCTTTAGTTGTCAAACTAAATAGGTAGATGGAAGGCCAGATAATACAGGGATTAAGGTTTGTGTCAATTCGTCTCTCCCTCTCATTGGAACGACGGTTCTCTCAAGTTCTTTATTAACTCAACACATATATTTTTGTTGCTAATCATTGTGCCCGTCAAAAGAGATTGAGTCATCTGTAGTTATTTTCTTGGGAATGCACTCGGATATGTCTCTTTTGAGTACCTATTATAACTTCGACACTCAGACTTGTATCACTATACGATGCAAAGCCCTTTTTGAGGTACGAGTCTGACTTATAAAAGCCTAAGATTTTGGTCCAAGTGAACACCTAAAAGGTTGGGAGCGCTTGCCACTGGTGTAAGATCTTTTGAATTTTGTCTTTGGAATACATGAGCTTTTCTCTTTATTTTCTTTTCTTGTTGGCTAGCTCTACTGTTTTTTATCAAGAGTTGGCACACACTAATCAATAGATTTAGTTTAATTTCATCATACCCTGTCACTAAGGTTTATACCAAGAGATTATTATAAGAACCATGTTCTCATATTGGCTAAGATTGTTGACACTTAGGTTCCATGAAGCCTTTATTAATTTTACCCCATCCTCGAGCGTCAAAAGATCATGTATAAACTCAAATCTCAATTTCTAGTTCCTCAAGTGAAACCTCATCTTATCTCATCATGAATGCAGTCGTAAACTTGAGGTGTTGGTCATATTTCTTTGAGGTGGAGATTGAGCATGGAATATAGTACACAAACCTTCTAACTAGGGAAATGTGAATTATTGAGTCTAAGACCTTAATGATTAAGGCATGTCAACTCTGAATTTCTGGACTTCAGAAACCAAGTGCCATGAATCTCAACAAGCCTTGAGTGAATGTGTAGGTTGTAGGATATTGGATAAATCCTCAAGCGCATCACGGAAGCGTGAGCATCCTATCGAATACGACGAGGAACGACTAGTCACAGTAGTTGTTCTATGCAGCGGAAATTAAAAATTTTTCATGCGACGAAACCACATGATCCAAGAACACTTCTCGGATCATTTCGTCTAAACCACAAACAAGTAATAGGATTACCTTTTGAAGCGTGGTAGCGATCGAGTCTCTAAACGAAGAGACCTCCTGTCTCAAGTCCGATCCGATAAAGGAGACGCTTGCGAGTGCGAGGATGAATCACATGCTTCTCGCAATCCATTTGATGATCCAAGCGGCGTATCTCCTGATCTCGACACACGAGATCCGATGTCTTCTTCACGAGCGAGGCGCATCGAAGGAGACGGAGATCCACGAGCAGACGATCGGGCATCATAACGATGACGCTGCGGCGATGGAGACTCCCTCTAGGGCATCGATGGTGGACGACCATATGAGAGGGAGAGAGAGAGAGATGTGCTTCAATAGCATGTCCTAGAGAGCATGGTATGCCTCTCTATTTATAGGGTTTTGGGATCCATGGATCTCAATCCATGGGACACATAAAATCAATGGGTGAGATTGATTTATGTCTAATCTAATGGTCAAGATTGTTGTTGGTAAAAAACAACAACTTATGATTTAATTTAGATCAAATTTATTTGACAAATCAAATATACATCAATTCTAAAATTAAACCAATCAAATAAGGGAGATTACCAACATGGAGATTGTCTCCCCATGTATCATGGTAGACGACCACCGATTTCCATATTGGTTATGGTGGCCGTCCACTTGATTACAAGTGGGGCAATCTCATGAGATTTCATGAGATTGCATATCTCCATGGAAATCTCCTTTATTTAATCCAACAACTTTTGTTGTGATTTTTTCTTCAAAAATAATTCATAATTAATTTTGAGAATATTGCAATCTTGCCATTGGAAATTTGTGAATCACATTCACAACCCAAAACAAAATATAATTTACATTTTCAATTAATTACACAATGTGTATCCAATACACATCAATAATTAATTAACAAATATAAATTATAATTAGCCCTCTCTCTCTCTAATACATTATAAATCACATTTATAATATATTATGAATAATATGGATAGTGCTATCCACATTATTCATTTCCAAGATAATTAAATCACATTTAATAATCTTGGATCTCTATTCTCACGTGCCCAAATAATATGAATCACATTCACATTATTCACATCTTTGATAATCAAATCGGATTTAATTATCTAAGATAGCTCTCTTAATAATACGAATCGAATTCTTATTAATCATGATAATTAAATCACATTTAATTATCCATTTTCTCAATGCTCGGATACTTATATCAACAATGAAATTATCCTGAACTCTTTCAAGGATAATGCGCTTTCTCCGCGAATACTTGGAGATAAGGACATGGCGATTGTATTGTTCTACGTATAGTGACTTGGATATTGAGATCACATCTCAAATCCAGATCTTGGGCCTCCCATAGATGCTTGATTAAATCAAGACTGCAAATCTAATCTTCTCATTGTATCTGAATCACATTCAGATCAATGTCCAACATTTGGACCAATATCAGATTACTTCTCTACTGAGAGGAGTCACTAAAATCCAGACCCATTTCATCACTCCCTAGGAATGGAAGCGTCATGGTTATACAATCGTTATGATCACATCACCCTCAGGTATTCCCAATACCTGTACATCCTGCATACTGGAAGACTCATAATAAACCTGAAGTATAAGATCAATTTTACACTGTCTACTTCAGAGTTTTATCCTTAAGTTTCCCATTCGATCATTGGGAATCAGTATACATCATATATTTTCCAAAAGCATATATCATACCTAGGTCTTGATCATATACTTTCCAAAAGTATGTATCAAACCTACAAATTCAGTCAAGCTTACAAAGCAAGATGATCATGCACGGAATTCGATTCTTCCCAAAATCTCATGAGTGAGCTCATGTCTTTAGGTTCAGTAATTAACTTGTATGATCCCTTTGAGAGATCGTATTACTCGTATGCCCTTATATGCACACCAGCGTGCCGATGTATAGACCTTGATTAGGTCATCAACCTATTGGTTTGCCAAATGTACACACTTAGACATATAGTAACACATCTGTCTCCGATCAGAGGATGCGTGCCTATATCATGACAGCATACGACATAGAACTTTGGTTATCTCGATCTTGTTCAGTCAACTCTTTGACCTAACTAGTCTGACACCTCCAAATCTCTATTCCTATGCAGAGGACCTGCATCAAGAGGTCGGTCAGATATCAACCTAACTGAGAAAAGGATTACCATCTCCTACTCAGGCTGGAGATCATCTCTTAACAATCATTTGACGGTGCTTGATGAGTCATCAATCTAACTCATTAGATGTTCATCCAAGCACCAGCCTCTATCATTCAATATTTGAATCAACAACTGTATGATCATCAAGATGGCCATGGTACATAACCCTAATTGTACTAAGGGACCTATTATGCAAATTATGTATTCTTCATTTCAGATTAGGGAATGATATTCGCAATAACATTTATTGCATAATGGCTCGCCATGGGCTGGTATGTCCAACAATCTCCCACTAGCCCAAAGAGCCATAATGGTCTAATCATTTAACCCACACTCATGTGATAATCTTAGGCTATTTAGAAGATAGATAGGTAAGCTGATCAATCACTTTGTTCCCAAGAGACTATGCCAAGTCCTTTTACAACACTTGCATATACCCTAGTAACAGTGCTCACATCCAATGCGAATGTTGCATCTTAAGCAACCAATACTCAATTTTCTTATAGTGTCCTTGACACTATAACTCGATTAATTATTATAACCAGTATGTTCATAATCCAGATTAGAATACCTTTATTACTAGAGATCTCTATCTCCTAAGGTATCTACAGTTAAGACCTTTTAGATCTACATCAATAAAGTCTTAATTACTTGAAGATAAGACTTAGAGATCACTATCTTAAAGTCCTGTAATCTTTGAAGATATTGATATTACTGCAATCAAGTGTTTTATCTCCATAGTAGGATTAGTAACAGTTTACTACTCACTGCATGGCAGAATCTCGCTCTTGTACACATTTACCATACACTCAGCTTCTCCTAATTGATGCACAAGCGCAAGCAGTTCTAGCATTCACTTCCTCAACTCTTTAAGGTGCTATCCCTTTAGATAGGTTACTACCACATCTTAAGGGAAGGAAGCCTTTATTGGAGTTTTCCGGAAAGTGGAATGTATCCAAGGTGATGTGACAGTCCCAATACCCTCTTTCATTTGCTTCTGAACGACTTCAGAACTAAGATCTAAGAGGTATCCTTGAGATCATATCTCAAGGTATGGAACAACCAAATTATAAAACACTTATTATTATTATCCTTATATCATTCCAAATGATTAGAATAATATCTACATTTAGCACGATGAACACAATGGCACTCCCACTAAGCTTCACATGGTTCATCAAGATTTTATTTGAAATCATAACATTTATAATTTCTTCAAATCTTATGTTCCAACGATAAGAAGATTATTTGAGTCCAAACATGGAGTTCTTTAGATTGCACATCTTGCTTTTCTCAACCATGAAGCCCTAGGGCTACTTCATATGAATATCCTCAGAGAGGTATTCATAGAGGAATGCAATCTTGACTCACATCATGAAGATGCCATAGTCAACTTGTGTAGCTATAGTTAGCAATATTCTGATGGGTTAAAGCAAGGTCACTGGAGAGCAAGTCTAATCACAAGCGATGTCTTCTCTTCGGTGTGTAGCTCATGTCTATGAGCCATGCTTTGAAGGTCTCTACCTTCTCATCGGGTTCCCTCTTTCTCTTGAAGATCCATTTACACCATAATGGGTCTAACCCTTATAGGTGGATCCTTGAGGGTCCATATACAACACTTGTATATGAAGTCTACATTAGACTTTTATTGCTAACATCCATCTTTCCATGTCATGATCTTTAGAAGCTTCATCATATGAAGTTAGATCATTGTCAGATTCAATTGACACATGGAATCCATCTTCAAACTTATTTGAAGAGGTATTAGTGTTTCATCTTTAATTGTCTTCTTAGTTTTCGATTCCAGGAGCCTCATTATCATCTCAAGATTAAATGAGTTCCTTTACTTCATTTTCATCTTGATTCTCAAGAGAGTCATCCTCAAAGAATCATATTCTCAGAGATGAGATCCTTTAAGAATCTCAAGGTCATAAAGTAGGTATCCAATACCATCCTTTATTTTCCTAATGAAGTAGCACTCTCTAGTGCCAGATTCCAGCTTAATTACATGGAACCTTATTAAGGATATATAATGTAGTCTCTACCACATATACATATACCTGGAAAATAAGAGATAATTATGCTAAGATTAATCATTGATCAAATCATGCCACACATGATCAATTGTATCTCCCTACATCTCTATTGAGTTAAGGTTCATTAGGAGGGGTAAGATAGAAATGATATCCATATCTCTATAAGGTATTCTATGAATTCATCTAATAGGCACTGACTACCTAGATTAGATCAAATTCATTTAATCTTCCTTCAAACTTTGGTTCTAAACCAAAATTGTGAAATCTTTGAACATTTCAAAGGTTTCCAAGTGAAGAGAAGAAATCACATATCACAAATAATCATCAATAGATATCACATATCCATAATGTTTACTATGATATAGATGATTCACATACATCAATATGTATGAGATCCTGAATACCTTGACATCTTACACCTTTCCCAAAGAAGGGTGTATTGGACATTTTACTTTGAATCCAATATTCATAAGTATGCAAGTTTTGAAATTTTAGACATTCTAAAGTTTCATCTCTTACTTGTCCATTGATCTCATCAATAGACATATGTCCAAAACATGATGCCAGATCATTGTCAAATGATCTTTATCCTCCTATTGATCTTTAAAGGTTTAATTTTCAGTATTAGAAATCTTAATGAATCATTCATTAGTTTTGTAATTTAGTGGAGTCCATTAGATGTTAGATTACTATCTGAAATATCCCCATCATAACTATTTATGATAGGTCTATTTCAGAATTCATGCTTATTCCCAACATTTAGAAATAAACTATGAGTGTATTCTAATATCAAGGTCATAGAGACATTCTCTAAGACTAAGGGCTCTCCCACTGAAAATATGAAGTATATTCATCCTGTTGAAATTGTTGCAACAATTGCATCAATTCCAACATGGATGACCATTAAGCCTTAAGATTAATTTTCTAATATTCTAATACATATGCAACCAATTGCAAGTGTCATTAGAAGATTGAGATACAATTATTAGACTTTATCTTATCAAATAAGTAAGTCAATTTCAATGATTATATGTAGATTATTCTGATGTATTATTTAATTCCTTGTCTAAGGATTCTAGATAGATTTGATAGTCATACTATCAACACATCAACTCATTGCAGTATTGGCATTCATCCAACCTTTTGGATGTCATATGGAAGTCATGGAAGTACAGTCAACTCTTTGACTTTCCTTTTAAGGTCTAAGGTTTTCTACTGGGTTTGGGGTTTTATTGGGTAATTTTACAAGTTAATATTTTTTTGATATTTTCTTTAGTTAGTGTTAGTAATATATACACTATGTAGTTGGTTTTATTGGATTCGAAGTTAGTATAAAATATATACAAATACGATATTTTATCTAATATATAGGTGAATATTTACAAGTGAATTTGGCTTCTTATTTATGCAATATGAATGCTTAAATGCATATGTTATCAATGCATGAATGAGTGCTAAATATGCAATAAGTGGAAATATGCAGCTAATTACTCGGGAACAAAGCTCTATTTTCAACTTTTAGAGTCATGAATCACAGATTCATCAATAACCCAAAGGGCATGCGCCTGAATGCATAGGTACCAAAGGGCAAGTCAACGTGGTTTTCTCTTGGTCCTCAGGAGAAATAGCTACTTAGTTGTAGCCCAAGAACCTATCTAAGAAACAGAAGAATCCTTTTCCTGCTAATCTCTCTAAGATCTGATCAATAAATGCTAGGGAAAAATGATCCTTCTTCTTCACGACATTCAAGCTTTTGTAATCCACACAGACATGCCATGATGTGGGTACTCATGTCATAATCTCCTCTCCATCCTCCATTCGAAATACACAATCTAATGTAAAGCATGAGAATAGCATAAAGACTGGAAATTTAAAATTCACTTTCCATTCATAACATGTTCACCAATACATTCCATTTCCATCCATGTCCACAAAAATATACATGTGTACATACAAAAAGTGTGCCCATCCATACAATATACATGCCATGTATCTCAAAATTTACAAGTAAAGAAGGTTTGTGAAACTACAAGCAATTATACCACAAAAAGGGAGCCGCGTAACTGCACAAAAGAAGTAGCTCCAAGTAACAAGTGCCGCTCACTGTTGCGGCTTCTCCTGAGAACTTGTAGATCCACACAAAGATACATTATGAGCAAAGTTGCTCAATACGATAAAAATACAATAGACAAGATATAATTAAAATTGTGCAAAAGAAAATAGCTGGGTAAATCGTCTTTATATATAGAGAGAGACATTTTAGTCAATATTATTTGATATGGATCAACCAGGCTTCGTGGATAGTTTGTGGTTTTGGTCTGGATGAGACCTCACAATATAAATCTAAGGCAAAAAGAATACCTTAGGTTTAAGGTGTCTCCGTAGGCATGAAGTGGGGTACGATGCATCCTAACTAAGTTTCCAACACGTCGACTTAGCCCCACTTCACAACTGTTCTTCCGATTCACAATTAAGATTCCAAGTCACGAATCATTGCGACTACCAATCCTCCTTACGTACATGAGAATTATATTTTATTTCCAACTTCAATAACCACGTTTCTTGGAACTCCCCTCTTAGTGCTCCCACTCGGAATACCAACCAATGTGGCCTATACCAGCCACGAATGTTAACTCTAAGTGAACAAGCGAAGCACTAGACCACCAACCGGACTACTTGGCCCACACTCAAAGCAATGGACTAAAGGCACACAAGTGTTGAGGCTGAACACTGCGTGGTGACTCCTCAGTGTGCCAAGCAACATGTCCTCCAACCGTCGCAGCTATGTAGTAGTAGTTGGGATCACGACTCTCTAGGCTTCTACCTGGGGCCATAAGGGTGCATGCCAAACCCCTTGCGGAACCTACCCCATCTACCCGAGCACAATGGAAATCTAACCCCGAAAGGATAATGCTACTGAACTATTGGGAGATATGAAATACTCGATGAAATTATATGTCGTTCCCATATAATGTGTGATCTTACAATAGAGATAAGGTTGGCCTTAGTTTCAATCAAAACCTCAATGTAAAGTAATGTCTAAGGATCCAAGTAGGTATTAGCCCTTATAAAAGATGCGAGCTTTCATATCCAAGGCACCACTACCCCATTTTATATGATTAGATTACAAATAGATTGTGTATCTTGATCAATTCAGATCCAATGTGTATAGAGTAGCAGATGAAATAATATAAGGACTCAATACTACAAAAAAAAAAAAACAGTGTATCTAAATCAAGTCTATGAAGCCTTATAATCTTCTCTAAAGATAGTGAGATAAAAAATCTTTGTGAAGCGACTTGAGATTGAATGGTCTTTATGGTGTGCAACATATTTTGGAGATATGCTCCTCTTTCGATTATATTCATAAATGAGCCAAAATCCTAAACATAAAACTTTTGCAACAATCACTATTAAATGTAACTCTATCCGGGTTATGGATAGGATTTGTCTCTTCTGTTAATTTAAACTACTGGTTTTTAGTCCTGCAAAATTTCTCGGTACCAATGATATGCATATATGAAAGCAATTTGAGTTCGTTGAAAGTTGTGTATAGTGATCATAAAAAAATGTATTTAATCATTATATGGAAAAATTATATCCAACGATATGAAGAAATCATGACTAGGGGAATGCACATGATCTGGATTCTCAACCACCAATGCCATACTACTGAAATTGTAGTTGTGTTTTAACAAGAAAAGAATGACTAGAATGTCAACACAAAATTGCAGTTCGTGGAAGCTTGATTGCTCACTCTAAAAGCTCCTTCCAATGGTTAGAAGTAAAACAATTGGTCACAATACACAAGGGCCAAGATTCACAGTTATTTAGTATCAACATAGCACCTAATGGGAAAAAAAACAAAGCACCTAATGTTGCACTTAGTGTGACTTGTGGAGTCCTCTGCGGGATACTAAATGTCATACATAAAGAAACATTAAGTAGTAATTAGTACAAAAGAAACCATGTCCATTCTTAGCCATTGGAGGATGTAAAATCCAGCGTCATATCATTTCAGGACAATGACTGCATGCTTATTATCATATATAAACAAAACATGTGTTTCTTACCATTATGAAGCTGTAACCACAACCAGTAAAATCACTATTTATTGTTACCCCATGAATATTTTAGATCAATGATGAGATTTAAAACACTTCAACAAGAAGGTTGGGACAAGCACTCTAAGATGTTCGAATTTAGGACGAAAATTGTATGGGATCTGCAACAAGAGGGAGGGAACATTGTACCTCAAGAAAACGAGCTACCTCATTTTCTTCACCCACAAAGAATGGTGTGTTCATCGCTCCATTTGCGAGGTGAAACCATCCATGAGGATGACCTTGCTCTTCTCTATGTGGAGGTGTCTTGGATCGTCGATCCGAGGTGCTACGGTGGGCTTCAACGAGCTGAGGGAGGAGGAAGGGAGGAGGGATGGCTGATTTACAAGTAAGGGGCATTTTTGGGGAGAGTGGGATGGATTATATGGATTTTAACCCGGATTCAGATCCGAATAAGACTCAGACCCCTCTCCGCTAAAATAGTTGTAACTTGGGCTCCCAAACTTGAAATTTCACTTCTTGGACTCATTGGAAAGATCTCGATGAGCACTACGTGATGGACTACTAAAATGAATTTTTTAGACTCTAGATAAGTACATAATTTGAAATTAAGCCCTGATTCATTCAAATTTGCAATTATGCCTAGGTTCGGATTTTGGTATTTTCACACAAATATTGTTTACAATAGAATATATAGATTATACATCATGTATACAATATACATAATTTTTTATTTTGCATGAACCATTAAATTTTACATGTAATTTACATATTGCACATATTTTACATTTTTTGACAATTTTACAAGTGGTTGCCCATCTCCTATTTATTGAATAGTACACACATAAAATACATGAAAGTACATGCTATGGGTAAAGTATATATGTAATATATACACCCCCAATACTTAGAGCATGTTATGTCCTCAGAGCACAAAAAACAAGGAAGAGACATATCTTGTGCTAAGTGTAAGAGAGTAAAAAGAATAGAAGTATAGAAGTCGACATGCCCCCTATACATAGGCTTTGGTCCGCCTAAGTGTAGAAGAGGAGAAAAAATGGGGCGGTCAAGGTCAAAAAGAGAATGAATGCATGGATGTACAGGGTGGACATTGATCCCCCTATACTTAGGCTATGGTCAGACAAAGTATAGAACAAGGAAGAAAGAGTGAGAATCGATGAGGTTAGGGAATATAGAAAGAAATGGAAAGAAAAGAAAGAGCAACTCTGGCCACTCACCCCCTACACTTAGGACAAGGTCATCCTAAGTATAACCACAAAAAGAAAATGATATGGAAATGGAGTGAGTGATGCGAATTACAGGAGAGGGAGGGGACAAAAACAAAAACCTATACAAGGTGGAATGAGAATTTACAAGGATCAAGAAGGTTTGTTGCGAACCTTCTTGTGGGAACTAGGAGGTAAGGAATGTACCAGTCTGTGGTTGTTGGAATCATCCTCAGAGGAGTAATAATAAGGTGTAATGATTGTCCAACGATGGTCAACACATGGCTACTTTCTCAGATAGAGCTTAAGAACAGTCAAACCGAGCTCACTCATATAGATCTCCTCATCCAGGCCCGATGAGGAATCCTCTAAAAAATCCTTCTCTGGCATGTCGAAGGAAACTTTCATAACCAGATTTCTAGAACCTGAAACATTAAGAGGAAGAGGAGAGTGATTCCTCTTGAGGGGTTTAGGGGACCACCTCAAGGAATTAATACTCGACTTCTTCTTACTAGATAACCGACTAGAGGATGGAGCAACCGCCTTCTTGGGAATGGTCAATTGGGTCCCAGCGTTTCCCTTTGTTGAAGATCCTGGAGGTAATATTTGTGAGGGGTCAATTGGCTATGGTAATGTAGGCATGAGAATCAGATCATCAAAATGGCTAAGACAATCAGAAAAGAGTGGGTGTGACTCAGGGATGGCTTTTGGTTGCGAGTCCTCTATAGAAGTTGTCACGATGATGGTGAGGCAAGCAGTAGGTGATGCCACATTTCATCTTTTGATGATGCATGAGATTTCCATCAGGGGATAAGGTAAATTGTGATAGATGATTAGGAAATCCCCTAATGTATGTGGTGGTCTCGGGCACGAGGAATCACATGACCAATGGTCGACTTAATAGTCCATGTCTCAAGTGTAGAAGATAGGTAGGACTCATCTACATCTTAACGGTCATGGTTGTCAGCGGCTGTGTGGGTTGCCTTGGGTTGACTTGTGTCCTAGAGGTAAATTGAGTTTGGTGTTTACTCAATGCTAGAAAATCAATTTCTCAGGTCTCGCAATCTATATTAACCTTAGCCATGGATAAGAATGGCTTCCCAAAAATAATGGGAGACTAGGTGAACTCTTCTCGGTGCTCAATGTCAATGAAAATAAAGTCCACTCTGAGTGGAGAACCTTGTAAAGTAATGATGGTGGAAATAACCCTTCTCGACCATTTTACGGTTCAGTCAGCCAACTAAATGATCACTCTTGACTTCCTAATTCGTCTATGTTTGAGATTGTTGAATACGGAGGTTGAGAGGATGTTAATTGATGAATAATCATCAATCAGAGTATTGGTAAATGTGGTGTTTTTTATTTCACACTCAACTCTGGCAATGATGAGATGCTAATTGGCAATTCTAATAATCACTCATTGTAATACAACCAACTAGTAATCAATTATAACCAAGTCAATTAATATCTGTGAGGAGGATTTGACTTATATTTATCCTAGGCAAGTCCAGGGTTGAACACAAGGACATGAGCAACTAGCTAACTTATTCTACATGTTAAATATTTAATTTAGCAAAGTAGCAATGATCTAGGTCAAGCAACAACACATAGAATGTAATGTATGATATTTTAAAAAGATTTTCTATACAGATATAATAAATGAACAATAATGATGTTAATGCAACATTAGATATACAATGCACAAACATGTAAGGAATCACCTAATATAAGAATACATAACTTGATTAATTAATTCAGCAATCAATGAAATCAATAATACATAAATCATGTTCAAATTGATCAATTCAGAAATGGATAATTCCTTAAACTCCTAAGATGCAATGAGTAAGAAATTACTCTATTATTTATCTAATCAGTAAATTGATGATCAATGATTTAATTTGTAATCCTAATAAGATTTAGAATAATGTGGATCAAATCACGGTGTTTAATAAGTCAACAAATGATGAAAAGACTAATTTTTGACTTTATTTTCAAAGGTAAAAAGACAATTTATGCACTCTGAAATTTAATATGTGGAAGATACATCAACTCAGCGAATAAAATACACCAAACTAAAGAGCATAAAACAATCTTTAAAACAACACCAATTTCATCGAATTTGGATAAACAATTCTCAAGTTATCAATGGTACAAGATATGGATTAATTGCAATAAAAATAAAGTTTATTTTATTTCAAATAGGTCCCTGAATGGACTAAAATGCAAATACACAAAATCACCGGATACAAGTTAAAATAAGCCCCAACACAGATATAGATGTAAATAAGGAAAGGTTGGCAGACTTATCTACAAAATTTACAGGGAGTACATGGCCAGCACATAGGGCTCGGTTCGACCCAAGGCCCGTATCCTAAATGGATCCGACAACGTGGAAGGTTGCAGGTTCTTCGAGCGACTCGAAGATGGAGGCTCGACTGGGTAGCTTAGGCCAGATCAAGATCGTTGGACCAATCTTATTCGATGGTACCTTCTCACCTTCTTACTCCTCCTCCTTGCACATTGGAAGGCAGACAGAGCTCTGATGAGCCCTAGCAATTTCCTCCGACTTTGTATGGACTCGCTAGCCCTCAGGTGAGATCTTGGGAAGGCTAGTGAAGAAGTTGAAAGTGAGAGGTGATCAGAGAGATTTCTAGATACTCGGGGCAAAGGCTGGCAAGAGGTGTCGGAGTAGATGATTGAAACTCCTTACAGGAGTCCGGACATTGATTAGTAGAGTTACCTGCAGGTTAGAATGAAAGAAAAGCTATATGCAAAGATAAAGGAGATGGCAAGGAGTGGAATGAAGGCATATATTGCGTGGATGGAGGTGGAGAACCGACATCCTTCTCCATGCAAGAGAAGGGGATGGATCAAGGTGTAGGAGGTTGCGAAGAAGGGGATAGGTGGATGACAAGATTAGGGGACACATCAAGAATCAGATGAGGGTCTCAGGAGAGCCTGAGGGTGAAGGAATCAAGTGATGAGTGTAAAGAAATAGAAAGCAAAGAATAGAGACTCACCAGAGAGTAATGGAACATTGGTGGAGGAAACAACTTGTTGAGGAGCTGGGAAGTTCCTAGGGTCTTCGCAAAGCTCCAAGGTCTACTAAACTTGCTCGGGAAGCACCAGAGTGGTATGCAGATGGAGGAGAAACCTCCAGATGTCATCATACTTTGAACGCGATCAAGGCACAATCACAAGCTCTCTGCTATCACTTGGAGGCTGAAGGTACTTAGAGCTAAGACTTACAAGGGTGGATAACCATCGCAATGGGCGGTGATTGGTTTTTTAAAAGAGGAAGGTGGAAGTTGCTGGGTGGTTGTCAAGCGATTTTCAATCACCGATTTGGAGAGGTTAGTGATGTAGACAGAAGTAAAGGAGAGGTTGGTGAAGATGGTGAATAATAGGGCTAGAGGTTGGTGGTGGAATTGCTAGAGGAAGTTGCATGCGATGGTTGTAGTAATCTGGAGAAGTTGTGTGGTTTACTTTGAATCGCTTGGAGACAATGGGCTGGAGGTTGGAGATGCACTACGACCATTGGATAAAGATCTAAGCTCTCCCATGTGGGCATAGTTCTGCGGCTCAAATGATTTGATCAGGTTGATCAGACAGTTGGAATAAGAGGTGATCCTGTTCTAAAGGGGACTGTCTGATCAAAATAATCAGTTGGTAGAGATTTAAGGCACTTAAATATAAGAGGCCGTTGAGATGGCTGGAATAGATTAGGCTATATGGACCAATCAGAAAATAAGGAAATACGAAAAACATTGTAAAATCAGAAATAAATAGCTAGAGTTAAAATTAGAAAAAAAATGTTCAACATGAAAGTTGTAGATCTCGGTGAGATCTACAACCCTTCATTAGAACTCAAAGAGAGAAAATTTTAACTATACATTAAAATATTTTTATAAATATTTTTAAAGTATTAAAAATACTTCTTTCTATTTCTTTTGTTATTTTTTATTTTAAATTTAAGTTTAATATTAAGATAATTATATACAATATTACACTGATTTTTATTGGATTTTTAATAATCACAAAACACATATAGGCACCGTAATAAAGTTATTTATATACATTAGTTAATGTTAATTATTTACAACATGTTATTTGGTAAATAAGGTTAATAGTTAAAAAAAGTTAGTGAATTCCTTAAGCTAGAGAGATAATATTTATAAATAGTGTTGATAAATCTTAGATTTATCACGCCCTATACTTAAGCTATTCTCGTCCTCAAGTAGATAAATAATGAATTAGTTACTTAGTTGATTCCGTGACTGTGCATGTGTAGAGACAAGGCTAGATCAAACCAGAACTCTTAGTTTTAGAAATCCCAAAACTCTAAGTTAGACCAGACCTTAATCAAAAGGAATTCAACTCCTCTAATCATCATACTCTCTTTTTGTACATATATAGTAAGAGTATGAAATTTAAGTGTTGACAGCATTCACAAGAGTAGAGTTGAAATATCACCCAAGGCCCGATCCAAGAGACTGTCCTAAGGACATAATCATCAACACTAGGTATTAAATCTATACTTGCATTCAATCCACCATCTCTTTAGTTGTCAAACTAAATAGGTAGATGGAAGGCCATATAATACAGGGATTAAGGTTTGTGTCAATTCGTCTCTCCCTCTCATTGGAACGACGGTTCTCTCAAGTTCTTTATTAACTCAACACATATATTTTTGTTGCTAATCATTGTGCCCGTCAAAAGAGATTGAGTCATCTGTAGTTATTTTCTTGGGAATGCACTCGGATATGTCTCTTTTGAGTACCTATTATAACTTCGACACTCAGACTTGTATCACTATACGATGCAAAGCCCTTTTTGAGGTACGAGTCTGACTTATAAAAGCCTAAGATTTTGGTCCAAGTGAACACCTAAAAGGTTGGGAGCGCTTGCCACTGGTGTAAGATCTTTTGAATTTTGTCTTTGGAATACATGAGCTTTTCTCTTTATTTTCTTTTCTTGTTGGCTAGCTCTACTGTTTTTTATCAAGAGTTGGCACACACTAATCAATAGATTTAGTTTAATTTCATCATACCCTGTCACTAAGGTTTATACCAAGAGATTATTATAAGAACCATGTTCTCATATTGGCTAAGATTGTTGACACTTAGGTTCCATGAAGCCTTTATTAATTTTACCCCATCCTCGAGCGTCAAAAGATCATGTATAAACTCAAATCTCAATTTCTAGTTCCTCAAGTGAAACCTCATCTTATCTCATCATGAATGCAGTCGTGCACTTGAGGTGTTGGTCATATTTCTTTGAGGTGGAGATTGAGCATGGAATATAGTACACAAACCTTCTAACTAGGGAAATGTGAATTATTGAGTCTAAGACCTTAATGATTAAGGCATGTCAACTCTGAATTTCTAGACTTCAGAAACCAAGTGCCATGAATCTCAACAAGCCTTGAGTGAATGTGTAGGTTGTAGGATATTGGATAAATCCTCAAGCGCATCACGGAAGCGTGAGCATCCTATCGAATACGACGAGGAACGACTAGTCACAGTAGTTGTTCTATGCAGCAGAAATTAAAAATTTTTCATGCGACGAAACCACATGATCCAAGAACACTTCTCGGATCATTTCGTCTAAACCACAAACAAGTAATAGGATTACCTTTTGAAGCGTGGTAGCGATCGAGTCTCTAAACGAAGAGACCTCCTGTCTCAAGTCCGATCCGATAAAGGAGACGCTTGCGAGTGCGAGGATGAATCACATGCTTCTCGCAATCCATTTGATGATCCAAGCGGCGTATCTCCTGATCTCGACACACGAGATCCGATGTCTTCTTCACGAGCGAGGCGCATCGAAGGAGACGGAGATCCACGAGCAGACGATCGGGCATCATAACGATGACGCTGCGGCGATGGAGACTCCCTCTAGGGCATCGATGGTGGACGACCATATGAGAGGGAGAGAGAGAGAGATGTGCTTCAATAGCATGTCCTAGAGAGCATGGTATGCCTCTCTATTTATAGGGTTTTGGGATCCATGGATCTCAATCCATGGGACACATAAAATCAATGGGTGAGATTGATTTATGTCTAATCTAATGGTCAAGATTGTTGTTGGTAAAAAACAACAACTTATGATTTAATTTAGATCAAATTTATTTGACAAATCAAATATACATCAATTCTAAAATTAAACCAATCAAATAAGGGAGATTACCAACATGGAGATTGTCTCCCCATGTATCATGGTAGACGACCACCGATTTCCATATTGGTTATGGTGGCCGTCCACTTGATTACAAGTGGGGCAATCTCATGAGATTTCATGAGATTGCATATCTCCATGGAAATCTCCTTTATTTAATCCAACAACTTTTGTTGTGATTTTTTCTTCAAAAATAATTCATAATTAATTTTGAGAATATTGCAATCTTGCCATTGGAAATTTGTGAATCACATTCACAACCCAAAACAAAATATAATTTACATTTTCAATTAATTACACAATGTGTATCCAATACACATCAATAATTAATTAACAAATATAAATTATAATTAGCCCTCTCTCTCTCTAATACATTATAAATCACATTTATAATATATTATGAATAATATGGATAGTGCTATCCACATTATTCATTTCCAAGATAATTAAATCACATTTAATAATCTTGGATCTCTATTCTCACGTGCCCAAATAATATGAATCACATTCACATTATTCACATCTTTGATAATCAAATCGGATTTAATTATCTAAGATAGCTCTCTTAATAATACGAATCGAATTCATATTAATCATGATAATTAAATCACATTTAATTATCCATTTTCTCAATGCTCGGATACTTATATCAACAATGAAATTATCCTGAACTCTTTCAAGGATAATGCGCTTTCTCTGCGAATACTTGGAGATAAGGACATGGCGATTGTATTGTTCTACGTATAGTGACTTGGATATTGAGATCACATCTCAAATCCAGATCTTGGGCCTCCCATAGATGCTTGATTAAATCAAGACTGCAAATCTAATCTTCTCATTGTATCTGAATCACATTCAGATCAATGTCCAACATTTGGACCAATATCAGATTACTTCTCTACTGAGAGGAGTCACTAAAATCCAGACCCATTTCATCACTCCCTAGGAATGGAAGCGTCATGGTTATACAATCGTTATGATCACATCACCCTCAGGTATTCCCAATACCTGTACATCCTGCATACTGGAAGACTCATAATAAACCTGAAGTATAAGATCAATTTTACACTGTCTACTTCAGAGTTTTATCCTTAAGTTTCCCATTCGATCATTGGGAATCAGTATACATCATATATTTTCCAAAAGCATATATCATACCTAGGTCTTGATCATATACTTTCCAAAAGTATGTATCAAACCTACAAATTCAGTCAAGCTTCCAAAGCAAGATGACCATGCACGGAATTCGATTCTTCCCAAAATCTCATGAGTGAGCTCATGTCTTTAGGTTCAGTAATGAACTTGTATGATCCCTTTGAGAGATCGTATTACTCGTATGCCCTTATATGCACACCAGCGTGCTGATGTATAGACCTTGATTAGGTCATCAACCTATTGGTTTGCCAAATGTACACACTTAGACATATAGTAACACATCTGTCTCCGATCAGAGGATGCGTGCCTATATCATGACAGCATACGACATAGAACTTTGGTTATCTCGATCTTGTTCAGTCAACTCTTTGACCTAACTAATCTGACACCTCCAAATCTCTATTCCTATACAGAGGACCTGCATCAAGAGGTCGGTCAGATATCAGCCTAACTGAGAAAAGGATTACCATCTCCTACTCAGGCTGGAGATCATCTCTTAACAATCATTTGACGGTGCTTGATGAGTCATCAATCTAACTCATTAGATGTTCATCCAAGCACCAGCCTCTATCATTCAATATTTGAATCAACAACTGTATGATCATCAAGATGGCCATGGTACATAACCCTAATTGTACTAAGGGACCTATTATGCAAATTATGTATTCTTCATTTCAGATTAGGGAATGATATTCGCAATAACATTTATTGCATAATGGCTCGCCATGGGCTGGCATGTCCAACAATCTCCCATTAGCCCAAAGAGCCATAATGGGCTAATCATTTAACCCACACTCATGTGATAATCTTAGGCTATTTAGAAGATAGATAGGTAAGCTGATCAATCACTTTGTTCCCAAGAGACTATGCCAAGTCCTTTTACAACACTTGCATATACCCTAGTAACAGTGCTCACATCCAATGCGAATGTTGCATCTTAAGCAACCAATACTCAATTTTCTTATAGTGTCCTTGACACTATAACTCGATTAATTATTATAACCAGTATGTTCATAATCCAGATTAGAATACCTTTATTACTAGAGATCTCTATCTCCTAAGGTATCTACAGTTAAGACCTTTTAGATCTACATCAATAAAGTCTTAATTACTTGAAGATAAGACTTAGAGATCACTATCTTAAAGTCCTGTAATCTTTGAAGATATTGATATTACTGCAATCAAGTGTTTTATCTCCATAGTAGGATTAGTAACAGTTTACTACTCACTGCATGGCAGAATCTCGCTCTTGTACACATTTACCATACACTCAGCTTCTCCTAATTGATGCACAAGCGCAAGCAGTTCTAGCATTCACTTCCTCAACTCTTTAAGGTGCTATCCCTTTAGATAGGTTACTACCACATCTTAAGGGAAGGAAGCCTTTATTGGAGTTTTCCGGAAAGTGGAATGTATCCAAGGTGATGTGACAGTCCCAATACCCTCTTTCATTTGCTTCTGAACGACTTCAGAACTAAGATCTAAGAGGTATCCTTGAGATCATATCTCAAGGTATGGAACAACCAAATTATAAAACACTTATTATTATTATCCTTATATCATTCCAAATGATTAGAATAATATCTACATTTAGCACGATGAACACAATGGCACTCCCACTAAGCTTCACATGGTTCATCAAGATTTTATTTGAAATCATAACATTTATAATTTCTTCAAATCTTATGTTCCAACGATAAGAAGATTATTTGAGTCCAAACATGGAGTTCTTTAGCTTGCACATCTTGCTTTCCTCAACCATGAAGCCCTAGGGCTACTTCATATGAATATCCTCAGACAGGTATTCATAGAGGAATGCAATCTTGACTCACATCATGAAGATGCCATAGTCAACTTGTGTAGCTATAGTTAGCAATATTCTGATGGGTTAAAGCAAGGTCACTGGAGAGCAAGTCTAATCACAAGCGATGTCTTCTCTTCGGTGTGTAGCTCATGTCTATGAGCCATGCTTTGAAGGTCTCTACCTTCTCATCGGGTTCCCTCTTTCTCTTGAAGATCCATTTACACCATAATGGGTCTAACCCTTATAGGTGGATCCTCGAGGGTCCATATACAACACTTGTATATGAAGTCTACATTAGACTTTTATTGCTAACATCCATCTTTCCATGTCATGATCTTTAGAAGCTTCATCATATGAAGTTAGATCATTGTCAGATTCAATTGACACATGGAATCCATCTTCAAACTTATTTGAAGAGGTATTAGTGTTTCATCTTTAATTGTCTTCTTAGTTTTCGATTCCAGGAGCCTCATTATCATCTCAAGATTAAATGAGTTCCTTTACTTCATTTTCATCTTGATTCTCAAGAGAGTCATCCTCAAAGAATCACATTCTCAGAGATGAGATCCTTTAAGAATCTCAAGGTCATAAAGTAGGTATCCAATACCATCCTTTATTTTCCTAATGAAGTAGCACTCTCTAGTGCCAGATTCCAGCTTAATTACATGGAACCTTATTAAGGATATATAATGTAGTCTCTACCATATATACATATACCTGGAAAATAAGAGATAATTATGCTAAGATTAATCATTGATCAAATCATGCCACACATGATCAATTGTATCTCCCTACATCTCTATTGAGTTAAGGTTCATTAGGAGGGGTAAGATAGAAATGATATCCATATCTCTATAAGGTATTCTATGAATTCATCTAATAGGCACTGACTACCTAGATTAGATCAAATTCATTTAATCTTCCTTCAAACTTTGGTTCTAAACCAAAATTGTGAAATCTTTGAACATTTCAAAGGTTTCCAAGTGAAGAGAAGAAATCACATATCACAAATAATCATCAATAGATATCACATATCCATAATGTTTACTATGATATAGATGATTCACATACATCAATATGTATGAGATCCTGAATACCTTGACATCTTACACCTTTCCCAAAGAAGGGTGTATTGGACATTTTACTTTGAATCCAATATTCATAAGTATGCAAGTTTTGAAATTTTAGACATTCTAAAGTTTCATCTCTTACTTGTCCATTGATCTCATCAATAGACATATGTCCAAAACATGATGCCAGATCATTGTCAAATGATCTTTATCCTCCTATTGATCTTTAAAGGTTTAATTTTCAGTATTAGAAATCTTAATGAATCATTCATTAGTTTTGTAATTTAGTGGAGTCCATTAGATGTTAGATTACTATCTGAAATATCCCCATCATAACTATTTATGATAGGTCTATTTCAGAATTCATGCTTATTCCCAACATTTAGAAATAAACTATGAGTGTATTTTAATATCAAGGTCATAGAGACATTCTCTAAGACTAAGGGCTCTCCCACTGAAAATATGAAGTATATTCATCCTGTTGAAATTGTTGCAACAATTGCATCAATTCCAACATGGATGACCATTAAGCCTTAAGATTAATTTTCTAATATTCTAATACATATGAAACCAATTGCAAGTGTCATTAGAAGATTGAGATACAATTATTAGACTTTATCTTATCAAATAAGTAAGTCAATTTCAATGATTATATGTAGATTATTCTGATGTATTATTTAATTCCTTGTCTAAGGATTCTAGATAGATTTGATAGTCATACTATCAACACATCAACTCATTGCAGTATTGGCATTCATCCAACCTTTTGGATGTCATATGGAAGTCATAGAAGTACAGTCAACTCTTTGACTTTCCTTCTTACTTGGGTCCAACCCATGCTTCCACTGCGCTCCCTTTATATATAAGCAACCATTGTTCAAAACAAAGGATCTCTTATGTTAAAATCAAAAATTTCAACATAAGAGTATTTCAACATTTATACATGCTTCATTCAATTCATACAATCTGAATATTATGAAGCTTCATGAATGACTAGAGTATAGATAGTAGAATAATGACACTCATCGTATCTACATCCATTTAAACTCTTAAAACTTAGGTTCAGGTAGGTACTCAAACAATTTGAATACATCATCTTCTATAGAGCCACCATTCTGCATAATGTAGAGAACCATGTCATTCATGATTATATGTCGAGAGCATATATGTATGCCAGAACATCTTCTTAGATTTTATAAAGATTATTTGATAAATACGATCATTATCGGCATGTCACTTCAAAAGTACATTTGATGAGATCAAGACTTATAGAGAAATACAAACCCTAGGGTTTTAGTCCTATTGTCTATTTAATTATCATTCCTCATTATTATGAGCAAACTTGCACATTGCAACCACATACATTATGTGTCCAATTGCAAGTACAATATCTGGATCATAGGTCCAATCCATGATAATGTACTGGTTATTATTGAGTATAATATTGAGTGGGATTAAAGAAGGATTATCTGAAATAAGAAATTTGCATAAACATATATAAATATATAATTTACTTTGATTTAGGAATTTTTTATTTCAAAGTTGTCTTGCCTTGTCAACATTGAATGTTCATTCCCTTAATCACTTTTAATGTAAGAGATATAGTTACCATTCTATCTCAGCAAGATCTGGGATCTCCTTCCTTATCTTTGTTACATCCCAATAATATGAGAATCTGTAACTCAGATAAAAATAAGCGGGAACACATTTCGCCTTGCAAGTCCAACTTGCATTCCCAATTCAGTCTCCACCACCCCTAAGGTGATGTTGACCCGTCATTAATTGAACCAACCGTCAACAAGAATAGTACTCGCTATGCGCAATCCAATATTGTCCCAATAATATGAGGATCCGATATTGGGGTCACTACGCATACGGCCTTACTTTTTCGAGAAGCAAAGAGCCAGATCTAGATGCGCTTGCATATAGGAGCTGTCACTTCGGACAGGCGTCTCCTACATACAATCCCTGGCGACGGAACTTTCACCTTGATGGGAGACCATGGATGTCACTTAAGTGATCCTCCATATCATATTCAAATTCTAATTAATTATCATGAATCATATTCACATAATTAATTCTTCTAAGGGAAATAACACATCTATTATAATAGAGTGTTTTTAATTGGATATAATTAACTTAATCATATTAAATTAATTATCAATCCAATTCAATCAACAAACTTGATTTTGCTTGAATATATGGTATTATCTCAAAATACGTATTAATTCGAATTTTAATAATTAGAAAAATACATCATGATCTCTCAAGCATCATTCATTCCCTACCCGCTGTCATGGCCAGTACCGGCGGGAGTGGGACGGACCGCATCCGGTGCAACCCGCTACCCCAGTGATCCCCGACTATACACCATATCCGCCTCGGGATAAAATAATGCCGAGTCAATCATTTTGTACTTGAGATGATCATCGATTCTTCAGCCGAAATTAAACCATATAGTAATAATCAAAACATTTTTTATTATAAGGAAATTTGCTAGACAAATTCCCAATCCTATTCAAGCAAGGAGATTGATGAATGTGTTTCCAATTATGATCTAGATCCAATCTAATCAACTTATCGATTGAGGCCAAATCAGATAAGGAAATAATCATCATTCAATATTTCTTAAATATTTTCCACAATTATTTCATGAAATTAACATTTAATTTCACTAATTGACAATCACATGGTTCTTGATTAGGACTGTAATTTCAGCAATGACCCATAGTTACTAAAATTAACATATCTCAATCAATTTAAAACCAAATTAGACAAAATCAATTATTAAAGATTGCTAATTTGATTTAGGACAGAATCTAAGTGATATTTCACGCATTTCGAGGCAGATCAAAACAGTAATTAACTCATTAATTTTGTTAAGATTCGCAGTTCCCGCAACAGTGAATACATGTTCATTAAAACGACCATATCTCGAGCAAACGGAATCCAAATTACGTAAACTCAGATCCTATGGTTTCCTTATTTAATGGGGAACAAAATCCAAGTTCTATTTTCGTGTTTAAACGATTTAAACAGGTACGAAAATAATTACTAAATAGAGATGCGAAAATGAAATGCGATAAAACTTTCGCAACCCTAACGAAAACAAGTCGCCTTCGGTTTTATGGATCGTATCCAAAACCTTCGACCTAAGGCTCTGATACCACTTGTATAATATTGGATAAATCCACAAACGCATCATGAAGCATGAGCGTCGTATCGAATACGACGAGGAACGACTAGTCGCACTAGTTGGTCTATGCAGCGGAAATTAAAAATTTTTCATGCGACGAAATCACATGATCCAAGAACACTTCTCGGATCGTTTCGTCTAAACCACAAACAAGTAATAGGGTTATCGTTTGAAGCGTGGTTGCAATTGAGTCTCTAAACGAAGAGACCTCCTGTCTCAAGTCCGATCCGATGGAGGAGACGCTTGCGAGCGCGGGGATGAATCGCGTGCTTCTCGCAATCCATGTTGATGATCCAAGCGGCGGATCTCCTGATCTCAACACACGAGATCCGACGTCTTCTTCACGAGCGAGGCGCATCAAAGGAGACGGAGATCCACGAGCAGATGATCGGGCAGTATAACGACGACGATGCGGCGATGGAGACTCCCTCTAGGGCATCCATGGTGGACGGCCATATGAGAGGGAGAGAGAGTAGGCGTGTAGAGAGAAAGAGAGAGAGAGAGATGTGCTTCAATAGCATGTCCTAGAGAGCATGGTATGCCTCTCTATTTATAGGGTTTTGGGATCCATGGATCTCAATCCATGGGATACATAAAATCAATGGGTGAGATTGATTATGTCTAATCCAATGGTCAAGATTGTTGTTGGTAAAAACCAATAACTTATGATTTAATTTAGATTAAATATATTTGATAAATCAAAGATACATAAATCCTAAAATTAAACCAATCAAATAAGGGAGATTACCAACATGGAGATTGTCTCCCCATGTATCATGGTGGACGACCACCAATTTCCATATTGGTTATGGTGGTCGTCCACTTGATTACAAGTGGGGCAATCTCATGAGATTTAATGAGATTGCATATATCTATGGAAATCTCCTTTATTTAATCAAACAACTTTTGTTGTGATTTATTCTTCAAAAATAATTCAAAATTAATTTTGAGAATATTGCAATCTTGCCATTGGAAATTTATGAATCACATTCACAACCCAAAACAAAATATAATTTATATTTTCAATTAATTACACAATGTGTATCCAATACACATCAATAATTAATTAACAAATATAAATTATAATTAGCTCTCTCTCTAATACATTATAAATCACATTTATAATATATTATGAATAATATGGATAGTGCTATCCACATTATTCATATCCATGATAATTAAATCGCATTTAATCATCTTGGATCTCTATTCTCACGTGCCCAAATAATATGAATCACATTCACATGTTTCACATCTTTGATAATCAAATCATATTTAATTATCTAAGATAGCTCTCTTTATAATATGAATCGAATTCATATTAATCATGATAATTAAATCACATTTAGTTATCCATTTTCTCAATGCTCGGACACTTATATCAACAATGAAATTATTCTGAACTCTTTCAAGGATAATGCGCTTTCTCTGCGAATACTTGGAGATAAGGATAGGGCGATTGTATTGTTCAATGTATATTGACTTGGATATTGAGATCACATCTCAAATCCAGATCTCAGGCCTCCCATAGATGCTTGATTAAATCAAGACTATAAATGTAATCTTGTCATTGTATCTGAATCACATACAGATCAATGTCCAACATTTGGACCAAGATCAGATTACTTCTCTACTGAGAGGAGTCACTAAAATCCAGACCCGTTTCATCACTCCCTAGGAATGGAAGTGTCATGGTTATACAATCGTTTATGATCACATCACCCTCATGTATTCCCAATACCTGTACATCCTGCATACTGGAAGACTCAGAATAAACCTGAAGTATAAGATCAATTTTACATTGTCTACTTCAGAGTTTTATCATTAAGTTTCTCATTCGATCATTGGGAGTCGGTATAGATGACATACTTTCCAAAAGCATATATCATACCTAGGTCTTGATCATATACTTTCCAAAATTATGTATCAAACCTACAAATTCAGTCAAGCTTCCAAAGCGAGACGATCGTGCACGGAATTTGATTCTTCCCAATATTTCATGAGTGAGCTCATGTCTTCCGGTTCAGTAATGAACCTGTATGATCCCTTTGAGATATCATATTACATATATGCCCTTATATGCACACCAGCGCGCCGATGTATAGACCTTGATTAGGTCATCAACCTATTGGTCTGCCAAATGTACATACTCAGACATATAGTAAGACATCTGTCTCCGGTCAGAGGATGCGTGCCTATATCATGACAGCATACGACATAGGACTTTGGTTATCTCGATCTCGTTAAGTCAACTCTTTGACCTAACTAATCTGACACCTCCGAATCTCTATTCCTATGCAGAGGACCTGCATCAAGAGGTCTGTCAGATATCAGCCTAACTGAGAAAAGGATTGCCATCTCCTACTCAGGCTGGAGATCATCTCTTAACAATCATTTGATGGTGCTTCATGAGTCCTCAATCTAACTCATTAGATGTTCATCCAAGCACCAACCTCTATGATTCAATTTTTGAATCAACAGCTGTATGATCATCAAGATGGCCATGGTACATAACCCTAATTGTACTAAGGTACCTATTTTTCAAATTATGTATTCTTCATTTCAGATTAGGGAATGATATTCACAATAACATTTATTGAATAATGGCTCGCCGTGGGCTCGCATGTCCAACATAGGTACTAGGGAAACACCAATTGATTAGTTAGCAAGTTAATTAGTTAGATATTTTTATTTGAATAATTTTATTAATAAGAACTTTAGAACAAGTACCCTTCAAAGAGGAAAAACACATAACAGACAAAACACAAGGAACTATAAACATTATAATAACATCACAAGGGTACCAACACAATACTACCAAACTTTAGCTTGTCGACATCAAAAATCAGACTTGAATCCACGGGGTTTACAATTACATGCAACCTTATGCTTCACTTGCTTCTTCCTCACAGAGTAAACCTCAGAATCAGAATAAGAGATACCTTTATTGACTTGAAAGATGAAGGCCTAGAATGATGCATTCTTCCTCAAAAGTATATCCACATCAACATGAGAAGACTTAAAGTTTTCTAAAATGGAAGTACGACATATCGAACCCTTATTTTTTGCAATAGACCTATGGGTTTGTCTTAAAAAAGAAAATATGGACTTAACATGGTGACCAAACTTACAAGAAACATCATCACCGGGTTCTTGAATATCCTCAAGGAAAGGTGCATGCTCCTCCATATCCAACTCTTCCAATAAAAGATTGTCATCCTCAATAGGCATCACTTTTTTAAGGAATTCTTTACCAACTTGATCTTATAGAGTTCACATATAAACTCTTCTCCATGCTTTATTCTATAAGGGACTAAAAGTAGGCATTCTTTTATAGCCTAAAGACTCCAACAGTTAAAAAATAAATCGTTACACCAAAGGCATCCCTTCAGAAATTTAAAAACCTATCGAGAAACTGAAGAAATGTATATAATAATAATTATTATTTTTTATTATAAAGAATTTGTAAGTATATATATATAACAATTTGTTATGGTATCAAAACAATTTCAACCCTTTTCAAAATAATTTGTAATTTTTTTGCAAACCATGTCAAATAGACACTAAAATTTTGCAAATATTTTACAAACTATTTTTACAAAGATTTTCAAATACCCCATACCCATAGCCCATAATAATATATAAAACCTGTGGAATTAGAAGCTACGAATAAAAGTATATATGCAATACAAACACACACACTCCCATACTTAGCTTGTGATATGCCCTCATGGCACAAAGTGAAATGAAAGACATAGCTCGTACTAAGCATAAAGAGACAAAAACAATACATGGATATGAAAACTGGACAAACCGCCCCTATACTTAGGCTTTAAATAGCCTAAGTACAGGGCTTGAGGACACACAAATTGGGTACAAAAGAATAGAAATAGAAATAGAACAACTAAGAAGAACATGGTTTCGGTCCCCCCATACTTATGTTGAAAATAGACTAAGTATAAAGAATTGAATGAAGGATAGAAGGATCAAGGAGATGACGAGAGATAACAAGAAGAATATACATAAGTAGGATTGGGTTCCCCCTATAATTTAGCCCAAATAGGCTATGATCGGAGTAAAAAAACTAAAAAGGAAAGAAACTAAGCCCTAAAAGAATAAATCAAGTATAAGTGAAAAGAATAGAATGAATTTGCAAGATACTGAAATCAAATCTGAATCTTCCAGCTACGACTTCAAGTTCTATCTGAAATGTCTACGATGTGTTCAATCAACATGAAGTCAATCATCTCAATTGGTACCGACCATTCTTTAGATTCTACAAAATGCTTCAATAGTTGTCCATTGACCAGAAAAAAATATGCATCATTTGTGAGATCAATTATCTCTACACTTCCATTATTGTGTACTTCCTTCACTATGTAGGGACCCATCCACTTAGATTTTAGTTTCTCGTGGAAAATCTTCAACATAACGTTGAGCAACCATACCTTTTGTCGTGAAACAAAGTTCTTGCATCTAATATGCAAATCATGCCACTTCTTAACTTTGTCCTTATAAATCAAAGTGTTGGCATGCGCTATGTTTCTAACTTCCACTAGCTTATTGAGGTTTAATTCACAACATAACTTCCCTAGGTGACAACTCCAATTTATTTTCTTTATTGACCACTCGACATGTGAATCGATTCAGTGGGTAAATGGCATGACTTGCCGTAAATCATTCTAAAAGGCGAAGTACCAAGTGGAGTCTTGTAGGTTGTTCTATAAGCCCATAGAACTTGGTCTAATAACTAATAACACTTCTTACTATCAGGGCAAGCTAACTTATGTAGAATACTATTCACCTCCCTATTTGAAACCTCTGCCATGTCGTTAGAATGTAGGTGTTAAGGGCTAGTAACTCTATGCTCAAACTTGTAATCCTTAGCCGAAGATTTCATTTCTCTATTGATAGAATGTCTACTCCCATCAGAAGTCAAAACTTTAGGAACCCTGAACCTTGAAATAATATGATCCTTTATGAGATTACATATAGTCCAACTTTCTCTGGCTCGGGCTAAAATAGCTTCCACCCATCTTGAAAGATAATCTATTGTTAACAATATGTACTCAAATCCATGGCTATTGGGAAAGGGACCCATAAATCTATACCCCATGCATCAAAAACATAATAGAAAATTACTGATTGCATGGACATTTCATCTCTATAGCCAACAGTCTCTCCCATTCTCTGACAAATTAAGCATGACCGCACAAAATAAATAACATATATAAACAAGGTCGGCCAATACAATCCACATTGAAGTACCTTGCGAGCGGTTCTTTTTCTCGAATGGTGTCCTCCAATCTCTAAAAAACGACAATACATGAGGACACGTTGGTATTCCTCCTGAGGAATACACTTCTCCAGATGCAATACGGTCCTTTAAAGAAAAGGAACACATCTTGCCAGTGGTATCTCCTCAAATCGGACTTCAGTCGGTTAATACTGCTCCTAGTCCAACCATGGGGAATTTGCTTGGTGACAAGATAGTTCACCATTTTTGCATACCACAGATGCGAATTGATGTCACTAATAGACTCATCTGGAAAGGTTTCTCTGGTCGACTCTAAGTCAGGGGAATCCTTCAACTCCAAACGGGATAAATGATCAACCACTATATTTTTAACTCTACCTTTATACTTAATCTCTAAATCAAACTCCTGAAATAATAGAATCCACCTAAAAAGTTGTTCCTTCACGTCCTTCTTTTCCATGTGATATCTAATGAAGGATAGGGTTTGGCCTTAGCGCATCATGGAAGCGTAAAGATCACATCATATGCGATCACGAACGACTAGCCATACTAGTTGCTCAGGGAAGCGGGAATTTAAAAAAAAATAAAGAGATAAAACCACATGATTCGAGAACACTTCCCAAATAGTTTCATCACGATCGCAAACGAGTTCAAGTAATACCTCTTGAAGCATGATTGCGATCACTAATATCTAAAGTAAGAGATTCTCCTATCTCAAGTCTGATCAAACGAAGATCACACTTGTGGGTGCATTGATGAGACACGTGCTACTCGTAATCCATGTTGATGATCCAAGATTGGATTCTCCTGATTTTGTCTCATAAAATCTAATGTCTTCTTCATGAGGAAGGTGCATCAAAGAAAACAGAGATCCACGAGTAGGCAATCCGGCAACACAATGGTGATGCGGAGGCTACGAGGTTCTCTAAGTCAACAAGTGGATGGTCACATGTTGCGAAAGAGAGAGGGTGGATGGCTATGAGAATAAGAGAGAGAGAGTTGCTCTTGTAATCATGTTTTAGAATAAAAGGCTAGGGCTACCCTCCCTTTTATACTAAACTGGATTCCCATGGACCACAATCCATGTGCACACAAATTCAATGGTTTAGATTGATTTCTGCTTTCAATCAATGGCCATGATTTTATTGTATACATTTGCATCAATAATTTGTTAGTTTAAAATAAATTAAATATATATTGAAAATCAATGTAATTCAATTTAAATTAAAGCAACAAAACAAGGAAGGAATTGGAAGGAGAGAATGACTCCTTTTTTTACATGGAGCGGATGACCAGAACTGGGCAAAACAAGTGTTGTCGTCCACCCTCTATGTTAGGAAGGTGCACTCCTCATTCCAAAAACAAGTGATCTCATCTCTCACATTATCTTCCACATATGCAACAACTTTTAATGCATAATTATTCACCAAAATAATTCAAATTACTTTGTGATAATTTCAACCATGCCATTAAAAATGTGAATCATATTCACACATCCAATATAAAATATAAATTGTATTTATAATTAATTATCTAATGTGAATCTAATTCACATCAGTATTTAATTTGTAAACACAAATTACAATTAGCGCTCTCTAATTTATTATAAATCACATTTATAATATATGTGATTAATATGGATAATGTTATTCGCATATTCATATCCTTGATAATTAAATCATATTTAATTATCTTGGATGTCCATTCTCATGTGTGAAATTATATGAATCACATTCATATTATTCATAATAATTAAATCACATTCATATTATCAATTTTCCTCAATGCTTAGAGACATTATAAACAATGAAATTATTCTTGAACTCTTTCAAGAATAATGCGCTTTCTCTGCGGATACTTGTAGATAAGGACCATGCGATTGTATGTTCCATGTATAGTGACTTCTATATTGAGATCATATCTGAAAACCAAATCAAGGGGACCTCTGAAAGATGTTTGATTAAATCAAAGCTATAAATCTAATCTTCTCATTGCATCTGAATTGTATTCAGATCAATGTCCGACATTTGGACTAAGATCAGATTACTTCTCTATTGAGAGTAGTCACTAAAATCCGAACATGTTTCATCACTCCCTCGGAATGGAAGTGTCACAGTTATACAATCATTTATGATTACATCACCCTCGAGTATTCCTGGTACCCGTACATCCTGCCTACTGGAAGATCTAGAATAAAATATAAGTTTTAGATCACTTTTAGACTGTCTTCTTCAAGGTTTTATCATTAATTTATCATTTAATCATTTGGGAGTCAATATCGATCATAGACTTTCCAAAAACATATATCATACCTAAGTATTGATCATATATATACCAAAAATATATATTATATATACAAATTCAATCAAGCTTCCAAAACAAGACGACAATGCACAGAATTTGATCACAATATCTCATGAGTGAGCTCATGTCTTCCGGTTCAGTAATGAACATTTGTGATCCCTTTGAGAGATAATATTACTCATATGTCCTTGTATGCACACCAGCTCGCTGGTGTATAGAAATTGAATAGGTCATCAACCTATAGGTCCTCCAAATATACATACTCAGACATATACTAACACATCTATCTCTGATCAGAGGATGTGTGCCTATATCGTGACCGTATACAACATAGGTATTGGTTATATTGATTTCGTTAAGTCAACTCTTTGACCTAACTCATCTAACACCTTCGAATCTCTATTCCTACGTAGAGGACATGCATCAAGACATCTGTTAGATATCAACAATTATAGAAAAATTGCCATCTTCTTCTCAGGCTGGAGATCCTTCTTAACAATCATTTGACGATGCTTGATGAGTCCTCAATCTAAATCTTTAGATATCATCCACGAACCAGCCTCTCTGATTCAACATTTGAATCAACAATTGTATGACCATTAATATGGCCATGGTACATAACCCTAATTGTACTAAGGAACCTATTGTGCAAATGGCCATGGTACATAACCCTAATTGTACTAAGGAACCTATTGTGCAAATTACTTATTCTTCATTTTAGATCAAAGAATGATTTGCAATAACATTTATTGCATAATGGCTTGATGAGGTCTCTCATGTCTAATAATCTCCCAATATCCCAAAGAGACATTAATGGTCTAATATTTAAACCTACACTCAAGTGTTAATCATAAGCTCTTTATAAAAATAGCTTGGTAAGCTGACCACTCACTCTATTCTTGAGATACCGATGTCCTTTTACAGTACTTGCATATATGCCAGTAACAGTGCTCGCATCCAATGCGAATGTTGCACCTTATGCAACCAATACTCAATATTGTTAAAGAAATTATAGTGTCTTTAACACTATAATTCAATAATCATTATTACCAGTACGTAATTTCTATTATACTTATCAGAATATCCTTATTCCCAGATATCTCTATCTCCTAAGACTAAGACCCATAAGTCTTATAAGGCATCTGCAGTTAAGACCTTTTAGATCACTATCTGTAAAGTCTTAAGTTCTTGAAGATAAGACTTTTAGATCACTATCGCAAAAGTATTGTCATCTTTGAAGATAATATTACTACTGCAATAAATTATTTTATCTCCATAGTAGGATTAGTAACAATTTACTACTCCCACTACATTACAGACATCTGACTTTTTTGCACATCTAGCACACACCAGGCTTCTAGTAACTTATGCACTTCACTTCCTCAACCTTTTGAGGTGCTATCCCTTCGGATATATCAGTAACATATCTTAAGGGAAGGAAGACTATTTGGGTTTTTCCAAGAATGGAACATGTTCAAGGTGTACCTAGTGTGACTATCCCAATACCCTCTTCTTTTTGCTTCTAAACGTCTTCAGAACTATGATCTAAGAGGTATTCTTGAGATTTTTTATAAAAGGTATGGAACAAGTAGATTATAAAACACTTATTCTTATCATTATATAATTCCAAATGATTAGGATATTATCCACATTTAGCATTATAAAAACAACAACACTCCCACTAAGCTTCACATGATTTGTCAAAATTCTATCTGAAATCATAACCTTATAATTTCATCAAATCAGATGTTCCAACTACAAGAATCTTATTTTAGTCCATAGATGGAGTTCCTTAGCTTGCACACTTTCCATTCCTCAACCATAAAGCAATGGGACTACTTCATATGAATATCCTCATTGAGTTATTCATTGAGGAATGTACTATTGACTTCCATCTTCCAGTTGTCATAATTAAGTTGTGTAGCTATAGTTAGCAATATTCTGATGGGTTTAAGCAAGGTCACTAGAGAGAGTCTCATCGCAAGCGATGTCTTCTCTTCACGTGTAGCTCTTGGCTACAAGCCGTGCTTTGAAGGTCTCTACCTTCTCATCAGGTTCCCTCTTTTTCTTGAAGATCCAGTTAGGCCTAACATGTTTTACCCTTGTAGTTAAATCCTCGAGGGTTCATACACAACACTTGTGTATGAAGTCTACTTTAGACTTTATTGCTAATTCCATCTTTCCATGTCATGGTTTACAGAAGCTTCATCATATGAAGTTCGATCATTGCCAGATTTCTCTGACACATGGAATCCATGCCATCTAGGTTGTCTTACCACCCTTAAACTGATTTGAAGAGGTATGAGTGTTTCTTCTTTAATTGTCCTCTTAGTTTCCGATTCCAGGAGCCTCATTATCTTCTCAAGATCCAATGAGTCCCTTTTACTTCATTTTCATCTTGATTCTCAAGAAAGTCATCCTCTAAGAATCATATCCTTAGAGATGAAATCTTTTAAGAATCTCAATGTCATAAAGTAGGTATCCAATACTATACTTTATATTCCTATTGAAGTAACACTCTCTAGTGCTGGATTGAAGCTTACTTGCATCCATGACATGGTTATGGACCAATTAACCCTAAATCATCAAGTGTCTAACACTATGCTAGGTTCCAAACCATGGCTTATGAGGGTTTTTGGGTTTAGATTTGCATGAAATCTTATTAAGGATATATGTATATATTGTAGTCTCTACTACTTATATATCTGGAAACTAAGAGGTAATTATGCTAAGATTCATCATTGATTAAATCATGTCACACATGATCTAATTACATCTTCCTATAACGTCATTGAGCTGAAATGTATTAGGAGGAGTGTGATAGGGATGATATTCCTTTCTCCATAAGGTATTCATTGAATTCATCTAACATGTACTAACTACCTAGGTGTTGAACACTATTATTATGGGTTTTTATATAATGGAATTATTCACAATGTGAAACTATCATTGCAACCCAAAGAAGCGTCAAATAAAAGTTTTATTTATTTCTCAAGCTAAGAAGAATAAGAAAATGTCAACAAGAAAATTTGCTATTTAATTTACATGTATAGATTACATGATCTAACTCATGGAGGCTACAAAATCTCGAGGCTTATTCAATTCAATGAAAAATCAAAGAAAGGAAACGAGGAATTCGATGCACTTTACTCTTGGTTTTAGTGAAAATTTTATCTTTTTAATTTTTATGAGTTTTTAAATTATTTTTAAATTTTTATGCTTTTAAGAAAATATTTTTTTATGAATTTTTATATTTTGCAAATGTTTTTTTAATTTTTGAAAAATAAAGAAAATAAAAATAAGAAAAGAGGAATAAAATAAAAGAAAGGAAAAACATTTTTTATTTTTTAAATATATCAAAAATATGCAAAAAATCAAATAAAAGCATTTTTTAGTTTTTGGTATTTTTATGATGTTTTTGTGATTTTTTAAGAATATATAGAATTTTTTTTAAATGTCAAATAAATCAAAAATAGGAAAAAATGATAAATAGAAAATGATGTTAACATTTTTAGGTTTTAGAAATAGGAAAAAAATAAAAAAGGGATGAAATATGCATGAATAAAAAGTACACTTTTTATATTTTTTGGAAAGTAATTTTGTAATTTTTTTAGATTTTCTATAAAATTTTATGAATTTTTAAGCATTTTTAGAGTTTTCTATTTTTTTTGGTTTTTATGAGGATCTAGAAAAGAAAATTTGGCCAGAAAACAAAACAGAACAAAAAAACCAAATAAGATTTTTTTTGAATTTTTTAAAACGTTTTTATATTTTTATTATTTTTATGCAAATGTGGGATATTTTTGGAGTTTTCAATTATTAAAAATAATAACAGTGATTAAAATGAAAAATAAAAATTAACAATGGAAGAAAGAATTAACAGTAATCTAAAATGGTTTTTATGGAATTTTTAATGAAGTTTTGCTATTTATTAAATAAAATAAACAAGAAAAATTAAATGCAGATGCACAGGGGTATGGATGTAAAGAAATGTCAATTATAGGACCTAATGAATAACAACTCATTAAAACACCGTGTTAATAATGCACTTTGCCTAAAACTGTGTGTGCCAGCACACGTAAGTTACACTGACACAGGCTTAAACGTAATTAATTAAGTTCAAGGGGCTAAATATTAACAAACAAGTATGGGACTTTTATTGCAATTATTCCAATATATAAATGTTTCGAATGATTCCGTGATCATCCAGCCTCAAGGGAAAGCCTACTCCAGTAGCGAGGTTCTCTAATCAAGGGCGAGGTAGAGGGAAAAGCAATGAGCTGTGAGAAAAGAAATGAGCTGAGAAAAAGGACTGAGCTGAGGGTTGATTAATCTACGTACCTCCTCTCCTACGCTAATATCTATCTTCTCGTCCTCAGGCATGCATCTTAGGCTTAGGTGTGCGAGCCTAGTTTAGGAAGTGTGTGAGGGGGTCAGCCACACTGGACTAAATACAAATAAAATAAATGAAAGGTAAATAAATGCAGTTGTTCCACAAAACACAGTTTGACACGTATCCCAAAGGGACTTATTTGCAAAAATGAAAACAAGCAGGGGATGAAGTGCAAATTTTCTACCGTTCCACATGGCGCATCGGATGGTGGATATGAATCTGACCTTTGATGGAACTACGGAGGATGAATGCTTGGACGACTCGGATCTGATCTGAAGGGCTCTATCCATGGTTGACTTCTGGGGCAAATATGACGGTCTGGATTGAATCTGGAGCAAAAGTTCTTGATCGTACGGATCTGTATGGGTCTGGAAGAACGACTATGAATGGTGGATCCAACGAAGTTTGATCGAGGAGATCTCGCTTGATCTCCACCAGAATCGTCTCCTGAGGGTCAAGGCTCGCTCCTGTAGTGTCTCCGCGTCGCCTTATGATGAAGGTGAAGTTTGAGGACACCCCATCGAGGATCTGGAGGTCTAAAATGAAGTAGCTCCAAACAAACCTCCAGGTCCTCCTCCTCGTTCTCAGTTCGCACCTAGAACCTGCAACGTATTATTGATGCTCGAAGGTTCACTCCGGCCACGTTTATTAGCAAAATAATAATGAAACGTGAGGGGGTGGGGACCTCCGAAGAAGGTGGTCGGAGAGGAGGTTGTTCTCCAGATCAATGAAGACTTGGGAATTTAGACGATGGAAGAAGATGAAGAAGGGAGTGGGGGATGTGAGTGTGCGGTCGGATCAGAATGAATGTAATTTGAAAGCTCCGATCGTGCATATAGGAGCTTGGATGAAGATGAATAGATTTGCGCCAAAAATTGAGAATCAAAGCATAATTTTAAAATAAAAAATGAAAAGAGGATTCCTAGATCTATGGAAGGGTGGATAAATGAAGAAGTTTGCCTCGATATGCTATGGTAAGTGGAGAGGCGAAACGCGATAGTGGAGGAATTTCAGCCACATGATGGATCTAGCTTCCCAAGTAGTTCCTCAATCTCCCGATCGCGTGAGAACCTCGTTGTCACTGTAGCTCTCTCTGGTGGTTGATATCGGGCGATTATGTTTGTGTAAAACCGATCAGTTGTAGAAGGTGGTGGATGGGATCTTTAAATAAGAGTGAATTCTGATGAGGTCTGAATTTCATAAGGCGAGTGGACTGAGGTTAGGATTGCGGAGATGATGATCTGGGGGGTAAAGGGATGATAGGGCTAACAAAATGGAGAAGGAATCGAGATGAGTAATAGGCATGGGTTAGCGGAAAATGCTAATAAGAGGCATTGAATGGGGAGTTGACCTGGGTCAACAAACCCACGATCAACCAATCAACAACTTCCTAGAATAGGACAAAACCACTACATGACAAAAAGGGGAATTGAAAATAAAATAGAAAATTACTATAAAATAAAAAATTATGTAAATAAAAAAGGTTACTAATTTAATCAACTTATTTACTATGATTCTTAATTATTTAAATAAAATATATACAAGGGTGGAAATAAATAAAATATGTTATTTCTATGTACACAACACCATGATTTTCATTATTTTTACCAATACACATATAATTTTATAATTTATAAATTTACAATATTTTACAAAAATTTTAATGTTATTTTTATTTCTTTTTATGAGATGATTTTTAGGTTAAATAAATAATAATATTTTATAATATACATAGTGACAGCATATACAATATGTACATGGTTTATTTTTATATATTTTTGATTTTGTGATTTTTATTTGTATTTTATATAAGTCAAATAAAAAATATATAAATAGTTAAAAATGAAATATACATAACAATACAAAGAAAATAAATATACAAATTATTTACAAATAATATACATAGGTATAATATATAATCGCACTCCAAAAAGGCACATTTCACACCTTAACTCTATTTTTTATGAAACCTCTTACATTTTAAAGATTATTTATTTTGGAGTACAATGAAAGTGAGTTTGTTGATTTTATGAGTTTTTAAGGAGAAGATATTGATATGACAAAATGAGCTTGGTCACTTTTTCAAAAGTGTTGTTATTTACACAATGTACACTGATTGTTCTTGCAATTATTTTTACTATTTACAAATTATTTTATGTACAAGTTTTCATGAAGAAATCAATTTTATTTGAGGTGAGTTTAATTATTAATAAAATATGTAAATGATATGTATTATATAAAGTGGTGTAAAATATATAAATATACATAAATGGGTATTGATTTTCTTGATTTTCATGTTTAAGCCTTATCTACCCCTACTTTATTCCTTGTCGATCTGGTCAAGTCTTGACCTTCTCTTGGGGTCAGAGTCAGCATGTATCTATTACATATATACATTATTTGGTTTTCTTTATTTTTCCTTTATTTCTTTCTTTATTTATTTTAGGTTAAATTTGTGATAAATATACAATATTTACACAAGAATGATGGTTAGTAAAATGAGATATTTAATAATATTTACAGGTGTTTAATAAGGGATTTTAAATAAAATAATTGAATAAAGATGATGAAATGCATATTCATCACTAGGTTATATTAAATTCTTTTCATCTTTCTTATAACTTTGGTTCTCAAGCAAAATTATGAAATCTTTGAACATTTCAAAGTTTTCTAATGGATAAAGGAAGAAATCTCATGTCACATGAATCATTAATAGATATCACAAATAATTAATATTAATTATGACATAGATGATCCACATACACCAATATGCATGAGATCATGAATACCTATGCATCTTACAACAATCCACGAGAAGGGTGCATCTGACATTTAGTTTGAATCTCTATTCATAAGTATCTAAGTTGTGAACTTTCATATAATCTAATGTTCAATATCTTACTAGTCTATTGATATTATCAATAAATTTATGTCCAAGACTTGATTCTAGATCATCTTTATCCTCCTTTTGATCCTCTAAGGTGTAATTTTCTAGTATTCAGAAATGTTAATTACCCATTCATTAAATTTTTAATTTAGTAGAGTCCTATAGAAGTTAGATTACTATATGAAATATATACATCATAACTCTTTATGATAGGCCTATTCCAGAATGCATATTTATTTCCAAAATTTAGAAATAAATAATGAATGTATTCTAATATCTAGGTCATAGAGACGTTCTCTACTAAGAGCTCTCCCACTGATAATATGTAGTTGATGAATCTCCATTCACCACATTTATTCTATCATTTTGGCCTTAAAAACCCTAGCCAATGCATGTATATAACATTTATTTTGAACAAATTAACATTCATTATTTGTTCCATTTATTATGATAAAATATAATTTTTAATACCAAAATTATAGAATAAAGAAAAGAAAAATAATAAAATACCAAAGGTAATTTATGAACCTAAATACCGAGACCTAGGCATCTTGATGACTGGCTCAATAAGGAATAAAATATGGGGAGAACAATACATTTTCCATTTACTGATTCATCAATAACCTGCTTTCGTGAACTATTTTATTTTCTATTATTTATACCTCAAATCAATAAACTTTGTACATGAAAGTTGTATATAAAAATGTATAAAAAAATACAAAATTGAGTTTGCACAAAAATAGCCTACACTGTACATTTTATGCTCAAAATAAAAAGCCAAAACCTAAGCTTCCCAGATTGATATCTCCTGAATACAAACACAAAATGTATCAAAATCACTCTAATTGTATATAACTTTTAATAAGCTATTTAATGAAGGTGGTTTCATATTTGTTGTAGTTAAGATGTAAAAGTTAGGTTTTGGACCCCTATTATACCATATACCTGAATAAAATATTCATTTTATTTATTATTTATTATTTTATAATTTTATATTTATAAGTTTATCTTTTTATAATTTTGTAAATACTATTTCTAGTATATGTACATATTTAAAATAGAATAAAACCATAAAGAATACATAAAACTAAAATAATATATAGAAATACATAGATGAAATACCTATACTTATACTTATAGAATACATACCCCTATTTATCTAAGTGTATAAAATATAACAAAAAATACAATAAAAATATATTTGTGTTCCTAAGAATAAGTTGTAAATATATAAAATGTGAAAATGAAATAATAAAATCAAAAATACAAAATAAAAATAAAATCTACAAAACAAAGTTCACTATACCTATAAATATACCCTTAAAAATTAACTTGTTACTAATAATCTCATAAAAATAAATAAAAATCATGTTAAAATACTACATACAATAATAAACATTTTTTATTATATACCCAAAAATTATTAAAATCATTTACTATATTTAAATAATTAATTGCAAATAAATTTGTCTACTTGTCTTGTAGTATCCTACATTGACCTATCATATCGCAAGGATAGTTGACCCAAGTTAACTTCCATGTCTTCTCTCTGGACCGCGTCAAATGCCTCGCGCGACCCACCTTCATGAATTTCTCCCCACCGCTCAGATGCTCCATTACCCTCAAGCCCTTCATTTTGACCCCTGATCTTCCATGACTCTCGTAGAATCTCCAAATCCGTTGTACATAGATTCGATTCGCCCAAGACCCTAGGTCAATAAGGGTGCCGACCACTGTATAAAATAGTACCTCCAGCCTCCTTGATCAAATTTGGTCACGTTCTAAGGCCCTAAAGCTAGCCACCCTCGATCTATAGAGTGAATCCCAATGACAGGGGAAGATCCCCTGAGGTGTTAGCACAATAGAATGAGGAGGGAGGTGCATCCATGGCAGATCTCCTGCCGCCCTGCTCCCTAGTCCTCCGATGAGGTATAAGAGCCACATCTTTATGATTTTTAGTAGATTTAGTTTGCCTATTTCATTTTCTTGTATTTTTTGCATGTTTTAATTAATGATTTAGCTTCGGATAAGTTAGTTACTTTACCAGAGCTCTAGATCTTTGACCACTGTTTCATCTTGTTCTCCATTGTCTCCGACCACACACACCACCTCCACACCTTCCTTAATGCCTTCTCCATCTTCCTGAACCATTCGATAAACCAAAACTCTCATGGTTCTGCGAATCGAGGTCCACCTAATTCTCCTTCACCGAACCTTGCTGCCACATTCATCCCACCTTGGATTCCATGAAATAAAAGCCCCGACCTTGTCAGGTTTGCAACATGGTGTTTTCGAGCCATTTTGCAGGTCGAGAAGTCCCCATTCGAGCGATGTCAACATCGGGAAATAACCCCACAGGGGCATCGAGCTCCAGGAGCCCATCGATGGGGCCCGAACATTTCTGAAGCATCCATCGGCTGCGGAAAAACTCCAGGAAGCCATTGCACATCTTCACATCATCTGAGAATGCATGGATTGGAAGAATCGATTGAATGAAGTTTGTGACGGAGAACCTTCTTCCTATTCTTCGTGAGGAGCAATGGTCATAGGATCAAGGGGAACTGCCAGTATTAATACTCATTGTCCGCTCAGCTCTCGTCTCACCTGTTCGATGGAGTCCAAGATCAGATCAGAACCGCTCATCGATGAAGCATCATTGGGAGAGGAGGAGGTGACACATGCATAAGTGGAACAATCTGCGTCATACGATGGCACGCTTGATAGGGGTAAATTACAAGCTAAAACCCCTTCCTTTTTTTGTTTTATTTATTAGTCCTGTAATTAATTTTTGTAGTTTAAATAAATGTATCTATTTTTCATAGAAACACCAAGTGTTTATTGATCTTACATATGGGCCCATGCCATGTCACCTCACATGCCCTCCTATGTGAGGTGTCCATTTTGCATGTATACCCTTGTGGGGCTTTTTATTTATGTTTAGTCCAATAAATGTGAATATTAGTTGTATATTTTTTGGCAAATTTGCATATGTGTCCCTAACTTTGATATTTACAAATATGTCCTTCCCAGTTCATGTATTTTTGGTGCTTGAATTTCATTTATTAAAAATAACATTGTTCTCCAAAAAATTATGCAAAAATAGCTTAGATGCTTGCTAACATGTACTTTAATGGCATATTTTTATTTTAGCATTTGAGGTATGTTGACTATTTATTAAAAAACAAATGACCATATTTTAGTCCAGTCAAACTTAGAAAATACTAAGAAAAATTAAAACATTTAGAAAATTCCCCCAAAAAATGTATTTTGCTTATTATTATATTTTATACCTGCAAACCAAAAATCCATAAAAATAGAAAAAGGAAAAGATAAAAAATTAAGAAGCTTAAAAATCTAGAAGAAAAGATATTAATTCAAAAAATCTTGAAAGTAATTATTTTTGTTTCTGAATTTTCTTTATGTTAATATCTATGTAATAAATTGATTTAAAGAATTTTGGACTTTATTTATTATATTTAATCTTCAAATCAATTTTGCATATTTATTTACTCCCTAATTAGGGATATTTTTTATTTACAAATACATAAAAATAATCAAAAAATTCCAAAAAATTACAAAAAACATTAAAAAATATATAAAATACAAAAACATTTTATTCCATGAATTTTATTTATCTATATTAGCATTTATACTTTTATTAGCCTATATTATATATAGCCTTGTATACTCTTATATAATGAATTTTAAAAAAAAAGAAAATATAAAAATGAGAAAATATAAATAGAAAATATAAATAGAAAATAAAAATTAAAAATTAAAAATTAAAAAAATATATAAAAGTTAAAACCCACACAAAGATAATAAATAGACAAGAGAAAGGAAGAAGTTTTGAGCTTTATTGCATAATCTACCGTTTGCTCCATGTGTTCGACCTCTACACATGCTTGCACACTATACACCTCTTTTGTAGAGTTATAATTTATTTTAACTCCACGTATTTGTTTTCTCATTGCTTGATTTTTATTGTGGGTTAACTACTGTTGGCTTGAGTCTCATGAGTGATCGCCTCAGTGAGGCTAATTGAGTTTGATTAATCGACCCTCGCATGATCTCAATCATCAACTGGCACTGTTGTCGAGGAGCAACACCACATAGATTGGATTCTTTTATTTGTTTCTTTACTCTTGTCTATATATGTTTCTTTATTTATTTAATTTCATGAATATTTGGCATTATTTGTGACTTGTCTAATCATTCTTCCTTGTTTGAATTTGTTTCGAGGGACCACTACGCAAGGGATGGCTTCTTAGGAGGATTTGTGCACCCAATCAAGGCGGAGCGAGCTTTCTTACCTAGTTGGCAGGGGAGAGCATCAAATACAGACTTGGAGGATTTTTGAAGATGACCAACATTTTTATTTTCATTTATTTAATTTGTATTTTAAAGTGAGAGAGATAGAGAGATTAATTTGTAATAACTTGGACTCTCTCGGACTTGACTACTTCACGAGGTACACTGCCTGAGGGACTGTTCCCTTCGAGTCCTTGTCGGTTTTGTCATGTTTTCATCGTTTTCTTTTTCTTTATATTTCGCTTTTATTTTTATTTGTTTTGTGTGAATGGGGCTTAGCTTAGAAATTACTTGCTCGATAGATTAAGGCACAAAGCCTTAATATATTTGCATGTACCTATATATTCGCTTTTGGACTTATTCAAATCGTAAGTGTTGGCTATTTAGACTTGACACTGCGTACCGAGAGAGGTCGCATACATCGGTTGCATGACCTGTTATGGCGGGCACCTAGTGGCATCGAAGATCGGACTTAGGTCTTATATCTAGATAGTTAGTATCTGGTGCTTCATACTAACAACATATTCTATTTTAGGGTGATTTCATCAGCTTGCATGTCATATGGGGTAGTTTCAATTTTGTCATGCATCTCTCATGGAGAGAGCCGGGAAGCACTGTAAGTCTTCTGACTATGCAAGCATTATCGATTTCCGACTTGCATTGCTTTTCCAACCTTCTCCCCCTAATTTTTATCACCTAGGATTTTAATGGAATTGGAAACTCGATAGGCGATTGCATTGAAAAATAACAAAAAAGAGATAACAAAAAATAAAAGTGGGACTGCTAATTCTATTGGACTTAAAGAAATAAACGTAACAGATTCATTGCTTTAGGGAGAGCAACCCCCTCATTGTATGTGCATTTTATTCTCACGTACAATAAGGATTAGTGCCCCGATCCCAGGCCTACCTACGTATTTGTACAACTTTTTTGAATCTCACCTAACTCTAAAATAGAAAAGATAAATGACCACTATCTTTGGTCTTCACTTTGTTGAGTAGGTGAACTGGGGGTTTGTTTTGTACATTGATTGTGATTTTGGGTCCATTCACGATCATCATTCATTGAGTTGGTAGATCCATGAGTTTTTGAGTTCTTTTTTTGTTGAGTCCTTCTCCCTTTCTCTATCCTTACATTTTCTTCTTTATTGAGGCATGATATCAGATCTTGATCTTCACTTAAGTAGTCGGATTTTACGGTTGTCTTTTTGCCCATATCACCCTATCTCCGGCCTGGTTCAAGAAGACTCTCTTCTTGAGCCACAATTTTGTCTTCGTTTCACCATTCTTGCCCAACCTCCTCGTTCCCTTCAGTATTTTCCCTTCTTTCACCTGGGATTGATGTGCTACTAGATGAGGCCCTCATCGAGGTTGTGATTTCAAGAATTATTTGAGTTAGCTGGCAGATTTGATGATACTGAGATTGGTGTGCTATTTTTGGTGGATCTGACATTGATATGTGCATAGATTCTTTATGGAGGACTATGATTTTGGAACTATTACAAGTGTGATTCTTTATTGAGGATTTATGATCTCGCACACCGGATTGAGGATGTGATTAATTCTTGATGATTTGATGATGATTCCATGAGTCATGATTTTACGATCTCTTATTAGGTTTCGCGCATCTTGATTCAGACTCCTGATATATGATCTCTATATGTGCTTCAAAGTGATGGTGTTAGGAACCCACATGATATCACTCATCTTCTTGACTGACCCATCCTCCATCTCCTGACTCTCCTACCCTCATTTAGCACTTCAAGGATCTCTTTATGACATCTTGATCCATCTTAACTGACTTGATTGATTTTAGGGATTGTATTGTGATTGCCGTGATGATCTCTTCTCCCTCCATAGCCTTTTGCCCTCCCTAATGATTGACTGTTTACTTTTGAGGATATGAGACTTGATGCTAGCATTTCCCTGATTTCATTGACTTAGTTTGCATTGCTCTCCGAGGACTATCTGTGGGAGAATGCAACATTTTCTTTATGATTTGTTTCACTCACTGCTTGTGTGTCCATCTTGATGGAGCACGGAACTGAGCCGTCCGATATGAGCTATCGGTCTCACTGTATGATTGTGTGTCTGATCTGTTGGAACATGAGACGGATTATCCTAGTTTCCTGGACTCCTTTGAGTCTTCTCTCCTTGGCGATCCTCGCAAGTATGAATCTCTTTCTTTTGGTTATTCCCTGCCTAGTTTATAGCACTTTTCGAGGGTTATCTACGAGAGATTGTGACATCTTCAAGGTCTTCTTAGTCTCTTCTGTTGGGTAGCAGATCTGTCGCCTACCAAGACCACTTCTGTTGATCCGTCTGATGGATCCAACTCCTTTGAGTCCGCTCTCCTTGATGCCCCCACAAGGATGAGTTCTATTATGATTATTCATTTCTTAGCACGTATCACTCCCCGAGGGTTATCTGTAGGAGAATACATCATTTTGTAGGTACTCGACTTTACTTTTGGTGTCTCCAATCTGGTGAAGCGCGAAGCTGAGTTTTCTGATTGGTGTACTCGGTCTCCTCTCTGGTTGTGTATCATAGTTGGTGGGTCACGAAACCATGTTTTCTGATTATTCTAAGATCTGACTCGTCTGAGTCTGCTCACCTTGATGATTCTCGCAAGGTTGAGCCATGTCTTGTGATATTCGGTGTGTTCTTGATCTTTTGACCTCAGGTCCACCGGATATCAAGATACGTAGAGAGTCTCTTGTTCTTCACTTTTTGTATCCTCCTAAGATTATTAGTGACATGGAGGAATATGTACAGTTCCTTCCTCTTTTGTGCCTTACAATATTGGCTTTGATCTCTCACTCTTTGCCTATGAGCCAATGTTTTGCTTCGCGCTAAAATATCCTGTCCTAGTTTTCAATATGTTCTCCTGGTAGATGACACCCACCTGATTGCATATTAGGGTGTCTTTCTCTTTCTAATTGCATCATCGTTCTCATAGGGGGACGATGACAAGAGCACAGTATTCGACTATCAGATACCGTCCTGCACTTCATCATTCTTCACTATGTGTATATATGTGTTTTATCTTCCCATTCCTTCTTTCTTCAATTTGTTATGTGTACCCCAGATCATTCGCCATATCTGTGTGTCTATACTTAGGATGTACCTTATCTTAACTATAGGGGGTGCACCCATAATGTTTGTTATTTCTTCATTCTGTTTCATTACTCTTGTTGTTGCCTATACTTAGGGATCTTTTACCCTAAGTGTAGGGGGAGTGATGTGTACATTCTCCCCTTGTTTTATATTTTTCTTTTATTTATCATCTCCACTATCTCCTCTTTTGTTGATATTTTTGCCTATACTTAGGGATATCTTACCCTAAGTATAGGGGAAACAGACCAGGCTACGATTTGTTCATTCCCACCCTCGACCCGCCCTGCATGTAGATACAACCTGCTATACTTATTATTCTCGGATCCTAAGTATAGGGGGACAACCGACTTCTCATTCATTTATCTCTTATTCTTTCATTCCTTATTCAGTTGTTGTAGTATTGGCATTTCTATACTCAGTACGAGTTATGTCCTCTCTTTTTCTTTTCGACCTATGAGGACATAGCTCAAGCAAACTAAAGGAGGGTCGTATATACTTTGTATATACTTTAGCCATAACTCATACTTCCGTATTTTTTAATAATATGACTAAAATACTGCATATATATACATATACAATGTATTAAACAACTAATAAAAAGAGGTATCTTATTCCTCAAATTCTTTTTGTATATACTAATTAATAAAATAGTTAAAAATGTTTTGCAAAATGTTTGAAAAAAAGTTTGAAAATGTATTTGAAAAATCGTTTGAAAACTTTTTGAAAATATGTTGTAAAATATTTTCAACCTTTGTAAAATCGTTTTGTTTAGAAAATTTCTTTTCTTTGTGCGAAATAAAATGTTTTGAAAACCTATTTGCAAATGGTTTTGAAAATTTGCAAAATATTTGAAATATATATATATATATATTGTTTGAAAAATCTTTGCAAAATAGTTTTCAAATGTTTGTAAAAATTATTTGTAAAAAATATTTTGGACTATTGTTTTCAAAATTATTTGTAAAATTATTTTAAAATAATTTGAGGAATATATACATCATCCAAATAAATAAATAGTTTTCATCAACTGTATGTAAATATATAAATAATCAACACATCTCTTGTGAATCCTTTAAACCTCCATTCTTGTAAATAATAGATGCACGTCGGTGTAGATATTTGTACCTACTTCTTAGACAAAACTTTTTATTTTGAAAAATTCTAAAAACATTTGCAAAACCTTTTTAAAAAATCCATAAAAAGTTCAAAAATAAAAAAATGTGTCACAAAAAGTTTTCATTGCATTGTACATAGCATTTGCATAGCATTCACATTTTTAGATTGATTTTGAACAATTAAACTAGTTTGAGTAAAGTCGAAGATTGGAGATTGACTGGACCTTAATGCACCTAACTTCATCGGAACCTTATAGGAACTAGATTTGAGGTACTTCAGGTTTATTTGAACTTAATTCATTGAGACTCAAGGCTGGGTTCAAGACATCTCAACTGCCTAACTAGAAATTTTTGAGATGCACGCATGACTCTTATCGGTCGTGACCTCACTTGGACATTTGCACCTTTCACTTGGCTCAACTCAGTTGAAGTGGTGAGGGGATTGGAGTTACCGATATGAGACGCACACGAATGGAAACATTCATCCTCATCTATGGAGGGAAGTTCACTCCAACCCGTCCAGTGGTGTTGACATTTAAAGACAAGATAGTGTGGGTTACAATAATGCTTCAAAAGAGGGATAGTCTTTTGATTCAAGAGGAAAAATTCCTTATGTAAATGTTGTTGTATATAGTATTTTTTTAAAGTGTTGAAATAAAGACTCAAAAAAGTGGACATGTCTGATTGAAAATAAAATGCATGTCGGAGTATGTATATAAGTTTAAATAAGCAAGCTTGAGCTTCAAAAGTCAGAAATCATATGAGTATGTAGCTGGATGACTTGACTACACTGGTCATGCATCCCCAGATAGGTAGCTACACTTGCTACTGTACATTCTTCTCTTCATCCCTCCTCTTGAATCGAATGTACTTGAACTTAGAAGGAAATACCCCGTTCCTCGAGGAAAGAGTTGCTGGATTGGGGAATCATTGGGTTGTCATGCTGGAGAAGTCGGTCCTTTTGTCATTTAAGTTGGGAAGAGCCACTATCACTTACACTGTACAAGACAACTTCATAGTCATAAGGGTTTGCATATGATGTAGACTAGTCCTGACATGGCTATTTGGGTGGATTGAATCGAGTTCTTTAACTCTCGAAGGCTGTTGTGATTTAAATCTGGTTCCCAACCAGGTTTCATACACATTCCCACACCAAGGACTGACAAGGGCTCCACACTTTGATTTTGTGAAGACAAGTTTGAGAATTAAAATCAATCCACTTTTCTTTCATTTTCTTTTCTTTGTTTTATTTTTCTGCATTCATTGCGTAAGTGTTTGCTAGGGACAAGCAAAGGCAAGTATATGGGGGTGATGAATCTCATTTCATCACCTTTATTCTATCATTTTGGCCATAAAAACCTAGTTAATGCATGTATATAACAATATTTTGTACAAATTAACATTCATTATTTGTCCCATTTATTGTGCATAAAATACAGTTTTCATTGCTAAAACTATAGAAAAAGGAAAGAAAAGAAAAAGAATAAAATACAAAAGGTATTTTATGACCCTAAACCCCGAGACCTAGAATAATGTAGGGGGAGATAAGGGCTAATAATACAATAAAATTTCCATTTATTTATTCATCAATAATCCACTTTTAAGACCTATTTTTTTCTATTATTTATACCTCAAGTCAATAAATTTTGTACATGAAAGTTGTAGATAAGAATGTATATAAAAATACAAAATTGAGTTTGCACAAAAATAACCTACAATGTACATTTTATGTTCAAAAATAAATATAACCTTAAAAATTAACTTGTAATAATAAGCTCATAAAAAATAAATAAAAATCATATTAAAATAATATATAAAATAATAAACATTTTTATGTTACACCTAATAATTATAAAATCAATTACTATTTTAATTATTTAATTTGGAAAAAAATTGTTATTTGATCCTGTAGTGTCCTACCTGGACCTATCATATCGTAGGGACAACTGACCCGAGTCAACTGCCTTGTCTTCTCTCTAGACCGTGTCAGATGCCTCGATCGACCTACCTTCATGAATTTCTCCCTACCGCTCCCATGCTCCGTTACCCTTCAGCCCTCAACCATTTTTAACTCCTGATCTTCCATGACTCTCACTTAATGTCCAGATCCGTTGTACATAGCTTCGATTCACCCAAGTGCCAACCACTATGTATAAATAGTACCTCAATCCTCCTTGAACTAATTTGGTCGCGTTCTAAGCCCTAAAGCTAGCCATCCTCGGTCTAGAGTGAATCCCGACGACAGAGGGAGATCCCTTGAGGTGTTAGCACGACTGAAAGAGGAGGGAGGTGCACTCACGGTTGACCTTCGATCGCCCTGCTCCCTATTCCTTCGGCTAGGTTTAAGAGCTATGCCGTTATGATTTTTAGGTAGATTTAGTTCGTGTATTTCATTTTTTGCATTTTATTGTGTGTTTTAATTAATGATTTAGCTTCGAATAAAACGTTAGTTACCTCGCTGGAGCTATAGAGCTTCGACCACTGTTTCATCATGTTCTTCATTGTTTTCGACCACGCACACCACCTCCACACCTTCCTCAATGCCTTCTCCATCTTCCTGAATGATCCGATCAACTAGAACCCTTGTGGTTCTACAAATCTAGGTCCACCTCCTTCACCTTCGTCAGACCTCGTCGCCACCTTCATCATGACTCTGATTCCACCAAATAAAGGCCTAGGCCTTGTCGTGTTTGCAACGTGGTGCTTTCGAGCCATTTTGCAGGTCGAGAAGACCCCATCTGAGGGGAGTCAACATCAGGAAACAATCCCTTAGGCAACATTGAGCTCCAGGCCCCCTTCGATGGGGCCTGAACATTTCTGAAGCATCCACCGGCTACAGAACAACTCTAGGAAGCCATTGCACATCTTCACAACATCTGAGAAGGCATGGAGTGGAAGAATCGATCGAACGAAGCTCGGGGTGGAGAACCTTCTGAAGGATATAGGAAAATCCTTAAGTGCATCACAGAAGTGTGGAGATCACATCATATGCGATTGGGAGCAACTAGTCGTATTAGTGGCTTGGGGCAGCGAAATTTTAAAAAATTTGAACGATGAAAACAAATTATCCAAGAACAATTCTCAGATCATTTCATCTAGACCACAAACAAGTATTAGGTTTAACTCTTGAAGCGTGGTTGTGATCGAGTTTCTAAACGAAGAGACCACCCATCTCAAGTCCGATCCAATAGAGGAGACGCTTACAAGCGCGTTGATGAAACGCATGCTCCTCACAATCCATGTTGATGATCCAAGCAGTGAATCTCCTGTCTCATGAGATCCAACGTATTTGTCATAAGCCAAGCGTGTCGAAGAAGATGGAGATCCACGAGTGGTCAATCCAATAGCGCAACGACGTCGCGATGACTATGACCCTTTCCAGGGTTTAGGGTGGATGGCCACTCTACGGAGGGAGAGACGGAGTTTGTGTAGAGAGAGAGATGGAGAGAGTTTAATTCCTCTTGGAATTATGTTTGTAGTCTAAAAGGCAAGGGCTGCCCTTCCTTTTATACTAGTTAGATGTATATGGATTTTAATACATGTGCGCTCTTAATCCTAAGGTTTAGTATAAGAGGTTATTAATCAATGGCCATGATTTGTTGCTACAAATTTGCAACAATTAATTTAATTAAAATGAATTAATTATATCCCTTTATCAAGATACAAATTAATTCATTTTAATTACAACTATAATAAATAGATAATTAAGGAGGCAACACCACCTCAAAAAGGGTGATCTCCCCCCTGACTTGGTCAAGGTGGGACCACCTATGTTGGCAGTTTTGACTTCCTTAATATATATTTATTATATATAATAAAATAAAAAACCATTATTGCTTTATCTTCACAAAGTTAAATCCATATTAAATTTGTGAAAACATCAATCATGCCATTGATAAATATGAATCACATTTTTATATTTAACATAATATGTAAATCAGATTTACAATTAATTGTTTATTGTGAATCCAATTCACAACAACATATAATTTGTAATTATATTTACAATTAAATCTATCCAACATATTATAAATCATATTTATAATATCTATGATTATTATGGATAGAAATATCCACATTAATCATATCTTTGATAATTAAATCACGTTTAATTATCCAAGATGACTCTTCTCATGTGCCCAAATTGCATGAATCACATTCACATTATCACATATTTGATAAATTAAATCACATTTAATTATCTTAGATGACTCTCCTTATATGGCCACATAATATGAATTAAATTCATATTTTTCATGTTAATTAAATCACATTTAGGTATCAATTTTCCTCAATGCTCAGACACATTATCAATAATGAAATTATCCTTGAACTCTTTCATGAATAATGCACTTTCTCCACGAATACTTGGAGATAAGGACATGGCAATTGTATGTTCCACGTATAGTGACTTGGATATTGAGATCACATCTCAAATCCAGATCTCGGGGACCTCTCATAGATGTTTATTAAATAAAAGCTTTAGTTCTAATCTTCTTATTGTATATAATCACATTCAGATCAATGTCCAACATTTGGACTAAGATCAGATCACTTCTCTATGAGGGGAGTCACTAAAATCCAGACCTGTTTCTTCACTCCCTTGGAATGGAAGCATCATGGTTATACAATCATTTATGATCACATCACCCTCTGGTATTACTAATACCTGTACATCCTGCATATTGGAAGACATAGAATAAATCAGAAGTTTTAGATCTATTTAGACTGTCTTCTTCAGAGTTTTATCATTAAGTTTCTCATTTGATCGCTGGGAGTTGTTATCGTTCATATACTTTCCAAAAGCATATACCATACCCATGTATTGATCATATAATTTCCCAAAGCATATATCAAACCTACAAATTCAATCAAGCTTCCAAAGCGAGATGACCATGCATGAAATTTGATTCCCAATATCTCATGAGTGAGCTCATGTCTTCCGGTTCATTAAATGAACCTGTATGATCCCTTTGAGAGATCGTATTTCTCATATGCCCTTGTATGAACCAACACACTGGTGTATAGAACTTGATTAGGCCATCAAGCTATTGGTTTGCTAAATGTACACACACAAACATATAGTAATACATTTGTCTCCGATAAGAGGATGTGTGCCTATATCGTGACAACATACGACATAGGACTTGATTACCTCGATCTCGTTAAGTCAACTCTTTGATGTAACTTATCTAACACCCGAATATCTATTACTATGCAGAGGACTTGCATCAAGAGGTCAGACAGATATCAACCCATTGGAGAAAGGATTGCCATCTCCTACTCAGGTTGGAGATCATGTATTAATAATAATTTGACGATGCTGGATGAGTTCTCAATCCAACTCTTCAGATATTCATCTAAGCACCAATCTCTATGATTCAACAATTGAATCAACATCTGTATGATCATCAAGATGGCCATGGTGCATAACCCTAATTATACTAAGGAACCTATTATGAAAACTAGTTATTCTTCATTTTAGATCAGGGAATGATATTTGCAATAACATTTACCACATAATGGCTCGCCGTGGGCTTGCATGTCCAACACCTTCTTCCATGTTATTTGTAAGGAGTAGTGGTTGTAAGATCAAGGGGAGCTGCTAGTTTTAATTCTCACCATCCGCTCAACACTCGTCTTGCCCATCTGATGAAGTCCAATATCAGTTCAGAATCGCTCATTGGTGGTGTCATTACGCGAGGAGGAGGTGATAAGAGTATAAACGGAATGATCTGCACCACACAATAGTGCACATAATAGGGGTAAATTAAAAACTAAACCCCCTACCTTTTTGTTTTATTTATTAGTCATGTAATTAATCTTTGTAGTTTAAATAAATGTTTATATTTTGCATAGAGACCCCTGGTATTTATTGATATTGCATATGGGTCCATGCTAGTTCACCTCACGTGCTGTCCCACGTGAGGTGGCCATTTTGCATGTATACCCTTTGTGGGTTTTTGTATTTATGTTTAGTCAATAAATGTGAATATTAGTAGTACATTTTTTGCAAATTTGCACATGTTCCCTTGACTTTAATTTTATTTGCAAATATGCCTTTCGTAGTTCATGTATTTTTAGTGCTTTAATTTAATTTATTAAAAATAGTAATGTGCTCCAAAACTTAAGCAAAAATAGGGTTAGATGCATGCTAGCATGTACTTTAATGTCATATATTTATTTTATCATTTTAGGCATCGTAACTATTTATTAGAAATCAAATGAGCACGTTTTTGTCCCCATCTAACTTAGAAAATACCAAAAAATAATAAAATGTTTTGAAAAATTCCCAAAAATATATTTTTCTTATTATTATATTTTATAACTCCAGACCAAAAATCCATAAAAAATGGGAAAAAGATAAAGATAAAAAATTAAAAAGCTCCAAAATCTAATAAAAAAGATATACAATTCCCAAAAATCCAAAAAAAAATTATTTTTGTTTCTAAGTTTTGTTTATATCAATATCTATTTATTAAAATAGATTTAAAGAATTTTGGACTTTATTTGATATTTTTAATCGTCAAATCACTTTTATCTATTTATTTATTCCCTAATTTGTGATATTTTTTATTTTAAAAATACATAAAATTATGCTAAAATTCCAGAAAAATTCGCATAAACAATAGGAAAATATATAAAACTCAAAAACATTTTATTCCCTAAATTTTGTTTATTTTTATTAGCATTTATACTTATATTATCCTATATTATATATAGACTTATATACTCTAATATAATGATTTTAAAAAAGAAAATATAAAAATCCGAAAAGATAAAAAGAAAATAAAAATTATAAAATTAAAATAAAAAATAAAAAATAAAAAATAAAAAATAAAAAAATAAAAAAAATAAAAATACATATAGATAAAAACCCACACAAAAAGATAATAAATGGATAAGAGAAAAGAACACGTTTTGAGTTTTTTACACAATCTACCGTTTCCTCCCTGTGTTCTACCTCTACACATGCTTGCACGCTATATACTTTTGTTGTAGAGTTATAATAAATTTAACTCGACATTTTGCTTTCTCATTGCTTGATTTTTATTGTGGGTTAATTGTTGTTGACTCGGGTCTCGTGAGTGGTCGCCTCAGCGTCACTAATTGAGTTTGATTAACCGACCCTCGCTAGATCTCAGTCATCTTTAGTCTATATATCCAATAGAGATTGTTGAGACAATTGCATCAACATCCATGTGGATGAATATTAAACCCTAGTATCAAATTTTCTAGTCTTCTAAAAAAATGAAACCAATTACAAGTGTTATTAGAAGTATGAGATACAGTTATTAGACTTTGATCTTATCTAATAAACAAGTCAATTTCAGTGATTATATGTGGATATATAATATGTCAATGCACTATCTGAGTCCTTCTCTAAGGATCTTAGATAGTCTAGATAGTCATACCATCAAGACATCAGCTTGTTGCAGTATTGGCATTCATCCAACTCTGTGGATGCCATATGTGTAGAAATTACAAAAGTATAGTCAACTCTTTGACTTTCCTTCTCACTTAGGTAAGACATATGCTTCCACTACACTTCCTTAATCTATGAACAATAATTGCTTAAGACAAAGGATCTCTTATGTTGAACTCAAAAGATTTTAATATAAGAGTATTTCAACATTCATACATGCTTCATTCAATTCATACAATATGAATATTATAAAATCTTCATGAAATACTAGAGTATAGATAGTATAATGATGCCACTCATCATATCTATATCCATCTTAACTCTTAAAGGCTTTGGTTCAGGTAGGTATTAATGAATCTGCATTTTATCATCTTTATTCATTTATTTTAGATTAAAATCCCTTATAAAATACCTGTAAATATAACTAAATTTATTCCTTTACTAACTCTACTTCAAATGTAAATATTATATATTTATCACTATTTTAACCTAAAATAAATAAATAAAAAAATTAAGGAAAAATAAATAAAACCCAAACTGTATATATATAACCGATACATGCTGAATCAAACCCTAAGAGAAGGTCAAATACTTGACCTGATTGACAAGAAATAAAGTAGGGCGAGATAAGGCCAAAAATATCAAAAATTCCAAAAACTCATTTGCCACTTGCATACATTCATCATATGTATAATATTGTCTAAAATACACATTTTTTCATTAATTTATTCATCACCAAATTCTTGGTAAATAAAGATTATTTCTTTTTGAAAATTGTAAATAAAATTCTTTTGTAAATAATAAAAATAATTGCCATAAAAATATGTGTATATATAAATAACCACAATCTCAAAAAAGGGCCACTAAGCTCAACTTGTAGGATCAATTTCTTCTCCATCAAAACTCCAATTTCATCAAGCTCACTTTCATTATACTCCAAATTAAATATCTTTAAAATGGGGGTGATTTTATAAAAATGAGAGTTAAGGTGTGAAATGTGGCCAATTGGGGTACTAGAGTATAATATACCTATATACAACATGTACATTATTTAATTGTTTATTTTCTCTTGAATATTTATGTATATTGTATTTAGTTAATTCTCAAAATTGTATTTAACTTATATAAAACACAAATAAAAATCACAAAATAAAAAATCAACAAAACAAATTTTGTATATATTGTATATGTCACCATGTATATATTATACTTATACCTATTTATTTAACCTAATAAATTAATTCCTAAAAATCAAATAAAAATTTCATAAAACCCTTGAAAAATATTGTAAATAAAAAATATTAAATTATGTATATATTTGTATACATAATTAATTAAAATAAAAATCTTGTATAAATAGGTATACATACCTATAAATAACCCATTATATTTATTTTAGCCCATGTATATAGATTATTTATCTAATTAAAAATCACTAAAATTAGCTTTAGTTTATTATTAACATCTTTATTTAAATTATTTAATTTTTTAATTCATTTTAAATTTTTAATTCATTTATTTAATCTTTTTTATTGATTTTTTGTCGTTATCCTTGTTTTATCTTTTCCTTTGCACGCTCACATTGGTTGGCCCGGGTTTGTTGACCTGGGTCAACTCTCCAGTCCACCAGCCTTTTCCGCCCATATCGCATTACTCCCGCTCTTCACCCATTTTTCCCATGTGCATCATTCGATAATTGACCCCGAGTCCTTCTCCGATTTTTTAGCCCCTTCATTCCTCGCCACCGAGAACCCTTTAGATCAACCATCCTCGCCTTGATCATCTCGCATTTCGAAATCAAAATCCCCGTCGGAGTAAGCTCTATGAATGTTCACCCTTCAACTACGGTGAGGGGTTGATCCGACTTTAGCCTAAGATTGCCCATAATCGAGTGACAAGGTTTGTGCTCCTGTGATAGAGGAGCAGATCCCTGATCTGGAGTGTGAATTTGGTGCCCTAAGTTCGTGATCTAACCACATTGCCAGATCCCTCCGTCGCACATTCTGCCACTCAACTGTAGCCGTAGATCGAGGCGATTTTCCTCCTCCTTTTCTCACCGTAGGTAACTTAGGTCTATTATATTTTATTTCACATTTCTTTTTCGCTTTGATTTCATATAAATCACCTAGATCAGATCTTCATCTTCAACCTCTGATCTACACGATCAGAGGAGTTTCGATCATCGTCGTTCCTTCCGACTCCGCATCCACCTTCACACTGACTTTCTACATCTCTTCCACTTTCTTCCTACCTTCATATCATCACAGATCTGAACATCAACTCCCCCTCCGATCACCTCCATAGGAGCTTCCGCCCATTCATTATTTCCCATCTTCTTGCGCTAATAAACCAAGTCAGAGCTTCACCTCCCAGCAAGGAATATATTGCTGGTCCTTCGAGAGCACCTACAGCAAGGAATTCCGAGTTGGAGGTCCATTTGGAGTTGTTTATCACTTGACCTCTAGCTCATATATGACTCACAGTCGACCGTCGCTGAAGGCTGGGATCGATAGAGCATTGCTGTAGGAAGCCAGAGTACCATCTTGTAGCTGATTCATGCGAGTAACGAGTGAGATTTCCTCGCTCGGAGTTCGTCGGAGTCTGTCTTCTTTCATGTTCTTCCAGACATCCCCATCACTGCACGATCAAGAACATTACCCACTTTCCATCTCAGCCATCCATGTTGCCCCAAAGTTGAACCGTGGATCTCACTTCCAGATCAGATCTGAGCCATTCAATCGTCACTCATTTCCAACCATTGGATTAGCCTCCAGCAGCACGTCACATAAGGGTATAATTGCACTCATACCCCCTGCATTTATTGTATTTTTAAATAAGTTGTTTTGGACATGTGTCGTCTTGTAATAAATTGAACATTTGCATTGCTACCCTTTGTATTTATTTTAATTGCATTTAAGTCCTATTAGAACTGCAACAATGTTTGGCATGTGAGTTTTAGGAAAATTGCAATAAAAGTATCGTATTTCTATGTTATTATTTGGTCCCTTGAATTAAGATAATTACATATAGGTCCAATCCATCACACATTACGTGCCTGCACACATGACTTTTTGGACACTTGGCAAGATTCCCCCTGCATTTTTCGCATGTGTTATCATTTAATCTAAAAACTTTAAATAATTACATATTTGCCTTGGTGAATCTGCATTTATTTTGAATGTTTAAAATTAAATAAAAAATATCAAAACTTGTTTAAAAATTCCACAAAAATTCATCTAGCATTCTATTACTCACATCATTCATCCATAAATTGCATTTTCCATTTCATAATTTTTATTATTTATAAAAATTCAAAAACAGTCCAAAAATTCCTTATTTGCATCCAAAAATCAATAAAAAACAAAACTTTTCCCAAAAATTCTAAAAAAATGTTTGCTTATTTTGATTTATTTTAATTTATTATTTGTGCATTTATATTCCTCATAAAAACCATAGAAATCATAAAAAAATTAAAGGCATAAAAATTCATTTAAAAATGTAAAAAATCATAAAACTCCTCTTTGGAAAATACGAAAAAAATATCTTTTTGTGAGTACATTTATCGACTTTTTATTTCGTATGCTATTCTAAAAATTCAAAAAGATTCGCATTGCATTCTATTTATTAATTTCGTTGTTTTTGATTTATTATAAGGCTTTAAAATTTTGGGAAAATCTGGAAAATCTAAAAATAATTAAAAATAGAGAAAAAAACCCCAAAAATTTTAGTTTATTTTTTGAATATTTTTAATATATTTGAAAAATACAAAAAGTTTGGTTGAATGTATTTGTCTTATTTTTCTTTAAATATTCCATTGTTTTAAAAAAATAAAAAAATATTTTGCAGAATGGAAAATAAAATTGTAAAAATCAGAGAACTAAATAAAAAATATAAAAATCAAAATTCCATTAAAAATACAAAATTCAAAAATATAAAAATCAAGCATGGTATGCATAGAGATTCCTTGATTCTTTTCACTGATTTTTCAAATAATCGAATAACCCTCACGAATTTTTGTAGCCTCCCTGAGTTTGATCATGTTCGTTCTACAGGTAAATTTAATAGCAACATTCTCTTGCTACATTTTCTGCATTTATTTTTTCTTGAGAATTGAATAAATATTTGTTTGACGCTTCTTTGGGTTGCGATGACCACAATTTCATTTGCAAATAATTCATTTAAATAAAAAGCCCAAATTTTAGCGCTCAACAAATCTCGCCGTTTTCGGGGAGGCATGGCGAGGGTAGTTAGGTTTTTCTTTTAACCTACTATTCTTGGTTGTTTATGCCTTTTTTCTTTCTCTTATTTTTGTCTATATTTTCTTACATTCATTTCATTGTTCATACTCACTATATTTATTTCCATTTATTTTTGCTCATATTTTCACAAGTGTGTTTCTTAAATTATCTTGTGTTTACTCTTTCTTGCGAGAGCCGACGAGCGAGGGCAGCGTTGTTAAGAGATTCGGCACACCCAAGTGAAGCGAAGGAAGCTTGATTATTTATCGAGCCGCAAGAGATCATGGGAGGAGAAGAAGAAGACTTGGAGGAGACTGATCATTTGGAGCATTTTGAATAGATAGTTGTTGATTTAGTTTTAGCCTTTTATACATTCAAAATTCTTATAAAAGGACACTATATACCTTGTGTGAGAGGCATGTTTCCCCAAGTGCCGGTACACTTGGGGGACCTCACCAGATTTGTTTTTCACCACCTTGTTTATATTTGTTTCATGTTGTTTTATGTTCTTGAACTCTTAGTAGTAGGTTTTATTAACTTTCCCGAGCCGGGTAATCGATTAGGTCCAAAGCCCTAAACAAGATTTCTACACCTATAGAGTAAAGCATAGTTTGGACTTAGTCAATTAATTGGTTCTTGCTCTTTAATAGAAGTTACTGCTAGGACGGTTCTCGTTCATCATTTAGGTTAGTTTAATTTCTATCTTTTAATTTCTATGTGGATCACCCTACATGTAGAGTGCTGGCGACAAGGTACACATCCTCTATATCCTACACGCATCATTGAATTTCATCGTGCATTGGATTTTTCGACTTCCTTCCTTGTTTTTACTCACATAATCTAAAAAGAAAATTGGAAATTCGGTTGTTGATTTATTGAAAAAATCAAAAAAAAAGTGATAACTCTATAAAATAGGGTCTGTTAAAGAAAACTCGACCCTCAAACTAAACTTAAGGAGAATCTTCATTGTTTTGGGGAGAGTAACCCCCTCATTGATTGTAGACAGAGCGAGTGAGAGTCTTACACTAGGATAGAGCCTAGGTCCAGAATCTTCATTCAGACTACGGATTCTCTAAAAATGACTAGCTAATTTTCAGTGAGGGAACTATGTTCCCCATAGCATAGTGGGTGGTTAAAGGACAACACGATTGGCACCGTCCTCAAGTAACAGGGTAGCCGTTTTACGGTCCGTACTAACACCCATATTGGCTGAAAGTGGATGCAACAAGACGTAAGAATTTTGGACAGTTTTTAGGAAATTTTCCAGGACCTAACAACTCGCTAACTCTTTTTTAAGATTGAAACTATCACCAGTTAAAATTGAAAAGATAAAAGACCGAACTTTTACAGTCTCCACTTGTGTCAACTGGTGAATTGGGGTTTGTATTGTGTTTAATTGCTAGTGCTAGTAATCCTTCTGCACCCTTCGCGCATTTTTCTCATTCTCTTCTTGTTTGACCTTCGTGTTCTCGCATCTTGCCTCTTCATATCGAAGATGTCGAATTGGAGCATTTCTCGTTCAGACTTTGTGAACTCCCTTTACACTCCAACCCGGTGGTCTTCTACTTGGGAAGACACACTACCTGAGTATTCCTCTTTCTCCACTTCACCCTTTACATCATCGATCAATCCACTATTCAAGATTGACTCTAATTTGAGCTATCATTTGATGCTCTACCATTCTTGAAGACTAATCCAGTGCATCTTACACTTGCAAAAATCGAGACAGGCACTTGATGCCACCTAAGGGCAAGGGTTCCATGGCTGAGAAGAGTGGTATCAATGATACCATGTTAGCCTCCATTCAAGCCATTCATGATCAGCTAATAGAACAAGATGACTTTCAAATTAGATTGACAGATATGATTCACGAGCTAAGGCAAGATAGGAGGGAGGAGGATGTAAACCATGAAGGAGGTGGGAATGGAGGAGATGAGCCTGTAGAGATAGTATCTAAGCTCTCACTTAGAGATGCTTATAATCTAGGAGCATGACAGACAAATACATCAATTCAAATTCTTGCGGTTCATGGGCATTTCGATCTTAAGCCCACTATCTTACCTTTACTCCATATATTCCACGGAAATATCAACGAGGAACCTTAAGTATACCTCCAACAATTTGATCGCATATGCAACACGATCCATGACCCTCACATCCCGTTAGGGGTAATGAAGATGACAACATTTCCTTTCAACTTGATGGAAAAGGTCCTATATTGGGTAAATCTTTTAGGAAAAGACTGTCACAACATGGGAAGAGTTGAGGTCTGCTTTTCTAAGCAAATACTACCCACTTGGATTCCTCAACCAAATGCGATTGCTAATTGCCAACTTCTCCCAAATGTCCCATGAGCCTATTCACGAGGCATGGGAAAGAATTAAAGATTTAATGGAGAAGTGCCCCCATCACGATATTGTCAATACAAGGCTTGTGCAGAACTTCTTTGAGGGTTTGAATCATGAAAATCAGAAGCTGGTAGATGCTGCTTGTGGGGGGATTCATTTCAATAAGGAAGAGGATGTCCTATACCGGATTTTTGAGGAGATGGCAGAGAGCTTTGCAGCTATTTCTTCTTCACGTGCATTCAAGAAGCATCCTGTCACTTCACCTTCAGTACACCACAAGGCTGTCAACATGAAGGAATCACATCATATGGATAGGATGGACAGTGCAGATCTAACCATCATAGAAATCACCTATTTAAAGTGGACATAATCGAGAAGCGATCCAAGGAGCTTGAGAAGCTCCAAGTGATTGAACATAGTACAAAGAACCTGGATAAGCTGGATGAGATAACCAAGCATCTGGAGCTTCTTGTGACTACGATTAGCGCATGCCAGAGTGCGAGTGAAGCAGTCGATACTTCTACTAGGAACAGACTTCTTCCACTTCCACCCAACAAACTAGTGGAGGACCATCCACTGTTCAGCACGATTACTACATGTAGACCCCTTACCAGGTCTAGAAGCATTCATAGTAAATTGTACTGTACCAGCAGGAAGTTCCATACGTTCCTGAGAAACAGTCTCCAACTCCACCTCACATTCAGGAGTTGAATGGTATCTGGTTTGATCGAGAGTGCAACCAACCCCGTTCGTTAGGGCAAGGCCAGTTGGGTTCACAGTAGGGTCAGAGATCCACCCATCAATTTCAGGGAGGTAGCCAGCACCAGCACCAGTAGTTCCAGCCACACTTTCAGTCTCCACCTCACTTTCAGATCTGGAGACATGGCCAACAGCAGATGTAGCCTGCATATTTTCCACAACCTTACCACTGGCAATAGTTTGCATTACATGGAAAATATTCACATCCTCCTCCTCATTACCAACCACAATATGGATACCGGCAACCTCCTCACTATTAGTCTCAGTGACAACCTGTCATTCAGCATCCTGAGGCACCATTGATGAATCCTGCACTCAATTACTTAGCATTGTTGATGAAGAATATGAATGATCTTACTAAGAGGCATGGTGACCTGACCACCATAAAGACACTGATCCCAACACAGGTCAATGCCAATCCCAATAACTTTAGATGCAAGGAGCAGATAGCCCATGATCCATCCACACCCAAGACAGGTATGGACCTTGATTTTACATGTTTATTTGACGCAATTCATCTCAGGAGCAATAGGAGATTGCAGCCCCCTTCACAGCTGTTGGGATGGGAGATCAAGCCAATGAGAGAGCTTCACTTTTCACATCTTCTTCTTCACCATCAATGCTAAGACCCAATGTAGCAGCACCCGAGCATGGAGTTTCATCATCTTCTTCTTCACCACCACCTTCACCTTCTAGAGTCAGATACAGTCCACAATCAGCAGAGAAGGAGCACACACTTGTTGCGGAATATCCTTCTATACGAGCAACAACAACCCATCTTGTTTTTGATTTTATTTCTGCTACCCATGTTTTGGATAAACATTGTATAGACTAATTCTGATTGTCCAATTATACATGAGAATTATATTTTGAATAATCAAAATGAGCATTCGAGTATTTCTTCTGATTCTGTGCCATTTCCTTCTACATTAGATAAAACCAGGAAAATCCAAAAATTAAAAACAACTCTATCTAATACTGGAGTGATTGAGATCTTATAAAACATCTTTCTAGAGATGCCACTCCTTAAGGCCATGGAGTACACGCCTGCTGAAAAAAGGGAACGAAATAAGCATGTACTCAAAAGCGTCAAATCAAGCAGAACAAATGAAAGAAGACATAGAAACATGTCTTGACCATGGCTATAGTTCATGCTATCAACAACCTCCTACCCAAAAAGAAAGACGAGGGAGCACCTCACATTCGTTGTCAATATTTGATCAAGTGTTTGATCATACTCTTCTCAATAGTGGTTCCTCCATTAATCTCATGCATCCTCTCTACTCACTGAGTTTGTGTTAGGTCCACTTAGATCAACCAAAATGATCCTTCAATTTTCTGATAGATCGATCAAGAGGCCGAGAGGCATATTAGATGGCGTTATTATAACTGTGTAGGGAATGAGATTCCCTGTTGATTTTGTTGTCATGGATATCGACACACATGCATTATTAGTCCATATTCCGATAATACTAGGTCGACCATTCCTCTAAATGGTAGAAGTGGTAGTTGATTATGATACTGGAGAGATCATCTTTCACTCTCGTAGTGACAATGTGAAAATTGAAATGATCCCCGATCCTAGGCCTTCACTGCCACCAACTGCAACAGATGAGAGAGAGCTATTTACACCATATCCTAAGGACTATGATTTTCTTGCTGAGTTTAGAGAGACGGATCTGGATACTGATTTCATGGATACCCAGAAGTTCCTTTCCCAGAAGGACCTTTTGGAAAGCACATTCGACATGAGTTCCCTTGTCGATCCTATCGAGTTGTTTGATGATGGGAAGTTTGAACTGATTTCAAAGGATCAATATGAGAGATTGGAGGTACATTCTAATATTTCATTGACACAACGTTATGAGATTATTGTTAATATACCTTTCGCTGAGATATTTGAGCCAGTTGCTGAATTTTCTGAGATATGCACCGATGAGAGACACCTTTTCGATATTATTGCTGAGATATCTGAGCTCTTTGTGTTAGCAATGTGAGCCCGAGGCGAACCATTCCTACAATAAATGTTATTGTAATAAATGATTTATCAATAAAAGTTATTGATGTTTTGTTTCACTCCCTTTCTGATATTGAATGAATGAATGCACTATATGGTCCCTCTGTACAATAAGGGTTATGTACCATGGCCAACTTGATAATCATACAGCTGCTGATTCAATGATTGAGTCATAGAGGCTGATGCTTGGATGAATATCTAAGGAGTTAGATAGAGGACTCATCAAGCATCATCAATCATTAACAAGTAGTGATCTCCAGTCTGAGTGGGAGATGGCAATCCCATCTCATTAGACTGATATATGGTCGACCTCTTGATGCAGGTCCTCTGCATAGGAATATTGATTCGGAGGTATCAGATTAGTTGAGTCAATGAGTTGACTTAACGAGATCGAGATAACCAAAGACCTATGATGAATACTGTCACATCACAGGCAAACATCCTCTGACCAGAGACAGATATATTGCTATATGTCTGAGCATGTACATTTGGCAGACCAATAGGTTGATGACCTAATCAAGGTCTATACACCGGCGAGCTGGTGTGCATGTAAGGGCATATGAGTAATATGATCTCTCAAAGGGATCATACAGGTTCACTTGTGAACCGGGAGACATGAGCTCACTCATGAGGTATTGGGATTGACCAAATTCCATGCATGGTCATCATGCTTTAGAAGCATGATATGAATTTGAAGGTATGATATATGCTTTGTGAAAGCATATGATCTGTACCATATCCCAAGGACCAAGATTGAGAAACTTAATGATCATACTATGAAGATGACAGTGTAAAAGTCATCTTTATCTTCATGATGATCATAAGTCTTCCAGTATGTAGGATGTGCAGGTATTAGGAATACCTGAAGGGTGATTTGATCATAAACGATTGTATAACCATGACGCTTCCATTCCGAGGGAGTGATGAAACAGGTCTGGATTTTAGTGACTCCTCTCATGAGAGAAGTGACCTAATCTTAGTCCATGTGCTGGACATTGATCTGAATGAGATTCAGATGCAATGAGAAGATTAGGTTTACGGTCTTGATTTAATCAAGCATCTATGAGAGGTCCATGGGATCTGGATATGAGATGTGATCTCAATATCCAAGTCACTATACGTGGAACAATACAATCGCCCTGTCCTTATCTCCAAGTATCTGAGGAGAAATAGCATTGTTCTTAAATGGTTTGAGAACAATTCCATAAGATCTAAGCAAAGAGAAGTTGATAATTAAATGTGATTTAATTATCATGATGTATGAGAAATTATTCAATATAATTAAATGTGATTTAATTATTATGGAAAAGAATAATGTGGATAGTAATATCCAATTATTCCTAATATATTATAAATGTGATTTATAATGTATTAGAGAGAGTTAAATATAATTTATATTAGTAGATTAATTATTAATGTGTATTGGATACACATTGTCTAATTAATTGAAAATGTAAATTACATTTTGTTTTGGGTTGTGAATGTGATTCACAATATTCCAATGTCAAGATTGCAATATTCCCAAAATTAATTGAGAATTAATTTTGGTGAATAAAAATTGTTGGGAAAATAAGTAGAGAGAAATATTAGGAGATATGCAATCCCATGTAATATATGGGATTGCCCTCCCCATATGGAAGAGGGGGGGCGGCACCAATTCCATTTAGGAATTGGTGGCCGTCCACCTCTCCTAATGGGGAAGGAGGCTCCCAATTGATTTCTCACTCCTTATTTGATTGGTTTGATTTGGTATTAATATATATTTGATTTATCAAATATATTTAATCAAAATTAAATCACAAGTTGTTGGCTTTTACCAACAACAATCTTGACCATTGGATTATCATAAATCAATCTCAACCATTGATTTTATGAGACACATGGATTGAGATCCATGGATCCCAAAACCCTATAAATAGAGAGTCACCCTTGGCTCTCTATTTACACATGCTATTGTAGCAAAACTCTCTCTCTCTCTCTTTCTCATACTCGACCCCCCTTCTTGCCTTCTCTTCTTGGTGGCCGTCCACCTTGGTGGAAGAGAAACGTCGACGCCCGCGCCCTCGTGCTGCCGCCTCGACGCTCTGCGGTTCTTCGTCTACTTGGAGTGATGCACTCGCGAGGGAGACGTACGATCTCGTGTGTCGAGATCAGGAGCAACCGCGCTTGGATCAACATCTTGGATTGCGAGGACACCGCGGTTCATCCCCGCGCTCGCAAGCGATCTCTCCGACGATCGGACTTGAGACAGGAGGTCTCTTCTCTTAGAGACTCGATCAACCACGCTTCAAGAGGTATTGCATTATACTTGCTGTGGTTATAGATGAAACGATCCGAGAATGGTTCTCGGATCATGTGGTTTCATCGAATAATTTTTTTTTAAATTCCGCTGCACCGAACAACTAGTACGACTAGTCGTTCTTCGTCGTATCCGATACGACGCTCACGCTTCCGTGATGCGCTTGAGGATTTCTCCATATCCTTCAAGTGGTATCAGAGCCAGGTTGATGGTTTCGAATAGTGATTCGTTAACCAAGGACGACTTGGGTTCATTTAGGTCGCGAAAGTTTTCATCGCATTTGATTTCGCAGATCTGTTTAGTGAAGAAATTCGGCACTGTTTAAATTGTTTAAACACGAATTTTTTAATTGGATTATGTTCCCCATTAAATAAGGAAACCATAGGATCTGAGTTTGCGTAAATCGGATTTCGTATGCTCGAGATATGGTCGTTTTAATGGACATGTATGCACTGTTGCGAGAACTGTGAATCTGAACGTGATTAAAATGTTAATTACTGTTTAGGCTTGCCTCGAAATGCGTGAAACATCACTTAGGTTCTGTCCTAAATCAAATTAGCAAACTTTAGAAATTGACTTTGCTTAATTTGGATTTAATATGATTGAGATATGTCAATTTTAGTAAGTAGGGGTCACTGCTGAAATTGCCTTCCTAATCTAGAACCAAGTGATTGTCAATTAGAGAAATTAATTGTTAATTTCGTGAAATAATCTTGAAAAATATTTGTGAAATATTGAGACATGATTATTTGCCTAATTGACTTGGTATCAACCAATTAGATGATTAGATTTGATCTAAACCTTAATTGGAACTACAATCATCAAACTTCTTGCTTGAATAGGACTTGGGAATTTGCCTAGCAAATTTCCTTAAAATCAAAATTGTTTTGATTACTATATGGTATAATTTCGGTTGAAGAACCGATGATCATCTCAAGTACAAAATAATCAATTTGGCATTATCCTTTCCCGAGGTGGATATGGTGTCTAGTCGGGGATCGCTGGGTCAGCGGGTTGCAACGTATGTGGTCCGCCCCACTCCCGCCGGTACTGGCCATGACAGCGGGTAGGGCCGGGATAATGTCCGAGGGATTATGATGTATTTTTCTAATTATTAAAATTCGAATTAATACGTACTTTGAGAATTATATCATATATGTATATTCAAGCATAAAACTAAGTTTGATTGATTAAATTGGATTGATAATTAATTTAATATGATTAAGTTAATTATATCCAATTGAGAATACTCTAATATGATTAGAGTTGATAATTCCCTTGGAAGAATTAATTATATGAATATGATTCATAGTAATTAATTTGAATTTGAATAAGAGGTGGAGGATCACATAAGTGACATCCATGGTCTCCCGTCAAGGCGAAGGGTTTCCGTCGCCAGGGATTGTATATAGGAGACGCCTGTACGTAGTGACAGCTCCTATATACAAGCGCATCTGGATCGGACTCTTCGCTTCTCGAAAGAGTAAGGCCGTATGCGTAGTGACCCCAATATCGGATCCTCATATTATTGGGGCGATATTGGATTGCGTATAGCGAGTTCTAATCCTGTTGACGGTTGGTTCAATTAATGACAGGTCAACATCACCTTAGGGGTGGTGGGCCTGGGTATTAAAGACCGAATTGGGAATGCAAGTTGGACTTGCAAGGCGGAATGTGTTCCAGCTTCTCTTTATTGGAGTTGCAGTTTCTCATATTATTGGTATGTAACAAAGATAAAGAGGAGATCCCAGTTCTTGCTTGAGATATATCGGTAAGTATATCTCCTACTTTGAAAGTGAATAAGGGAATAAACTTTCATAGTTGACATAGCAAGACTAATTTGATTTAAAATGCCTTAATCAAATAAAATTAAATTGAATATATGATTATATGTTCTAATATAGTGCATTCTCAATTTCAGAAAATGAAGGCCATGAACCCACTGAATAGGCTTCTGGAGGTCAACCAATTGACCGAACCAAATTACTCGGATTGGATCCGTAATTTGGAGCTTGTGCTTTCAGCAGAGCGCATCAGTTATGTGCTCCATGAAAACAAACTTGAAAACCCTAAATCTAAGGAAGACAAAGCATATAATGACAAGTATGATGAAGATCATGTCTTGGCTAGATGCTATATCTTGGGTTCTCTCTCCAATGTTCTTCAGAAGCAACATGTGGAGATGAGTACTTGCCAGGATATCATGCAGAATCTGAAGGATATGTTTGGTGACATTAACCGCACCCAGCGGTACAATGTTATGAAAGATCTTCTTCGCTGTAAGATGCAGGAAGGGACCTCGGTCCGCGATCATGTACTCAAAATGTTTGGGTACTTGTCAGAGCTTGAGACTCTGGGGGCAACGATGGATGCAGACATGCAATCTGATTTCATTCTGCTTTCATTACCCAAATCTTTCAATAACTTTGTAGTGTCATTCCACATGAATAAGCTGGAACTGACAAATGCTGGGCTTCTTGCTGCATTAAAGTCTGCAGAAGACGTAATGAAGAAAGATGGTCCCTCTGGCACTGCAATGGTTGCACAGGTCAAAGGGAAGTGCGGTCGGAAGCAAGGTTCTCGGAAGGGCCCGGCCCAGAAGAGAAAGAAGAAGGGACAAAGTGTTGCCTCGTCTTCCAATGCATCCACTCTAATGGCGTCGAAGAAAACCGACGTCTGTCACCACTGCAAGAAGCCGAGGCACTGGAGGCGTAATTGCCCGGATTACCTGAAGTCGGTCGACAAAGGTAAAGCCCCAGCAGGTATGAAATCTACATTCATCATTGAAACCAGCTTTCTCGTCGGACGAGAAGGAAGTTGGGTAGTTGATTTTGGTGCTTCTGTTCATGTATGCAATTTGTTGCATTTGTTTCAGGAAACTAGACAGCTTGAGGAAGGGGAGATAGTCATCCAGATGGGATCTGATGCAAGTGTTGCAGCAGTCGCCGTCGGGACCTGCAGACTATCATTATCTAGTGGTAGAGTCCTAGTACTTAAAGAGTGTCTTTATGTACCTGAAGTCAGAAGGAATCTAATATCTGTATCTAAGTTAGTTAGAAGTGGGTATTCATTCCTGTTCTGTAATAAATTAGTCATAAACCGTTATGATAAATATATTGCAGATGGTATTTTGACTTCTGGAGGACTCTATGAATTGTGCATTGATAAATGTGTTATGAATGTTACAAGCACTAATAAAAACCCTAAAAGATCCAGGGAGAATGAAAATCTCTCAAATGAGATTTGGCATCAAAGGCTTGGTCATTTGTCTGTTGATAAGATCAATAGATTAATTAAGGATGGACCTTTAGACTTTCTACAGGTTCAACCTTTGCCTACTTGCAAGAATTGCATTCAAGGAAAAATGACCAGGATGCCTTTTCGTAACAAGGTTACAAGATGTGAAGGTATTATTGACCTAATACATACTGATGTATGCGGTCCCTTCAGTACCGCGACCCGAAATGGATATCGATATTATTTGACATTTATTGATGACCATTCGCGATACGGGTTTATATTCCTATTACGTCATAAATCTGAAACCTTTGAAAAGTTCAAAGAATTCAAGGCTTTGGTTGAGAACCAAACCGATAGGAAGATTAAACGAATTTGATCTGATCGAGGTGGCGAGTACCTATCAGATGAATTTAAGGAATACCTTAAAGAGAATGGAATTATTTCCAATCTCACTCCTCCTGGAACTCCCCAACTTAATGGTGTTGCTGAAAGACGCAACAGAACCATCATGGATATGGTTCGTTCAATGATGAGTAAAGCACATTTACCACTTAGTTTCTGGGGATATGCAGTAGAGACTGCAATATATATCCTGAATAAGATTCCTAGCAAATCTGTACCTAAGACTCCTCATGAGCTATGGTATGGAACCAAACCTAGTGTTAATCACTTGAGGGTTTGGGGATGCTTGGTCCATGCAAAGAATGTGGATGCAAGCAAGCTAGAATCTCGCTCTCGTGAGTGTTACTTCATAGGGTATGTTAGAGATGGTATTGGATACCAACTCTATGACCCTGAGACTCAGAAGGTTTTTGTTTCTAGAGATGTGAAATTTCTGGAGAATGATTTCCTTAAGAGTCAAGATAAATATGAAGTAAAGGAACTCATTGAATCTCCTGAGGATTCTGAGCTTCCTGTACCAGAAACTGAAGAAGTAAATAAAGATGATACACCCATACCTCTTCGA